>OU015743.1:117623426-117672224 GCA_907169655.1 Acomys percivali
TCTCTCTCTCTCTCTCTCTCTCTCTCTCTCTCTCTCTCTCTCTCTCTCTCTCTCTCTCTCTCCCTCCCTCCCTCCCTCTCCCCTTCTCTCCTCCCCTCCCTCCTTCTTCCCTTCCTCCTTCCTCCTCCCTCCCTCCCTCTCTTCCTCCCTACCAAACTGAAATCAGAATTCAATGGCTAAAAATTGCTTTACAAAGTAGATAATGTCTGAAACTGGGGCATGATTTGCACTACACAACTAAAAACCTGAGATTGCTAGCTGTGTGATCTTAAACAAATGACTGGATGCTTCTATTAGGAACCTACACTCCACTGGAATGGTGCTGTAAGTTGAGCTACCCTTTACTACATACTCAAGCTATGCAGATGTGTTGTTGTTCACCACCTGTGCTTCTTGCCATTCACAACTTAAGTCTCAGGCCTAGAATTAGCTGCCAGTATAACCTATATAGACAATTAAGATTTATACAATATAGTAACTCAAACTAAATTAACACATGACCAGAATTTAAAACTTAATCATAAATCATATAGAAGCTTATATTTAAATGCCTCATATATATATATATACTGTTTATAAAAATGAAAATTTTTCATCCTAATAAGATGTATTTTTAACATAAGAAAATCGTAATTTTTATTACAACCTAGCTCTGCTTTACTTGCTTGAATTTGCATGTTATTTTAATATGAGTTAAGATTTTATTATTGTCCATTCTAAAATTTTCATATATGCTTACTTATATTTGTATTATTTCCCTCTCTTGCATCTAACTCCTTCCACACACCCCTACCTCATCTCAAAATTAGTGTTGCTCATAGATGTATATTTAGAGTATTTGATAGCAATTATGGTTATCATCCCTAGAAAAACCAATCACTCTCTCTCAGCAGTCATTAATTTTCTATAGCTTATCAACTTGGAGTAGGGTAATGTGGGATTCTTCCTTGTCAGTGTTGCCATGTTACCTGGTATCGTCATTATTTAGTCTTCTTAGCAGACACATTTCCACCATATAGAGAGAAGACATAATCACAGAAGATATCCTAGTCCTCTGGCTTTTACACTTTTTTAAAATCCTCCTCTCCCAAGATGTTCCCAAAGGCTTGGATATAAGAGATATCTTGTAGTTTGTTTAATTTGAGGTTGAGCAGTGTAAAGGCAATTGTTCTCTGAGTTTGACCAGGTGTTTCTTCTGTTTCAAGAAAAAGCATCTTTGATGAAACATGAGAGCTACAAGTGTGATAGTATAAAAACAAATGTTTAGGATGCAGCTAGAAGTTATACTGGGTTAGGAATGTGGCGTGGCAGTAGTGGGCTTGTTTCTAGGTTCCACACTCTCACCAGACACAGGTACTTAGTTGGTTCATAGTACCAAGAATGAAGTTCACTGAACATGCCTTATGTTTGGCTAGACAGCTCTTTGTTACCACCCATATATGACACTGTTGCATTCTGTGGCTATCATGTTATGTTGGTCATGCTTTTGGCTCATGGACGTCACAATAGAACTATTGGTTGCTTCTCTCTCTTGGCAGTTTGCAAAGCGCCTTCTTGTACTGTAAAAAATAATTCCCAGGAAGGGGGTTTCTAGTTGATCCAGCTTGATTCCTCAGAGTCTCATATCCAGTGTACATAGAGCCTTCCTCAATAGGGACCTACTGTCAACTTCTGGGAAGCAGCCAAAACAATAACAGTAGATAATGTTGTTTGGGGAGCTTCCTAAATTCCTTTGACCAAGAACTCAAAATGAGAACCCTCATGTCTCATTCTGGGATTTTGTTAGACAGTCTATATCTCTGGGTTTTATGGAAAACATTATTACCTCAAGTGCGATAGCTTTATTTAAACACATATACATATATACATGCATGCATGCACACATACATACATATGTATAAGTATATAAACATATAATATATGTGATTCACTAAGCATATATGATGTGACTCACTGTATTTTAAACTTCCTTGGTGTTATTGATCTCTTCCTACTCCCTCTTCCTCAATATACCCACCCCATGTCAAAGCCCTCCAGAATTCAATAATGTTTTTAAAAATAAGAGTCGGATTTTATACAAAGCCAAGCTGTTAGTTCACTGTAATTTCATAAGATGAGAAAAGTATTATGATAACCCATAAAGACACTGACATTTAAAACTACCAACGTGATTAAAGAGACACAAATGAAAATGATACTCCTGCTCTTCAAACTATTTGCCCTAATATTTCCAAAAGATGTGGGATAGTTTCCTATTAACCTGGGATACAGGAAAGTCTACCACAGTGTAAGGAGGATTAGCAAACTGTAAAATAGTAATATAGATCATACAGAAATCCAGGCTCCCAGTTCAATAGGCACCCCCCTCAGCTGTCCCCTGAGCATGTTCTACAGTCTTTAAAGTGTCTTTAACTTATCTATAACAAAAACATATATTTGGAAAGTTTAAACTTTGAAACATTGTATTTCCAGGTTTAAAAGAAAATAACATTACCTCTGAGGCACATAGACCTGCACAGTTAAAATCATCTCTGCATTTATATAATAGGAACATAAACTTCGTTCTGTAAAACAGAGACTGTCAAGGGAAACAATTAGAGGCTACTTGCTTCAGTCTGTTTTCTGTCTTCTGATCCAGCTACAAAAGCCATGCTCTAGTCAGGAAATTAATATGAAGAGCCAATTAGGGGATGCATCCCTGGGAAAGACTGACTCTCCCTCTCTCAGAAGTCAATAATTGCCTGTTCATCTAGTTGTGAGACCCCCTGCACTCAATTTGTAATGTCAGTCTTCAAATATTGTTTAGAAAACCGTGTTGTTTATGTTTTGTGAGTGCACCTTCTCTGTCATTTACAAAGATAGAATCTTTCAGTCCTGGTCCTCTAGTCAGCCCTAAAAACAGACCCATATGAGCAATACTAAATACACTCCGCAGTATGTATGTGTGTATATATATGGAGGGGGAAGGATGGGGAGGATTGGGTATAATAATGGTAATTAGAGAAAGACAGGAATTCATGAATTTGAAAGGGAGTGGGAACAATGCTACCCACTTGGAGGAAAGTAAATACAACATTCATACATGAAATTCTCAAAAGGTAAATACCTTTTTCAAAATATATGAATAGCTATTAATGTGCTCCCAAAGTGATGATGTAGGGGAATTGGCAAATATTTTCTTGGCTGTGTCTCTATGCAGTACTTTCAGAATTTACACACACACACACACACACCATTACAGCATGATTGTAAATAATATAACTCTAATTATTAGAATCTCTTTTCAGAAAAAATATCCCACCAAACTCTGACAATTATATTAGCAGATAAAAGATATATATGTTTGAAAATTTTGAAGAGACAGCAGACAGGAATTGCAAAAGTATTTGAGAGGAGAAGCTATTATACAGATCTGAGGTATTCCTCCATTTTCTAAAAAAATAGTTTGTAAGCATTTGCTATTTCTAAAGTTTTTATACTTGGTTATGAATGATGATTATATCATAATTTCCTTTACCATTTTGTTTTGTTTTGTTTTGTTTGATACAGGGTTTCTCTAAGTAGCACTGGCTGTCCTGGACTGGCTTTGTAGACCAAGCTCATCTGAAATTTACAGAAATTTGCCTACCTCTGCCTCTGTCTCCCAGAGTGCTGGGATTACAGGTGTTCATCACCACATATGGTTCTATTTACCATTTTTAATACTATCCAATCCAAGGTATTAGAAATTATCTATATTTTTATTTGATTTTTTTTCATTTCTACTATGATCATACAACTTTCAAAACATGTGAAATACTGTTGAATATTAAATCAAAAAATCTGAGGATTAAAAAGTTTTTGTAATCAAGATGGAGAACTCATTTTTTAAAAATGTAATACAACCATGTTTTTGTCTAAGGCTTAACAAGTGCAGGGAGAAGAATCAGGCTCAATAAATATGACATAAAAATAATTGAATATATATGAGTTTTTAAATTATTTATTTTATCTTTTGAGGTTGTAATATTATTGAATCATTTATCTTTTCCTTTATACCTGCCAAACTCTTCCATTTACCCTACTTTCTCTCTTTCAAATTCTTGAACTCTGTTTCTATTAATTATTAACTGTATACATAACTCACACACACTCTCTCTCTCTCTCTGTATGTGTGTGTGTGTGTGTGTGTGTGTGTGTATTCCTATATACTAAGTATCACTTACTCAACCTGTATGTTACTTGACACCAGTTGGCTATTCCATAATAATTAAAATTTAACGATAGATGCAATGTACTAAGACATGAACAATAATTAGAAGGGAGATGTTAAAAACAATCATATAATAAATAGCTGGTGAAAAATAAAGAACTTAAGTTCACCTTTCCACTGATCCTATAAATTTGGCCTCCACTTGCCGAGAACCTCTTAAGAAACTTTTATAAGTGTAAATTTGTAAAGCCATATAAAGCTTAGATTGGAAGCATGTCTGTTGTGATGTCGTGTTTTGTATAAACACTAGACCTCTGACCAGTGGGGGGCGTCCTCCTCCCCCACCATCTGATCTCAGCCTATCATTAGACAGAGAAACTTTGCTCATTAGTACATACTAAACACAGTAGTTCTCAGCTTGAGCCTGAGTCTGAGGAAAAGTTAGTTAACAAGCTAAAACTCTTAACATCTGTTATAAAGGCACTCAACAGTGTGGTAGCAACATTCTCCTCCTCAGTATCTTCATTTTTATAATTTTAAACTTGGTTGCTAAATAACAATGCACGTAAAATGCTCTTTATTTGCTAAAAAAATCACCTATTAAACAACGTAGAAAAAAAACCCTCGCTGTTGTTTCTTTAAGAAAACGTAAGGTACTTGGATAAATATAATCAGCCTGGCCACATCTCCAGACAAATGTGAGATTCTTTCTTAGTTTACATTCCCCCCAACTTGTGTGCTATGTAGGATGTTTCTACAGTAAATATTTAAAGATACATCTACAAACGATAAGTGATTTATTTTGGTTTTAGAAGTTACAGTCCATGGTTGATTTATTTTGCTTTTAGTGATTTCTGTCCATGGTTGACTGTCTCTGTTGTTTTGGGACCACAGTGTGAGTGAATATCATGCTGGAAAGCATAAGTCGGAGAAAGAAATCAGCTTACATATGCAGACAGGAAGCAAAAAGATGGCCTATCTAAGGCCATCTTTCCTTTCCCCTTTTAGTTTATCTGATCTCCAGCCTTTTGGATGGCATTGCCTGCTTTCAGGATGGAATGTTCTCCCTTAATTGATTTGAAGTGGGTTTATAGACACACCCAGAAGTATGTTTTACCAGCCTCCTTATTGTCACTTACCCCAAGCTGACAATCAAAATTAATTCTCACATCATTTCCATGTAAGTTTAATTTTAAATTATACAGAGTCAAAGACAGCAAAACTAGAAAAAGATAAATGGATCGGGAAATGAGATAGCTACTATTACTTTTCTCAATAGGAGTTATATATTGAGTTTATAATTTACTATTTTGGTTGTAATAGTATCTACTGGTTATAAAACTCCACCTGCTTTCTTATATAATGGCATTGATATATAAAACCACTCTATAGTTGATAAGGCAGGCATCATTATTTATAATTTATACATGAGGTAATTAAGATTCATATAGCTTTTACCTTGACAGAATTCTTAAACTAATTAGCAATAGAACTGTTATTTTAAAGTGAGTACTCTGTTTCTTAAACCACCGTCCCTTCCATCAGGCACAGAACATCCTGGATCTGGCTTAATTATGGAATAAAATGCATGCAAAGGCTCTGCTGATTAACAAAGTTGCCATACAGTTTCCATTAGTCCTCCTCAACAATCTGTTCAGGATCTGAAATTGCAAGTGTTTACAAGCCCTGACTTGGAGGAAAACAGTGTGGGCTGGAGAGTAAAGGTGGTTTATTTTTGGAGCAATCTAACCCAAAATATCATGTAAGCATACATGTCTCTTGAATTTTGTCTACAGTTAACACACTATATTTATTTACTTTTCTAGTTGTATGCTCATTTCCAGAAACCATAAGCTAACATTGTAGTTAATCTTGCATTATTATAGTTTAAAACCTTCACAGTATTAAATAATTGATCTTTCCTTTGTTCAGTAACTAATGGTGGGCTTGTTTAATAGGTAAATCCATTAAGTTAATTACATATTGAATTTATTTGCTGCTCAATTAGAGCAGACATAAACATGGAATTTGATCACTTAACTTCAGATTATAAATATTAATAGAGTTAAATATTTAATTTATGAATAGAAAATTTGAAGTATTTTATAAAAAAACGTGTACACATAAAAAGAAATGGGCTTCTAAGAGGCCAACAATAACAATGAAAACGATGTTATTGTTTTACCTTTCCTTTGTCACAGATTTTAAAATCAGAAAAGATATTTTGATTACCACCATTCTTTTTAGATGTTTCCCAGTCTTAGAAAATGAAAACACTTTTATTTCTGTTTTCTTTTAAACTCTATATTTTCACATCTTACATATATTTGCTCAGTAAGTCCTTTTCATCTTAAAGAGGCATTCAAATGTCTACACTGTCTATCCATACCACTGGTGCTAAACAGGAGCGCACATTATATCTTTCAAGCAAATTTGCAGTAGTGTTCAATACATTGAATTCTTTCTTCAAATATGTATCTATTCTACTGTCCCACCCGTGGTGTTGATCATCACTTAATTTTCTTCAAAATTAATTGGGGCAAAAAAATGTAGAAGGCATTCCAAAACAATAGTATCATAATTAGAGATCAACAGTGTGAAACAATTGCTTAAATGTTAAGATGGGACTCATAACTTTGGTGCCCCATATTTGACCACATCCCCTGGAGGGGGTGACCTGGTGGCACTCAGAGGAAGGATAGCAGGCTACCAAGAAGAGGCTTGATACCCTATGAGCATATATAGGGGGAGGAAATCCCCCTCAGGAACAGTCATAGGGGAGGGAGGTAGGGGAAAATGGGAGGGAGGGAAGAATGAGAAGATACAAGGGATGGGATAACAATTGAGATGTAATATGAATAAATTAATAAAATATATTTTTAAAAAGATTGGACTCATTAATTTGCAGAATTCAATGAACATATCATTGGCATGCCTTTGAAGAAAATAAAATTATGTCACCCTCTTCAAATGTGTCTTTACTGCTTACATATTAAAATTATATACCTTTATATGGTGGAGAATCTTCAACATAATACTAATCCTTCATCTGCGTATCTCTTTGGTACTTACTTAAATAGTTCCTGAGACTCTAGGTCTTCCTTCGTGGACTTCACAACAAATACCATTCAGCCTGAGATCTCTTTTACAGATCTCTAAAACGAAGCGGGCAAAAGTGCTCTGTATGCACATTTTGTAATGTTAACTGTTTTATCCCAAGTCTTACTGTTATCATTTAAAACTGTCTCTCTCCAATATATTGGGTTCTGGTTCTCAATTCTATTGTATTTATTAAACTAGTAAGAGCACAGTGCCATCAAATCATATCAAAGCTTACAGATCATGATCTATATGGTCTAATATCTATACTGGCAAATAATAATATAATGATTTAGTTTATACTCTCATGTGATACGCTGAAACAAGCATGGTACTGTGCAACTTTGGTTTTAGGAAGCAGGAGAAAATGGCTAAACAAAGTGGCTTGAAGTTTAAGACCTCTTTAACACTTTACTTACTATATGACCTTGTAAAACTTATTTCACTTCCCTGAGCTTCTATCACCGCCTCAGCACTGAAGAGGAAGATAAAGCTGGCTTTAACTCACAGTCTTTTATAACAGACTCTTGTAACCCCAGGGTAGATGTGAGTCACTAATGAAGACTTATAGCTCTCAGTCCCTTGCTAACATCTCTAATTTCTTTCTAACCTGTATGAGCTGATCACATTAAACACGCTTGACATCCAGGCTCTCTCTAAAAAAAAAAACTTGTGTAGTGGGATTTGGTAGGCAGATATCAAGCTGAGAATTATAGTTCATGCTATTGCTAACACCATAACCTGCCGCAAATCTGAGAATTTTCACTAACAGGCTCCACAGGCCTGAGAGCCTCTTCAATGTAAGAAGTGAAGGAGACAGCTTGGGGAAACGTTTTTCTATATCCTCTATGGACCTCATAACTCTTCAGCAGAGAGGAGACAAAAGAGGCCAAGGTCAGAGCACACTTGCTCAATGAGTATCTCGGGTATACCTGAAAATGTAGAAGCAAATGCCTACTCATATCCACAAACATGTTCTTTCCAAAGAACCAATCGGCTCAATACCTTGAAGTCTTATTTCCTTCGTTGCTTCACTTTCCCTGCCAGAGGCACATGGTTGATATTATTTGAATATGCAATATTTCTCACACACTCATGAGTTGAACACTTGGTCTCCAGCTAATGGAGCTACCTAGGAGGTTGCGGAACCTTTTTATCTGAGAGTCTAACATGCAGACATGTGGTTAGAGAGTAGAACTTAAGTTTATTGGCAGAAGGCTGTTGCCATTGAGATTCTGACCTAGGCTATTGTAGTCCCAGCCACTCACTCTGGTTACCATAATATTTACCATGTCTCTTCCTTTGCCAATATAGATTGTACCCTCCTAAAGTATGAGGCAAAATAAACCCCCCTCCATTAAATATTTGGTCAGGTATGTCAGTTACCAAAATGTCACTGTGCCCATTACTACAATACCATTATTTTAAAAATCAGAAAATCTCATAGTATACAACTTTTGAAAAGTTGTATGTAGCCAGCTAGACTGCCTTGACGGAAAAATTTTTTGTTCAATTAATTTTATGATTCCTTCTCTCTCTCTCTCTCTCTTCTCCTTCCCTCCCTCCTCCTTCTTCTCCTCCTTCTTCTTTCTTCTTCTCATTTCTTTCTCATTTTGTCTTTTTTTGTTAAATGGGCTTCTCCTTCTCAAATCGATTTTACTTTAATACTTCTTTTTAGCATGCAACATTTTGGTTTTTTAATAAAAACTAGAAACCTACAAGAAGAACATCGTGATGGGTGGATCAGGGCCCAGAGGGGGTCTGCTCAAATTATTGCACTAACCAAGGACAATACAGTAGTAAACATCAAACCCCTACTCTGATCTACCCAATGGACAAGACATTCTCCAAAGTTATGTGGAGAGTAGGGACTGACTTTGACATGAACTCTGGTGCTCCATATTTGACCACCTCCCCTTGGTGGGGATGCCTGGTGGCACTCAAAGAAAGAAAAGCAGGCTACCAAGATGAGACTTGATAGCCTAGGACCATATAGTAGGCGAGGAGGTCCCCCTCTGTCATAGACCTAGGGGAGGGGAATAGAGTGAAAGCAGGAGGAAGGGAGGAACAGGAGGATACAGGTGATGGGATAACAATTGAATTGTAATCTGAATAAATTAATAAATTAAAATAAAAAATTGTTAAAAACGTATAACAATTGGTCCATTATAATGGATTCAAATCTATTATTTTATATATAATTCATCATATTCTCTGTGATCCATTACTTCATGATTCTTAAATTACAGATCATCAGATAGAGAGAATGATGAATACCTTCTGTATGGGCTTACTATCATGTCTATATAAAAGTCAATACCCAGTGTCCAAGCACAGAGTAAGCATTCGTATGGGAAAGACTGTACGATTTATCACAGGTGAAAGCAATCTTGGCAGGCTTTACCCTTGGGCACCCCATGGATACCTTGTGATTGACTGAGTGGAGCCATCCTGGGCCTGGAATTCAGGAAACAGACCTGGGGACTCCACCTGGACTATTGTTTTTCTAATCAACCCTCAATGAGAGAAGGAGACCGCCCTTCCCATGTGACTCAGGCAGGCAGAGAGGAGAGAGAAGCAACAGGTTCAGACCAGGCTTGAGAGCATGTGGACCAGGGAACAGGCTGGACCAATACACAGGCCAGAGACATCTAAAGACCCGTCCTGTGGAACGGATACCAGAAGGGTCACTGTTTTTTCCCTTTAACCTTTTTTCCCTCTTGTGTAAGGTAGTTGTGTTGTATAATAAAGTTTAATTGTTAAAAAACAGAGCCTACACACTCCAATAATTCTCATATTTATTATCACCTTATGCACCTTCATGTACTCTGTGCCACAGCCAACTCAACAGCATCTTAGGAGATATTATTCTTAAATATTTGGGAGTATTATGAGCCAAGTGTCTGGAAACCCACAACATTGTAAGTGTATACAGACTATGGAAATTATGCAGTGCTAATCAAGGCTATTTTTTGATCTCCTGGCTTATCAATGAAAATTTTATTATTTGCGATATATTTTATAAATCTGACCAAATAATATGTTAACTTTAATATAAGTAATCTAACTTATTGTGTTAACCTAAACAAGATACTAAAAGTTAATCCATATACATTTCTTCCTTTCTGTTGGTAGTGACAATGAAACAAGCTAAACTGAATAACAGAATATTGTAAATTTGAAAGCAAGTTGTAAGGTCATTAGCAATATGACCTCAATGGAAATACATAAATTTCCATCTGTGACATTCCTAAATATATATTACATGATGTATGCTTACTTTTGTGTTAGATAAATAAGTAAGCAACCTATAGAGAAGAAAGATCCAGCTCTTTGACCACAAGTCAGGGACATTCACCCTGACTCATTCTAATGTTCTTGTTTAGGACTGTAGTAAAAGATTCACTGGCTTATTGCCAAGGCAGTTGAGAAATGTTATATTTTGAATTCTCCTTATAGGGACCATAGAAGTTACCTTCAGTAGTCTTTTCCAGTCACTCAGAACATAATAACAACTTCTTTCAATATGCATATGGCCCTTTCTATACCTAAATTGTCCTTTCCATTGTCCCACTCAGGAAAACTTACCTTGTCTCACTCTAATACCTTAGACCCATCACTGCTGAATGTATCAAAGCATGAATTTCAATTATATGCATACCCACTCGTCATTTCTTCGACACTGTGAATGTTTCAAAATGAATAAAGTCTAGCATAAGTATGCAAGATCATTTATATTCTCCTTAAAATTCTGCTGATACCTCAACTTTCTATTCTTTACTATATTGTACAGGTATTCTAAAGATGATTGTCTTCTATCAGCAAATGTGTTGAGTGGAATGGATAGTGCTTTCTGGGAATTGTTGCTCATATTTTTCTAGCCCAGAGCTATAGTTTTCAAGGACACAAACTAAGCCATCAAGACACCATGCTAGATTTACTGCCTTAAAAATTGCAGCAGTCACTGTTGGCAGAACTCCCACTTCCTAATCTCCAATATACAATGGTTCCATCGGGAAGCTTACCCCAGTGTCTGATGCAAATATTAGGAAAGGTTTGCACTTTACCATCCAGCTAATGGAAATGGTACCAATGAAGCCAATATCAGTATCTTCTTTGTCATCAAGTGAATTTAGAAAAATACAAAATTCAAGAGCTGTCTAGCTGATTAAATGGAGGGAATCTGAGCCAGTTAATTACTATACATTCATGGCCCTACCTGATTAATACTTGAGAGTCTTCCAGTAACCTGTTTTATTTTAGAAGTTGCATTGAAATGAATGCAACTGGTAGAGTACAAACTTTTCCTTGCAAGAAATGGACTTTTGTAGTAGACCCATATGCTTTGACCAGTTGACTTTTCTTTCTTTCTTTTCTTTTTCTTTTTTGCACATCCATGAGTTTGGTTTCTTAGTTTGATAGACTGTGGAGATCTTCAGTTCAAAGTTTACTCATTCATTGGATGCATAATATCATCTTGATAGTATTTCAAAGACTCTGACTCACTACCACCTCTGTGTCCTGATGTAACTGTATCATGCCAGGTAGGCTGAGTCCCCTAGAACACACATAGGAGAGAAAACCCAACACCCTGACCTCTACACAAGGGGGAGGAGAGGAACTATGGCTCTGTTCAGCAGCTGAGAGGCTCAAACTATTCTGGACAATCTCCTTAATAGCAAACGGGTGGTCATCTGTTTCATTGCACCATCACTGCATCTCCATCCTCGGGGTCTTTGAACCTGTAGGAGGTGTACTGCAGCAGACAGACAGAGACAGAAACAAAGACAGAGACAGAGACAGAGACAGAGAAGACTGGGCAGAAGGGAATAATAAATGTGACTTATTTGCATGCTAATCATTATGTGGACAATACTTTTCTCTTGTTTCTGTAGAATACAACCTGCAACATAGCAGATTCAAAAATCTGACTACTGAATACATGAAAGAAAAAGAGTCTCATATGATAAATGAAGAAAATAGCCCAAATCTAGGGAATGCTTATTGTACACGATGCTTCTTATCCGTGCTTTGCATATATATACTGTGTAATCTGAAACTGTCACAGAAAGATATGTTCTAGTATTATAACTTACTTTTTGTTGCTTTTTGGGTTAAATGTTTTCTCTGGGGTTATAAGACTTTTGCATACTTTTTGCCTGTGTGAATATATTCTCACATTTTTATCCACTGAACAATTTATGCCTGTTTTCTCAATTGGAAGAACATCTAAAATGTGAGATTTATAGTCTCTGTCAATGTTGCAAATATGCTTTCAGTTTGTATTTATATTTTATTTACCTTGCATCTTGTGGAAGAATAAATATATTTGTACATTTACTTGGCTTTACTCTATTGGTCTTCTTCTTTTCTTTTCTCTGTCTCGGGTTTCACCCTTAGACAACACTATATGATACCAGGGTTAGATTCCACTTCCATAGCATTTTCTTCCAGAAGTGACTTCATTTTTTCCATTTAAAGCTTTAATTTACTTGGTATTTATTACTATATATGCTATTTACTACTACATATGGTATGCAGTATGAATGCAATAATTTTTTTCTTCTAATGGCTAGCCATTTCCTCCCAGCACTCACTAAAATATACATAATTTTCATTGTTCTGTTATAAAATGTCACCTTTATCATATGCTAAATTTAATATCTTCTTCAGTAGTTGAATGTTGTTGTTTTCTGTCTTGTTTTATTGATCTGCCTCTTTATTCTTGTACTGGATAAAATGGATATTTTATGTATGTTTCAGTAAATGTCAATGTCGAAAGTGAGATGGTCTTTCTATCACAGGTTCTTAATACAGCATCTCAGATTGCTTTCAATACCAAACAAACAAGAAATAAAAGTATCAATAGAGAAAGAACTCCATTTTTCTATAGGTTCCTGTCACTAAGCTAACCAGTATAGAAATTTCCCCCCACATAGCACTCTTTCAACGTAAAATTGCATGAATTAAAATAGGAAAGTTAGATTTTCTGATGTAATAGCATGTATTGAACATGTGATGGAAACAGCACCATGCTAAAATAAGGAACTTTGGCTGTGGGGAAACAGTGCAGATATTTGTGCCTTCCTATGGCTGATATGCTTAGAAATTAGCTAAAAAGCCCTACTGAGATGCCATCCTTATTGCTTAATGCACAGACATAGAAAACTCTTAGTGACCATCCTCAGGGACCTCTTTTTAATATTACAACATACTCCCTCTGTACAAGCATGCATCTTGGGGACTATCTTAATCTGCACTTAATTTAGTTACACATGTGCCTTCATTTTTGTGACTATGTACAACCACTTTGGAAATCAATCTGGTACTTTCTCAGGAGATTGGGAATAACTCTACCTCCAGACCCAGGCATATCACTCTTGGGAACATTCCCAAATGATGCTCCACCATACAACAAGGACATTGGCAAGCTTTAAAAAAAAATCATGTATATAGGCTGCCTCTCCCCAAGGTGATATTCAAGTGGTCAGCCTTGGATGTGAGGAAGACAAAGTTTTTATAGCTCAGGGGTAGGTGGTCTCCAAATGGGAATTCAAGATGGGTGGGCTACCTGAAGAGAATAACATAACAAGTTAGGTCTAAGGACCTCCTGAAACAAAGACATGTTTGCAAGGTGTGGGGGAATAACAACAGATAGTCATAACAAGGTAACCAGAGCAACCCTTTTGGAACAAAGGTAGGGTTGCACATGGTTATAAACAACTTTTTGAAACAAAGATATGATTGTTATTCCTGAAGCAGGCACTACGGAACTATTTGTAGTTAAGGTTGCAGGTGGGACATAGCACAATCCTTGAAAAACAGAGCTTTAAGCATAAACAGACCTGTTTGTCTTTACTATTAAATGGCTTTTAAGCTTAAGAAGGAAGCAGGCTGGTCTTCAGTTTGATAATTTTATTGATTTCAAAAACTATAAAATATTATAGTGCAAAATGGCTTCAAATAAACAAATTAAAAGAAAATTGGAAAACCTTTGCTACTTAATTATCTGATGAGCCCCTTCTCTTTTAATCCAGAGAATCTCCACTGACCTTGTGAAGCCTCTAACTAGGAAAATAATCAATCTCTTTTGAATGTACATAGACACTAAAAAAATTCCTCAGTTTCTCAGTTTCAAGGAGGTGCTTCATTCTAATTCAAAGCAGAAAAAAGGTATTTGCTGGGATTTAGTGCTTTGAATTTCTGCATTATAATGAAAGCAATATTCTTTGTGTCTCAAACAAAATAAGGTTAAAAAAGGCATTAGATGTATAATTACATGTCAGTTATTCTTTATGATCTATATAATCAGATACCATCTGGCAAAGGGTTTTCACAAAAAAAGTCAAATTTAACTACAGTAACGAAAGTTGAATGCCACTGTTAGATAAATTCTTTAACATCTACCAGTGTAGTTAGGTCCCCTAGGGTTCTCCAACGGGCTTGTGAACCTCCAGACAACTTTCAAAAGGAAAGACAAAAAAGTAATGCTCACCTGTCTTTACTGACCCATTAGCAAATCATTTTTGTTGTTTTATTCATGCGAGAGAGAACCAGAAACACGAAAAGACAGGGAGGGGCCCAGGAGATGCAAAGGAACCAATAAAATTCAAATAACAAATTAATTCATTGCATCAGCTGTCTTCTGTCCTTAATTAAAACAGTTCTCCAAATTTTACAAAGAAACACCTGGTGGCAAGAGGGATATAGTTTCTGGAAATCTAAAGACAATGCAAACTGAAAGGCTATGGTCCATGTTTTATATATAATTCCACATGATTTCTGAACTATTACTGTTTTATACCAAAGCATTATGGGTGACATAAGCACAGCCAAACAACTCACTTGCCTTGTTAATATAACAAGAAAGCATTTTCACATTAAGTAGCTATAGTGATTTGAACAAAGGTGACACTATCATATTAAACATGCAGAGAAACTTTCTGTTTTGTCTTAGACTCATTGTACATTTTGAGAACTCAGACACATGATCACGCAGGAATATGACTAGCAACATTTGGTACCCAGCTTTGCAAGCTGTATCAGGATGATCACTAGATTAAGAGCCTCAATGTGCTGTCGCAGAAATGAACTATATTAAAAGTGTTAAGTTACTCTTAAAGAAAATACTGGTGATGGTGCTTCTCCTGAAGTGTTGTCCTTTGGAAAGTGTTATGTGTTTGAACTGCAAAGAGAGAAAATTGAACATGTATGTCTGTATGTGGGTATATGAATATACTTGAATATGTGTATATATGTATATACTAGAAAGTATAGACAGACTCATATATGTGGCATGTAGAGAAAAAACTGAGTATCTGTGAAAAGCAAAAATCAGTTTTGCTGTGTTTATTATATTGAAGGACGTAAATAGGAAACTTTACTGTGTCAAGGATAAGAACTTAAAAACTACAAAGGTGATTGATCATGGTGTCTTTTAAGTTCCTCTAATGCTATAAATTTTAACCTGGTTAATAGGTTGAAGTCCAAATGACTAATGGTCTCTAAAGGCAACTCCTTTCTTCCAATTCTAAACTTTTACTTTTAGTTTATGGAACAGTGTTTAGAAAGTTCTTGCAAGTAGCTCTCAATAAATGCTTTATGACAGAAGTCCTGAAAAATTCAGTAAAATAAAAACAATTCATGCTTTAAAACACTTTTTGTGATTTTGATATGAATGTCTGCAAAGGTTAAAGGAAAACTAGACTAAGATAGTATTTAGAACAGTAAAAAACAAACAAACAAACAAACAAAGAACAAAAAAAAAAACCCTTAATCCTGGTAGGGCATGGTGGTGCACACCTTTAATCCCAGCACTTGGGAGGCAGAGTCAGGCAGATCACTGTGAGTTCGAGGCCAGCGTGGTCTACAAAGTGAGTCCAGGACAGTCAAGGCTACACAGAGAAACCCTGTCTTGAAAAAACAAACTTATTCCATTGTTATTGCAATAGAGGGATACAGGATACATTGACTTCCCTGTAGACTGTGGTGAATTCCCCATCTATCATTCAGCAATGGGGTACTTATAGCCAATGAGCAGAGAAAGAGGACAGTCACTAAAAAGAAAATCAGTGACAGATAGTATCAGAAGCAAAAGAAGATACCTGCTGAATCAAACTTGACAGGATTTTTGAAGAAATAAGTGATGTAAAGAAAAGCACAAAAGGTCAAAGGTCAAGTGTTGGTTTGGAAGCAGGTTCAGAAGACCTGAGCATGTTTGTTCAGGAATAGACTTGTTAACTTAACAAGCTGATACCAGAAACAAGGGTGAATTGATGCTATTTCAGCTTTTACCCTAACAGTAGTGTACTCTGAATGTCCTCTACAGATAATAATAGCATGCTGGGGACTGAACATATGACCTCACACATGTTAAGCAAGCATTCTACCATTAAGCTACACTATCTGTATATCCTTTTGTTTTTACTATTTATTCCCAGTCCAGCATAGAATTCAGCCTGTCCCCTCAGCATGTCTTAGACTTGCCCCTCCTGCCTTAGCTTCCTGAGGATCTGGACTTACAGACTTGCTCATCTACAACTCACTAAGAGAATTTCAGTCCCGTATTCAGGACTTATTTGTGACTTCCCCTAACTCTGAAATTTATACAGCTTTAGCACAAGTTTTCAAAGTAATTTCCAATCCCATTACATTGGAGCCTAAATAGATGTCTGCTCACAGCCCATTAAACACGTGTTAAGAGAAAGACCAAATTCTTTCAAGTGTGTAATAGATATGATTTGAATTACTATTCCAACTAACATATGAGCTTGTTGAAGTTACAGCATAATTATATCCATATATTATATCTTATTTTTTCTATGTGCTTACCTCAAAAATTTTATATTATTTGTACTTTGTCAGGCTCTTTGGAAATTATTAAAAACATAGAAACTATAAAATGACCAGAAGGCTAAAGCACTCTCTTATCCAGTATATGACCATAAATATTAAGGTTCGCAAGTTTGAGCCCTCTCAAAATGCATATATTATAAACTTCATAACGGGGTTTATACATAGTACTGTGTGAGATGAATAGGTCTGGAGGACGGAGTCATATAATGATATTCAGGAGATGGGGTATCTTGCTTCTCCATCTGGCCTTAACAGCTGTGGATTCAAGATGTTAACAGTATACAAAACAAAGACAGCCTGTGCTGGGAACAAAAACTTTATGTAGCTCACTCTTAGAAGGCCACTCTTCAGATCCATGAGCTGGTTCTATTTAAGCCAGAGTCTATATTCACTTTCCATGTTATCTGTGGCAAACTAAGATGATGACTAATCTCAAAAAGGTATTCAACCTTGTTAACAATGACAGCCACAATTATTATTAGAGCTGAGTCAGGAGGACCATGAGGTCTCCAGGCCAGCCTCAGATACAGAGCAACACTACATGAGCAAAAGATTAGTAATTTCTTTTCTCATTTGAATCAGAGAATAATATACTCTTCACAGCGAAGGATTTACCAAATGCTCACAGTTATACATACCTCACTCAATAAAGGAAGTCGGAAAATTTAATTTCAAGAATATTTCTATAAATGGCATTTACTAATTTATTACTGTCTTGTAGTATCAAACATCTCTGAAAAATTTTAAGAATCCTACTGATGTTAACAATTATGATATGATCGTATTTTAAATTATGTTCTTCTCATTCCTGCTCAGAATTTTGTTAAAAAAACATTTATGACTACTTTCCTTGTATCTCCATTAAACACACAACATGAACATATACTTATTCTCTATGGGATGTGTATTGACTAAATTGTGGCTAACTAATGTTCATCATTTTGTTAAATTTAGTTATTTCATCTTTGTTGCTAACCATGGCAATTATAGAGTCTAAATGAAAATATTCTGTTTGCTACAAATTTAGAAGATTTCAAGTTTTATTCTTTCTTTGATATCATTTTTAACCTTTATTTTAATATTTTGTTATTAGCCATTAATTTTTTTAGTTTCTAATTTATGTACTAAAATTCATCATACATATATATTCAAAGTCAAAAACAATATATATATATATATATATATATATATATATATATATGGTGTGATAATACTCACAGCTCTGGGCAACTACTGGGTTCTTGGAATATCTCTCCCAAGGATATTTCTTTCCTTCATTTACATGTTTTTCCAGACAGGGTTCCACTGTGTAGCCTTGCTTTGTAGGCCAGACTGGCCTCAAACTCAGAGTGATCTGCCTGTCTCTGCCTCCCAAGTGTTAGGATTAAAGGTGTGGACTACCACCACCTGGCTGAAAATATATTTTCATACAATATATTTTTATTGTGGTTTTTCCCTCCCTCAAATTCTCCCAGATCTTCCCTACTGCCCCACCCACCAAAATCCATGCACTTTTTTGGCCTTTTTCATTAAAAAACAAACAGGCATCTTAAAAGAAAAGAAATAGAAAAAATAATAAAGCAAACAAACCTGAACAGGATAAAACAGACAGAAAAAATTGAGCCCCAAAAAAGGCACAAAAATACATATGAATGCAGACACACATACACTCACACACACACACACACACACACACACAGAGAGAGAGAGAGAGAGAGAGAGAGAGAGAGAGAGAGAGAGAGAGAGAGAGAGAGAGAGAAATACCATAAATAACAAACTGGAAATCATAATACATAAGGAAAAGTTTGTTTTTTTGTTTTTGTTTTTGTTTTTAATGCCCAGTAAAAGCATTATGATGCAAAAAAAGAGTCCTCCAAAAATAATTCTGAGTTCAGTTTGTGTTTACCATTTACAACTGTTGGACATACGGTCTGCCCTTAAGTGTGATTTTTATGCCCAGTAGTTTTCTTTTGGAGAAAACTAACTTTTTGTTTATTAGCAGTTATCAATTGGAGATAGGTTTTAGGATAGGGATGGGGACATGTGTCCAGTTGCCCTCTTAGCACGGGGACACCATCTAGCTTCGTCCTGTGCAGGCCCTGTGAGTGCTGTCTCAGTCTCTGTGAATTTATCATTCTTTTGTGTCTAGAAGGCTCTATTCCTTTGTTGTCTTCTGTTATGCCCAGGTCTTGAGAACCCAATGACCACCAAGGAGCAGCTTTCTAGTGCAAACACAGGAGGGTTTTTTATTCCAAGCCCTGGCTGAAACTCTCACCTTGTCACTGACACCGCAGCTAAGAAATGAGTGTCTCACACATTGTTTAGGCAGAGTTTCTATCTAGATTACAGTAGTCTGGGCACATTCCACTATGGAGAGTGAACCATTTACCAGAGCTTAGGAAATGGGGGTCTTGTCTCTTTCTGCTCGGCCTTTATATGTAGCCTTAGCCACAAGTGGTCACAACACTATCAAAAAGCATACACGGTCTCTTGACTTTGGACCATCTGGCCTTCATTCCCTTCCTGAAATTCTCTGATTGGCTGTTGCTAGGGGTAGTTACTAAGGAATGGATGATTAGGCCATCCTGTGGTTTTCTTTGAAACTGAAGTTCCTTTTCTTGGGAAAAATGGGAAGTCAGGCTTATGCTGCTGTGTTAGTAAGAAGTTGAGCTACATTAGTGAAAAACTGAAGCCTTTCATGGAGTTCGCTAGCCTTGTCAGACTCTTCATCTTCCATCAACACTTGCTCATAAAATCTTTCTTTTTTTTTCTTTATTAATTTTTTCAAATTACATCTCAATTGTTATCCCCTTACTTGTCTCCACCCGTTCCTTCCTCCCTCGCTCCCTCTTATACCCTATTCCCCTCCCCTAGATCTGTGACGGAAGGGGACCTCCTCCCCCACCATATGGTCACAGCCTCTCAAGTCTCATCTTGATAGCCTGCTTATCCTTTCTCTGAGTGTTACCAGGCCTCCTCATCAAGGAGAAGTGGTCAAATATGGAGCATCAGAGTTCATGTCAGAGTCAGGCCCCACTCTCCACACAACTGTGGAGAATGTCCTGTCCCTTGGCTAGATCTGAGTAGATGTTCAATATTTATAACATGTATTGTCCTTGGTTGGTGCAGTATTTTGAGCAGACCCCCCGGGTCCAGATCTGCACATCATGATGCTCTTCTTGTAGGTTTCTAGGACCCACTGGTTCCTTTTATTTCCCCATTCTCCCATACTTCTCTCACCTAGAGTCCCAATAGGATGCCCCCGCATCTATCCCAGTCTCCTGGTAAGTGAAGACTTTTAGGGGATAATCCTGTTGGGCTAGTGTCCAATTATAAGTGAGTATATACCATGTGAGGCTTTCTGAGTCTGGGTTAACTCACTCAGTATGATCATTTCTACTTCCATCCATTTGCCGACAAATTTCAGGATTTCCTTGTTTTTAATAGCTGAGTAGTATTCCATAGTGTAAATGTACCACAGTTTCTTTATCCATTCTTCAACTGAGGGATATAGGTTGTTTCCAGGTTCTGGCTATTAAGAATAAGGCTGCTATGAACATGGTTGAGCATATGTCCCTGTTGTGTGGTGGAGCACCTTCTGGGTATATTCCAATAGCTGTGTCTTGAGGGAGTCCTATTCCCAGTATTCTAAGAAAGTGCCAGATTAATTTCCAAAGTGGCTGTACAAGTTTGCATTCCCACCAGCAATGAAGGAGTGTTCACCTTTCTTCACATCCTCACCAGCATGTGCTGTCACTTGAATTTTTTATCTTAACCATTCTGATAGGTGGAAGATGGAATCTCAGAGGTTTTTTTTTTATTTGCACTTCTCTGATGACTAAGGACAGTGAGCATTTCTTTAAGTGTTTCTGTGCCATTTGACATTGCTCTATTGAGAATTTTCTGTTTAATTCTGAGCCCCATTTCTTAATTGGGTTATTTGGTTTGGTGGTGGTTAATTTCTTGAGCTCTTTATGTATTTTTGGATATTAGACCTGTGCCAGATGCAGGGTTGGTGAAGATCTTTTCCCAGTCTGTAGGGTGTCACTTTGTTCTGTTGACATCCTTTTCTACAGAGTTTCTTGAGCCCTGAGTGGAAAAATTTGATGAAGACATCCCAATTAAGATGGAATGTTCCAACGTCTCTCAATCCCTGCACATTGTCCACTTGGGGACCTCTGTATTTGTTCCCATCCACTACAGAAGGAAGCTTACTTCAGTTTCTGTGTACTTTTATATACTAATGTAACCAAAAAAAGCAATGATCTAAGGAAGGGTGTTTGCACCCAGAAAACACAGTCAGAAAAACATGTAGATAGATGCCAGTAAGTACATTCTAAATATTAACAGAGCAGCCTTTTCCCAGAACATTCTCAGAACAGACTAATTTAAACACAGCTACCTGGCACATAGTATAGATTATGTCTGGGAAAGCACAGAAGCAAGGCAGAAGGCAACATCTGGGTTCAGGGTACGATGACCAGATTGTGTTTCCTAGCTATGTTCTGATATCCAACAAAAATAAACATGTCTTCTAAGTTGAACGTAATGTGTCACAGGAGGCACAAAGTCATGTCCAAGTACAATCCAGGAAACAAAATGCACTTGAGATAAAAGTCCCTCTGACTTTTTTATCCTGGAGCCTCTCTCACAGTTCCCTAAGCCATTGGTAACCATGGATCATTCCTTTGAACATGTTCCACACTTGTCTACTTATAAATGTTCTGTTTCTCCTTTCTAGGCATATCCTTACCCAACACCCAATAGCTTACTCCAAACCTAACATCTGTGATTATATGCATTGTACCCTGCTTATGGAAGACTTAACAGCTAACATCCACATATAACCAAACACATACCACATTTGAATCATTTATTCAGGTTATACAAGTTCCAAAAAGAAACATCCACTGACTTTTTACAAAGATTAACTTCAGTTGTAGATAGAAAAATATCAGCTCCTCTAGCTAGAAAGGCATTAACAGAATCTTTAGCTTTTGAAAACGTTAACACTGAATGCAAAGAGGTGTTCAGACTTTTAAGGGCAACATCAGCACCAATAGATGAATGGATTAGAAATACAGTTGATATTAGCTTCTCATTCACCTTAATAGGGGAAGCAATCACTAAAGATTTTGAGAAAAGCCAAACTTTCAAATGTTTTAATCATGATGAACAAGGTTATTTCAAAAAGAATTGTAAAGAAAACCAAACTCTAACGAACTCCAAAATAGCGCCTTTACCTTCTGGAATATGCAAAAGTTGTGGCAAAGGGAACATTAGACTAATGAGTGTAGCTCAACAAAATACAAATGGTATAACCCCTTATCAAAACAATGCCCAGTGGGCCTCTTGCAGGCCCAATACCGAATAGTGGGAATACTCTTCTACAAAACATTCAGACACCACTACTCTGGAGATAGACATTAAAAACCCAGATATCAAAGTCAGAGAAACATCTGTAGATGAATCAAAACAAAACAAAACAAACAAAAGAAGCCATGAGTTATGTTCATTGTGTTCTCATGCTGACCTCTAGCCATCTGGTAGTCCTTGGTGTCAGCAGGCCTTGTAGTCACTGATGGTAGTAGACCTCTTGGATTGCATATAGAGCTGTTGGTCTCAGCAACAGTCCTCTGGTTTTCCTGGGTGGCAGCATGCACCCAGGGATAAAGAGGAAATGGAGTCTCTGATGGGTGCCAGTCTCTGGGATTGCAGGTAGAGATGGGACGTGGTGGTCCCTGATGGCTGCCAATCTCTGAGACTGTAGGGAAGATGGGGCCTGGGAAGTAGAGCAAAGAGATGGGGCCCAGGCAATGGAGCATGCCCAGGATCTGGAACATGGAGTACTCAGGGGAGATGGAGGGCCAAGGGTCTGAAGCATCTACTCGTATACTCTCGAGCTATTACTATTCTCAAATATTATACATTTTTGTAGACATTGTACATGATACAAGTTTAAAGTTATTTTTGATACTTTGATATTTTGATATACATAATGTATATATGTTTCAACTCTTCTATAAGATATTGTGCCTATACAACTCATTTAAAAATGCAATATGAAGTTCTGGTCTTTTAAAAGCCGCTATTAAAAACTGTTTAGGATAATTAGGTAATGCAAATATCAACCAAACTCATGGTCATGTTAGATGCTAGTCTAGTTTAGTGCAGAAATATGTTTTCTGGGTTGAACAGAGAGTAAGTAGATAAAAACAAGCCACATTTGTCTATTCAGATACACCATAGATAAATAGATGGTCTTCAGAAACTTCAGAGACCTACATAATGTGGCATTTTAAAATGTTTTTATTATTTTAAGGATTCTTTTTACTGTGAAACATTTCAGCTCCTGGCAGTACATCCAGCCAACCTCAAGAAGATGATGAGCATTGAAGAATCTCCTTATGGACTTTGCTTCAATGTGGCAGGCTACAACTGTGCAAGACATTGCCCTTGTTTCAACTGCTGACAGTATGCTGTCCAAAATGGGCTAATTACACACAGGGAAGTTAACTGCCAAGCCTTGTGAGGACAAGGTAGACAGTAATTCATAATTCCTACTACACACACACACACACACACACACACACACACACACACACACACACAAGCTATGTCAGTTGTTTTGGGCCAGAAGGCTAAAGATGATGTCTAACAGTTGCTTAGAAACGTGTGTGACTGTCCAGGTAGGGAAGTTAACTGCCAAGCCTTGCAAGGACAAGGTAGGCAGTTATTCATAATTCCTGCTACACACACACACACACACACACACACACACACACACACACACACACGCTATGTCAGTTGTTTTGGGCAAGAAGGCTAAAGTGTATATTGTAATGTACACCCAATGATGTTGCATAAACATTGCTCTCCAATTGCTGTTTTAGGATGCCCTTATGATACAAGTGATTTTTTCTTCCCATCCCCATAGCTCCCTAGAAAGAATTACTCATGAGACTCATTAAATATTAGACAAATACCTAAGCCATGTAGCTAGGCTCTTCTCTAACTAGCTCATAACTTAAAATAACCCATCTATTACTACTCAAAGTTGGACCACCTGGCTGGTTTCCTGAGCTCAGACACCATGTGTTCATCTTCCTCCCTCCTTGCCAGCTGAATCTGGCATGCCTGTGTGTATCCCAGAATCCCTTCTGCCTTCCCTATGTCCCACATCTTACCTGCTTCAGCTATAGGCCATAGGTTTTTTTAATTGACAAGTGTTGCATTCATGCAATACACAAGAGATGCCTTCTACAATACCATTTTTTCGTTCTAATAAAAGACTCTTTATTTCACTAATAAATTAATATGCAATAACAACAATTATGAAAATTATTAGGTAAGTTTTACATTCTTGATGTGCAGTTCATATGCATTTGTCAACTTTGGAGAAAGTCTTCTATTATCTGTCCAATCTTAGTAAGTTCAGAGTTCCGAACTTAAATCATTTTTCTATTATAGCTTGTATTTAACAACCAAAAAAAATCTTCTAGATCTAAAAACATCTTAAATCCTAAACAACTTAATATTAATTGTAAGATTATAACTATTTAGTCTTCAACCCCATTAAAGACTTGAGAAGAAAATTAATATTGTCTTAGTATGTGGATTTAAGTTCAGAACTGTCTAAGCAAGCAAACATTGTTTGCCTCTAGCTGTTTACTATCTGTTTAACCTAGGGTGTATATTTCTGTGATAATTTAGACTAGTATATGATATGACCATGAGTCTGATTGATTAACAACTAATTTGTAGTTTCTGATTACCTTAAGTGTTTGTAACATGGGTACAATACCTTATGACAAGTGGATCTGGGCCCAGAGGTTCTGCTCAAACTATGGCACCAACCAAGGACAATACAGGCCTTAAACATTGAACCTCTACACAGATCTAGCCAATGGACAGGACATTCTCCACAGTTGCGTGGAGAATGGGGACTGACTTTCACATGAACTCTGGTGCCCCGTATTTGATCATGTCCCCTTGCTGAGGAGGCCTGGTGGCACTCAAAGGAAGGATAACAGGTTATCAAGAAGATATTTGATACCCTATGATCATATAGAGGAGGAGGAGGTCCCCCTCCAGTCACAGACATAGGGGAGGGGAATAGGATGAAAATGGGAGGGAGGGAGGAATGGAAGGCTACAAGGGATGGGATAACAATTCAGATGTAATATGAATCAATTAATTAAAAAGTCAAAAAAAGAGTTGAAACATATATTATGATGTAACAAATTTAATCTTAATTTTTGTATCAATATACAAAGATTTATACCTATAAAAACCTTAAATTTGTATCAGTATACAATAATCCATATTATGTAAACAAAATAACCATATTTGATAACAACAATAGCTCTAAGCTGAAGAGTAGATTCAATAATCTACCTTTTAACTTATTATTTCTATATCATATTCCTATATTCCCCCATTTTTTTCCTCTCAACCTCTTTACCCAAGAAAAAAGGGATGGTGAAAAGAAAAAAGGGATATCCCTAGTCTATTCTCTTGTACCTTATTTTTTCCTGATTAAGACTACTAATAACTTATAATCCCCCAAATGACAACAAAATCCATAGCACATTAAACAACTAAACCTACCCACCGTCATCTAATGGAATATTCTTCTAGATATTGCTTTCTGCTGATTTGGGGTATAATATCCCTTTTTGAGGGCCCCAAAATTGGGAAAGTGATTAAGCAAGCTAGCGGTAACATATGGTGTCCAGTCTCTAAATGCTGAGAAAATGCAGGCTTAAATGAAGTCCTGATTGAACAGTCTGAAAGGCTGGAGCAAATGAGTCAGCTGCTTTTGAGTTGTCTTAGAAGCAAGTTTTGATGAAACAGAAACTGAAGCAGCTGAGACTGGAACATTCAGGGTGCTGGAATAAATGTGGCAGCATCTCAGCCTCCTGAAGGATGATTCTTGTCAAGGCCATCTCCATCCTATTGGTGTTCGGTCCTTTTTTTCTGTAAATATATCAGCTCTCACAAGTAGCATATAGTTCTGCAACTGTATATGCATGGGATGTACTCAGTGCATGGATCAATTAAAGATGAACATTTTGTTCTTTGTATGAGCAGGTGAAAGACATCTGCCTTTCTTTAAGCCAAAGTGGATTGTACACCAAATTGTAATGCCAGTTTTTATCTATACCATTTAAGAGAATAGCGTAAGTCCTGAGGTTTTGTACCCAACAAGATTTACTGGCTACACATAGCCCTTTACATATCAACCAGTCTTAAAATTGTTACCATAGCAGGGCCAACGTATATATGCCCTGCTTTCGTCTTGATTTGTTTCTTCTTGTGTGTGGCCAAGATCTTCAGATGTCAAATATGATTTTTATCAGTTTAGTGGAAGGCACCGGTTTTGTTCTCCTGTGTGAACATACATAAAATCTCCTCCCCAGCCCAACATACTTCCTTTCTTCCATTTTGGAATTAAGACCTTTATATGCTGATCTAGTTCAGCAGTCTTTTCTAAAATTCAGTGTGTCTTAGCAGCTGTGCTACCTGTCTCATTGGCTAATAAAGTTGATGGCAGTCAATTGCTGGGAAGAATAGAGGTTGGTAGAACTGATCCTGGGCTGGGAATCTGAGGTAGGGACCACAAGGCAGGGAATAAAGAGATAGAGAGAGGAGAAGGAGGAGGGGGAGGAGGAGGAGGAGAAAGAA
Organism: Acomys percivali; assembly: GCA_907169655.1. Lineage (NCBI taxonomy): Eukaryota > Metazoa > Chordata > Mammalia > Rodentia > Muridae > Acomys > Acomys percivali. Next base: position 117,650,260 of record OU015743.1, read on the forward strand.
GATGGTCAGAAAAGATGTGGCCTGGTGGAGCAGATCTAGCCCAGACAGGACCCATATTGGTAAGTAACTTTGGGAATGCATCTGGCAGGTAGCGAGTCTAGCTTAGAAAATTACTTTAAATCCTACATGCCAAGTTATTGTGCTAAAGCTATTTAAATAAATCAATAGGTCTTTGTCTCAATTATTGGTGAACTAGCCTGGTCATAGAAAAGCCCCCTAGATATAATAAATATATTAAAACAGCCTTTTCTGGTCTGGGTTACCTCAGTCAGAATGTTTTTTTTTTTCTTAGCTGCATCAATTTACCAATGAATTTCATGGCTGTACTCATTTTCGTTAATGGCTAAATAATAAATACTACATTATATAAATATACCACATTTTTTGTCCATTCATCCATTTATGAGCATGTAAGCTGTCTCTAAGTTCTGACTAGTATAAGTGGAACAACACTAAACATGGCTGAGAGTCTCTGTAGTAAGACAAAGAGTCCTTTTGGTATATACCCAATACTGGTACTACTGGATCTTGAAATAGAGCAAATCCCAGCTTCCTGTGTAACTGTCAGGCTGATTTCCAAAGTGGCTATGTGGACTTGATGTCTTATTAAAAGTGGATGATTATTCACATGTTCAGCAACATGAGGTGTCCCCTGTTTTATTGATCTTGGCCATTCTGACTCATAGAATATGAAATTCTCACGTAGTTTCAGTTTTTATTTGCATTTCCCTGATGACTTTTTTCATTAATTGGGAATAAAGCTCTCGCATTCTAACTTTTCTTTAACTTATGATATGGCTTAACATATTATTTTATTATCTCTAATCTTAACTAAGTAAATATTACTAAATCTCTTCCCCATCTGCTTCTACAACCTGAAAGCAATCCATTGAGAAAGTTAGCAAAATATATTTGATTAAGATTTTAAAGCCTTTATCTTTGACCCAAGGACAGGATTCTCATCACTCTAGGAATATGTGCTCAGTTACATGTATAAACCTCAAGGGTCTCAAGGAAAGCTTTATCTGCTGTGACTGTCATAGCAAAGGAAAACAGTACTTCTGATGGGTTCTAGTGGCTCAAAGAGTTGAATATAGAACTGAGTCATGCTTTGTTTTATATAGGCTTTCCTGGAAGTATGTCAAAATCCTTCCTTTGATAGGCTTGAATGAGTAACGGTATTTCTAGATTAAAGATTGAAAAGGTCATGGTGGCCAGGTCATCACATCATACCACTGAAGACCTTCATGGTTTGTTTTATAAAGTTAATATAATGATTGTCTTAAATCCAAGAATCTCATTGAAACTTTTGGACATTTCTCTACAACCTATCCTGTTAGATAGTCATTTCTAAAAGCTGTTTTATTTGCTTATTATTGAAAAATCAGTGACTGGACATTTCTGATGGGCCAGCCAGGAGTTACTATCACAGTTACATTGAGCTAGTGAGTCAGCTGAGCTTGGGACAGCTGAGATGGGGCAATGAGCCAAGATTCTTCATGGTTTGCTCTTTGAGCTCTGCTGAAATATCTAGTCTCTCTATCAAGGAAGGACAAGAATCTCAGGGTACAAAACATGGATACTGTCAGCAACTTTGAAAGATGGTTCTGGAACAGAGTCATGACCATCATATTCATTTGCTTAAAATAGATTCTATGCCTAGGTCAAAATCAAGAACAGTTAATAACTTAATTGTACAAACACAGAGAGGGTGACTTCCTGTGAGCCAAGTAGCAGAGGACAAGGAAATAAAATCTCTTCAGCTGTGACCAGGGCTAACTTGATTACAAGATAGTAATAGTTGCTGAATAGTTAAACCATATAACCTATCCATATCCCATAAACTATAACCTGTCCATATAACCTATTTATTTGGAGAAGTCCTGTGGATGAAAATTTTCATTTAGCATAAAATTGTCAAGTATTATGCTTCAATATGACTTTCTCACGTACTCTGGTGCCTCACATTTGACCATGTCCCCTGGAGGGGGAGACCTGGTGGCACTCAGAGGAAGGACGGCAGGTTACAAAGAAGAGACTTGATACCCTATGAACATATACAGGGGGAGGTAATCCCCCTCAGGAACAGTCATAGGGGAGGAAAATAAGAGGAAAATGGGAGAGAGGGAAGAATGGGAGGATACAAAGGATGGGATAACCATTGAGATGTAACAAGGATAAATTAATAAAAATTAAAAAAAATAAAATTATTAAGAACATTATATAAACTCAACAAAAAAGGGGGGCATTTGTATTATGGGAATCTCTTAACAGGAACTGGTTGTATGTTTAATTGTTGTTTTCATTAACTTTAAACACCTGTGACAGATTGTTCAACAAGTTCCTGGGGAACCAATTTTATTTGGTATAGACTAAGTTTTTAAAAAAGATCACCAGCATATAAATACACTACCTCACTTTTTGGAAACCTATAACAACCCTGGTGCTATCACTAGGTATTAAAAACAATTATAACTAAAAATCTGCCTTGACTGACAAATGAACTGCCTAGTAATATCTACATACAATCAGTAGTGAACATCACTGAATTTGCATTAACACAAGTTTCTGATGATACTTCCTAATATTGGCCTATCTTATCATAATTTTGCTCAAACTTTTCAAAGTTAAATTTCCTCAAAGGTATTAAATCAAATTGATCCTCTGGAAATTGCGAAGTCTAAACTAAAGATTTCATGAGCTTCTAGCTCATCAATAGTTTACCTCAGTTTAACATTTAAATTATTTTAAACCTTTCCTTTGAGAACCAAGAAAGGAAACATAATATTTTTTGATAAAATTATTTAACCTTTTCCTTCCTTCTACCTGCTCTTCTCCGACCTCAGTGGTTATCTCTATTTAGATTGCTTGTGCAGTTATAGTGGAGTGAGAAAGGTGTTAAATCATTATTAAAACTACCTTAATACTTTAACTCAGAGAGAATTGCATATGCTTTCTAAAGTCTAACTTACCCTATTAAAGAGGATGTCGGAAATATTTCTCTTGTTATGAGAGCTATAGGGTTGAACTTTCATGGCCAGAGTTTCTGTTTCTTAACTTTGATCTACTCACTAGGTTTAAATTCGCCATGGTTGCATGCTTTCTCTATCTCTGTGAGTTCACATTTATATCTGCCCTGTTGCATCTGGAAAATGCTGCTTCATTGAAGTCATGCACTAATACCTCTGGCTTTTACCTTTGTAGTTTGGTAGATAGGGAGGATGGGGAAGATATAGGAGGAGCTCAGAGGGAGGAACAAATATAATTAAAATATGCTGTATAAAGTTCTCAAAGCTAAATAAATAAAATCATAAAAAGTAAATATGTATGGAACAAATGACTCCTAACACAACAGGGCAATTTCACACCAAATACAATTTTGGCCATCAACCCTCCTGCAATTTAGAAATTTAGAAAATTCTAGAAAAGGCCTTTTCTAAAACTTAATATGTAGAATCAAGTATTTGGGGTTTTATGTATTTTGTTCTTTTGTTTGTTTGTTGGTGCCAAGTAGCACAAGGCTGTTATGCCTATGATGTCTTCCCTAAGATGACAAATTAAATTCCCTCTGATGTGATGATCTGAATTTACTGGCTTGAATAAAAATGGGCCCCATATACCCATAGGCCATGGCACTATTAGGACTTGTGGCCTTATTGAAGTAGTTGGGGTCTTGCTGGAGGAAGTCTGTCTCTGGAAGCATCAACTTTGAGGTCTCAGATGCTCAAGGCTCAAGCTAGTCCTAGTGTGGCACTCATTTTTGTTGGCTTCAGATCAAAATATAGAACTCTCAATGTCTCCAGCACCATACCTGCCTGCATGCCACCATGCTTACTAATGTGACAAAAATGGATTAAATCTCTGAAAGTGTAAGCCAGCCCCATTTAAATGTTTTTCTTTATAAGAGTTACTGTACCACAGTCGCGAATACTAACTGAGAGGGCCCAAGGGGAAGATGGTTAAATCTCACTGAGAAGGGGAAATAGATTAGACATCATCAGTGAATGGAGGGAAGGGAATTGGTGTGGGAGGTGTGAGAATCGGAATAGGGGTGTGAGATGGGAGAAGACAAAAAGGAAAGAGTATTGGGATAGGCAACTGGATTGTGGGGGTGTGCATCTCTGGGATGAGCTAGAAACCTAGGACAATGGAAACTCCTAGAAATATATAAGGGTGACACCTAGCTAAGACTCCATCTCCTGTAATCAGGCATGACTTACAATGGAGGAATTGGGATACCAACCCAGCCACAAAACCTTTGAGCCACAAAATTTGGCCTGCCTCCAAGATGTGCAGGACATTGATGGAGCAAAAACAGAGGAAATGGCCAACTAATGACTGGGCCAGCTTGAGGACCAGAACCGTACTATGGGAGGGAGCCCACACCTGACACTATTAATGATGGTCTGCTATACTAGCAGATAGGAGTCCAGCGTAATTGTCATCAGAGTGTTCACCCTGAAACTGAGGCAGAGACCCACAGTCAAACTAAGTGGAACTTGGGAAATCCTGCTGAAGAGGGGGAGCCTTGAAGGACTGAAGGAGTCAAGATACCACAAGAAAACTTACAAAATCAACTAACCTGGGAGTATAGGGGCTTATAGAAACTGACTTGCCAACCAGAGAGCACGCGTGGGACAGACCATGGCACTCTGCACACATGTAACAGTTGTGCAGCTGGGTCTTCATGTGGGACTCCTAAAGTAGTAGCAGGGGCTGTCTCTGACTGTGTTGCCTGCCTTATCTAGCCTCAATAGAAGAAGATGCGCCTAGTCTTACTGCAACTTGATATACCAAGGCTACTTGATATCCATGTACTGACTCCCTCTTCTGTGGAGAAGGGTAAGAGGGGTAGATGCATGGGGGAGGGGAGAGGGAAGCACTAGGAGGAGAGGGGGAGGGGAAACTTGTACTGGGATGTAAAGTAAATAAATAACTTAATTTTTAAAAAAGAGAGTTTACTGTGATTGTGGTGTCCCTTCACAACAGAACAACACTACTAAGAAACAAGCCATCCGTCCACCTTTTAAGTTGTTTCAGGTATTTGGTCACTGTAATGAGGAAAGTAACCAAGACACCAAGACATGGTGATAGCTGACTATCTTTGGCATTCTGGGACTATAGTTGTGACCTTTCAATTTTTGCTACCATTTTCTTTTCTTTTCTTTCTTTCTTTCTTTCTTTCTTTCTTTTTTTTTTTTTTTCTTAGAGCAGGCCAACTTTTATTTCTAGTGTTTCTCAATAATTGGATTACTCACAGTTGTTTTCAGGAAGTTCCCTTTCTTTCGTTGAAGGAGTTTGCAGATTTAAGTTCCCAGAGATATTTTTCTTTCTTTAAAAAAATATTATCTATTTATTTGCCCTACATCCTGTTTGAAGCTCCCCCGTCACACACTGATTCCTCCTCCTCCCAATTCTTCCTTCTCTTATTCCTCAGAGAAGGGGAGGTACCACAGGGGAACCAGCCTACCTGGCACATTGTGTCCCTGTAAGACTAGGGACAGTTTTTCCCACTGAGGCCAGAGAAGGCAACCTGGTTAGGGGTATAAGAGCCAAAGGCAGACCTAAGAATAAGAGAGCCATCTTCCCCCTATCCCCAGCTCTAGTTCCTTTGGCTCTCTCATGAAGACAAAGCTAGGTATCTGCTACATATGTGCAGGGGGCCTAGGCCAAGTCCATGCATGCTCTTTTGTTGGTGGTTCAGTCTCCGTGAGTCCCCATGCGGCCAGGTTAGTTGACTCCGTAGGTTTCCTTGTGGAGTCCTTGACACCTCAAGATCCCTCAACCATTTGCCCAATTGTTCCATATGATTCCCCAAGCTTTGTCTAATGTTTATCTGTGGGTCTCTGTATCTGCTTCCATCAGCTTCTGGGTGGAGCTTTTCAGAGGACTTATGCTAGACTCCTGTCTACAAGCATAGCATAGTAACAATATTGACATGGATTGGTTCTTTCACATTAAATGGTTCTCAAGTAAGGTCAGTTTTTGGTTGGCCATTCCCTCAATCTTTGCTCCATATTTGTTCCCACACATCTTGTAGGAAGGATAAATTTTGGGCAGAAGGTTTTGTGGGTGGGCTGGTGTCCTTATCCCTCCACTGGAAGTCCCACCTGGCTATAGGAGGTGCCACTTCAGGCTCCATGGGCCCTGGTGCTAAGAGTCTCAGATAGGGTGACTCCCATGACTTCCAGGGGCTTCCTCTGTCCCAGGTCTCTAGGTAATCATACAGATGCCTCCAACCCTCAATTTCCATTTTCTCCCCTAGCACTCTCTCATTCACTCTCTGGAATCCTAATCCCCTTCCCCTCTCCCACACAGCTCCCTCCATCTATCCACCTCAAATGGCAATTTTAATTCCCCTTCTGAGTAATATTCAAGCCTCTTTCCTTGGGCCCCTCTTATTACTAAACTTCTTTGTGTATGTGGATTGTAGCATGGTTCTCCTGTGCTTTATGGCTTATATCCATCTATAAGACAGCACATACTATGCATGGGTTACCTCACTGAGGATGATCTTTTCTACTTCCATTCTTGTTCTGGCAAATTTCATGATTTTCTTGTTTTTTTTTTAATAGCTGAGTAATATTCTATTGTGTAAATGTGCCACATTTTCTTTAGTCATTCCCCAGTTAATGGGCATCTAGGTTGTTGGCAGTTTCTGGCTTTTATAAGTAAATTGGCTATGAACATAGTTGAGCAAGTGGCCTTTTGGTATGAGGGTGCATCTTTTGGGTATATGCCCAAGAATGGTATAGCTTGGTGTTGAGGTAGAATTATTTCCCTTTTTCTGAGAAACCACCAGAATGATTTCCAAAGTGGTTGTACAAACTTGCAATCTCACCAATAGAGGAAGTTTTCCATTTGCTCCCATCCTCACCCAAATGTGCTCTCACTTGAGTTTTTTATCATAGCCATTCTGACAGGTATAAGATAGAGTCCCAGAGTAATGACTTTGAAGATTTATTTGTTTATAGGTCACTAGAGATTCCTCTGTTGAGAACTCTCTGTTTTGTTGTGTACCCCATTTTAATTGACCATTTTTGGTTTGTTGGTGTCTAATTTATTGAGTTCTTTATATATTTTGGATATTGGCCCTTTGTCAGATGTAGGATTGATGAAGATCTTTCTAAATCTGTAGGCTGTCATTTTGTTTTATTGACAGTGTCCTTTGACTTACAAAAGGTTTCACATTCATGAGGTCTCATTAATTAATTGTTTATCTTAGTGCCTGAGTTGTTAGTGTTCTGTTCAGGAAGCTATGTCCTGTACCAATGAGGTCAAGTCTATTCCCCATTTTCTCTTCCATTAGATTTAGTGCATATGGTTTTATGTAGAGGTCTTTGATCCATTTGGACTTGAATTTTGTGCAGGGTGATAAATATGGAACTATTTGCATTCTTCTACATGCAGACATCCAGTTAGAGCAGCACCATCTGTTGAAGATGCTTTCTTTTTTTCCATTGTATAGTATTGACTTCTTTGTCAAAAATCAAGTATTTATAGGTGTGTGAGATTATATCTGAGATTTATATTAGATTCTATTGATCAACTTGTCTGATTCTATACCAACACCATGCGATTTTTATTACTAGTGCTCTATAGTGCAGCCTGAAATCAGGGATAGTGATGCCTCTCCAAGTTCTCTTACCATATGGGATTATTTTAGGTATTCTGGGTTTTTTAAATTTTTCCATATGAAATTGAGAATTTTTTCAATGTCTATAAAAGAATTATGTTGATATTTTTATGGGAATTGCATTGAATCTGTAAATTGCTTTTGAAAAGAGGTCCATATTTACTATGTTAATCCTACCAATCCATGAGCATGAGACATCTTTCCTTTTTCTGATATCTTCTTCAATTTCTTTCTTTAGAGACTTAAAGTTTTTGTTATACAAGTCTTTCATTCACTTGCTTGGTTAGAGTTACACCAAGATATTTTGTGGCTTTTGTGAAGGATGTTGTTTCCCTAGTTTTTTTGTCAGCCTGTTTATCAATTGTATAAAGGAGGGCTATTGATGTTTTTAGTTAATTTTATATCCAATCACTTCGCTGAAGGTGTTTATCAGTGGTAGGAGTTCTCTGGTGAAATTTCAGGGTTCACTTGTGTATACTATCACGTCATATTTGAATAGTGATATTTTGACTTCCTTTCCACTTTGTATCAATTTGATATCATTTAGTTGTCTTATTGCTCTAGCTAGGACATCAAGGACCATATTGAAGAGAGAGTGGACAGCCACTTTTTTGTCCCTGAATTTAGTGGAATTGCTTTAAGTTTCTCTCCATTTAGTTTTATGGTGGCTACAGGCTTGCTGTACATTGCCTTTTTTTGTGTTTATGGAGTGCCTTGTATCACTGATCTCTCCATGACTTTTAACATATTAGATTTTGTCAAAGGCTTTTTCAGAATCTAATGATATGATTGTGTGTGTGTGTGTGTGTGTGTGTGTGTGTGTGTGTGTGTTTTCTTCCAATTTGTTTACATGATGGATTACATTGACAGATATTCATATATTGAACCACCCCTGCATCCCTGGATTGAGGCCTACTTGGTCATGGTGGATGATGGTTTTGATGTATTGTTGAATTTAGTTTTCAAGAACTTTATTAAGTATTTTTGTGTCAATATTCATTAGGGAAATTGGTCTGAAATTATATTTTTTTGGTTGGATCTTTGTGTGGTTTAGTAATCAGGGTGACTATGTACTCATAGAATGTACTTGGTAATATTCCTTTTGTTTATATTTTCTCGAATAGTTTGAGGAATATAATTTTTTGGAAATATTTTATGAGCTGAGCATGGTGGTGCAGCCTGTAATGCCAGCACTTTGGGAAGCAGAGGCACACAGATCTTTGTGAGTTTTAGGCCAGTCTTGTCTACAAAGTGACTCTAGGACAGCCAAGGCTACACAGAGAATCAGTCTCAAAAAACCAAAAATATACACACATATTTTTCTGGTCCTTGGAGCTACGAATGTTCTTTTTCTTCTATTCATTTTATTCTTAGGTTTAATCTTTTCATTATGTCCCCAATTTCTTGGATGTTTGTGTCAGGAAGGTTTTAGATTTAACATTTTCTTTGACTGATATATCAATCTCTTCAATTGTATCTTTTTTCTTAAATTTTATTTATTTATTATAATTTATTCACAGTACATTCCAATTGTTATCCCCTCACTCTTATCCTCCAGTTCCTATCCTCTCTCCTGCTTCTACCCTACTCCCCTACCCTAGACCTCTAACTTCTATGTTGGACTAATATCCACTTATAAGTGAGGATGTACCATGCATATCTTTTTGGGTGTAGGTTACCTCCTTCAGGATGATCCTTTCTAGTTCCACCCATTTGCCTGCAGATTTCAAGGTGCCTTGTTTTTGATACTTGAATAGTATTCCATTGTGTAAAAGTAACCCAGTTCCTTTATTCATTCTTCAGTCGATGGACATCTAAGTTGTTTTCAGATTCTGACTATTATGAATAAAGATGCTATGAACATAATTGAGCATATGTCTTTGTTGTATGGTGGAGCATCTTTCAGATGTATGCACAGGAGTAGTGTAGTTGGGTCCTGAGGTAGAATTATTCCCAACTTTCTGAGAAAATGTCAGACTGATTTCCAAAGTGGTTGTATAATTTTCACTCCCACCAGCAATGAAGGAGTGCCCTCTTTTCTCCACATCCTCACTAGCTTGTGCCATCACTTGAGTTTTTTATCTTAGTCATTTGGATAGGTGTAAGATGGAATCTCAGAGTCATTTTGATTTGCATTTCTCTGATTACTAAGGATGCTGAGCATTGCTTTGTTTCTCAGCCACTTGATAATCCTCTGTTGAGAAATCTCTCTTTAGTTCTGTACCCCATTTTTAATTGGGTTATTTGGTTTTGTGGAGTTTAATTTCTTGAGCTCTTTATATATTTTGGATGTTAGCCCTTTGTAGGATGTAGGGTTGGTGAATATCTTTTCCCAGTCTCTAGGCTATCATTTTAGTCTGTTGACAGTATCCTTTACTTTAAAGATGCTTTTGTTCTGTTCTATTGACAATGTTTTTTGACTTATAGAAGCTTTTTGCTTTCATGAGGTCCCATATGCTAATTGCTGACCGTAGAGAGTGACCTATTGGTATTCTGTTAAAGAAGTTGCCTCCCACAACAATAAGCTCAAGGGTTTTCCCTATTTTTTCTTCTAACAGTTAGTGTGTCTAGTTTTATGTTGAAATCTTTAATCCTCTTGGACTTTAGTTTTGTGCAAGGTGATAAATATGGATCTATTTTCATTTTTCTACATGTAAACACCCAATTAGTTCAGCACCATTTGTTAAAGATGCTATCTTTTTTCTATTGTATGGTTTTGATTTCTTGTTCAAAAATCAAATTTCCATAGGTGTGTTGGTTTATTTGTGGGGTCTTCAATTCAATTCCCTTGGTGAAACAGCCTATTTATATGCCAGTACCAAGATATTTTTTTTTATTACTGTAGCACTATAGGACAACTTGAGATCAGGGTGGGGGATTCCAACATAAGATCTTTTATTGTACAGGATTGTTTTAGCAATTCTGAGTTTTTTGTTTTTCCATATGAAGTTGAGAGTTCATGTTTCAAGGTCTGTAAAGAATTGTGTAGGTGTTTTGAAGGGATTCCACTGAATCTGCAGATTGCTTTTGGTAAGATGGCCACTTTTCTATGGTGATTCTCCCAACCCACGAACATGGGAGATCTCTCAATCTTCTGATATCTTCTTCAATTTCTTTCTTCAGAGACTTGAAGTTTTTCATACAAGTCTTTCACTTGCTTGGGTAGAGTTACACCAAGATATTTTATTGGTTTTGTGGTTATTGTGAAGAGTGTAGTTGCCATAATTTCTTTCTTAGCCTATTTGTCATTTGTATACAGGAGGTTTACTGATTTTTTTTTAGTTGATTTTGTATCCAGCCACTTGACTGAAGGTGTTTATCAGTTATAGGAGTTCTTTGGTAGAATTTTTGGAATCACTAATGTGTACTAGAACATCATCTGTGAATAGTGATACTTTGACTTCTTCCTTCCCTATCTGTATTCCCTTCATGTCCTTTAGTTGTCTTATTGATCTTGCTAGTACTTTACATACTACATTGAAGAGATAAGGGGGAATAGATAGCCTAATCTTGTCTTTTATTTCTATGGAACTGATTTAAGTTTCTCTCTGTTCAGTTTGATGTTAGCTATAGACTTGCTGTATATTGCCTTTATTATGTTTAAGTATGTTCCTTGTATCCCTGATCTCTCCAACACTTTTAACGTGAATAGGTGTTTGATTTTATCAAATGCTTTTTCAGCAGCTAATGTGATGATCATGTTGTGTTTTTTCTCTTGGTTTGTTCATATGATGGATTACATTGATGAATTTCCTTATATTGAACTGCCTCTGCATGCCTGAAATGAAGCCTTGGTAATGGTGAATGCCATTCTTGATGTCTTCTTGGATTCAGTTTGCTAGTTTTTTATTTGGTATTTTTCATTTACGTTCATGAGAGAAATTTGTTGGAAATTCTCTTTCTTTGTTGTGTCTTTGTGTAGTTTAGGTATCAAGGTTTCTATGGCCTCATGGAATGAGTTTGATAATGTTCCTTCGGTTTCTATTTTGTGAAATAATTTGAAGAGAATTGGTTTAGCTCTTCTTTGAAGGTTTGGAGTATTGTGCACAACCAATATCGCCCTGAGCTTTATTTGGTTGGGAGACTTTTGTTGTCTGTCCATTTCCTTAGGACTATATGACTACTTAATTTGTTTAACTGATCTTGATTGAAATTTGGTAATTAGTAGCTATCAAAAAATTATCCGTTTAAATTTTCAAATTTTGTGGCATATAGGCTTTTAAAGTAAGAGGTAATGATTCTTTGAATTTCTTCAGTGTCTGTCATTATGTCTTCCTTTCCATTTCTGATTTAGTTTGAGTGCTCTTCCTCTGCCTTTTACTTAATTTCACTGACAGTTTGTCTATCTTTCTGATTTTCTCAAAGAACCTGCTCTTGGTTTTGTTGATTCTTTGAATTGTTCTCCTTTGTCTACTTTATTGATTTCTGCCTTGATTTTGATTATTTTCAATTGTCTACTTCTCTTGGATGTTTCTGCTTCTTTTGTTCCTGAGCTTTCAGGTGTGTTATTTAGTTGCTATTATGTAATCTCTCCAATTTCTTTATGAAGGTGCTTTATGAAGAAACTTTCCTCTTAAAACTGCTTTCATTATGTCCCATAAGTTTAGCTGTGTTGTGCCTTCATTTTCACCAAATTCTAGGAAGTCCTTAATTCCTTTTCTTATTTTGTCTCTGACCCAGATGTCATTAAGAGTTGTTCAGTTTCCATGAGTTTATAGGCTTTGTCTAGTTTCTGTTGTTGTTGAGTTCCAGCTTAATCCATGGTGGTTTGATAAGATGCAAGGGGTTATTTTGATCTTCTTGTAATGTTTAAGGTTTGCTTTGTGACCAAGGATATGGTCAATTGGGGAGAAGATTCCATGAAGTGCTGAGAAGAAGGTATATTCTTTTGTGTTTGGATGAAAAGTTTTGTATATATCTACTAGGTCCATTTGTTTCATGATAGCTGATAGTTTCATTATTTTTGTTTGATTTCTGTCTATATGACCTGTCCCTTTGTGAGAGTGGTGTGTTGAAGTCTCCCACTATTACTGTGTTGGGTTTGATGCATGATTTAAGGTTTAGTAATGTTCTTTTTATGAATGTGAGTGCTCTTGCATTTAGGGCATAGATGTTCAGAATTGAGATGTCATCATGGTGTAGTTTTCCTTTGATTAGTGTGACGTGCCCTTCCTCATCTCTTTTGAATAGTTTTGGTTGAAAGTCTATTTTATTAGAGAGTAAAATGGTTACTATAGCTTTTTTCTTGGGTCTGTTTGCTTGGAATACCTTTTCCTAACCCTTTACTCCTAGGTAATGTCTATCTTTATTTCTGAGGTGTGTTTCTTTTATGCAGCAGATTGAAGGGTCCTTTTTTTCAATCTATTCTGTTAGCCTGTGTCTTTTTATTAGGTACTTTAGGCCATTGATGTTGAGAGTTGTCATTTCCTATTTTTTTGTTGTTTGTTTTTTTATGTTGGTGGTAGGGGAAAGAGAGAGAGAGAGAGAGAGAGAGAGAGAGAGAGAGAGAGAGAGAGAGAGAGAGAGAGAGAGAATGAGAGTTTTGTTTCTTTGGGTTTTGCAGAGTGAGGTTATTTATTTCCTTTGTTTCCTTGGGTAAAGTTATCCTCCTTGGGTTGGAATTTTCATTCTAGTATCCTCTGTAGGGCTGAACTTATGTTAGATGCTGCTTAAAATTGGTTTTGTCATGGAATATCTTGTTTTCTCCATCTATGGTGATTGAAAGTTTTGCTGAGTATAGTAATCTGAATTGGCATCTGTAGTCTCTTAGTGTCTGCATGACATCTGTCCAAGCCTTTCTGGCTTTCATAGTCTCTGTTGAGAAGGCAGGTGCAATTCTATTATGTTAGTCTTTATGTGTGACTTGCCTTTTTCTCTCACTACTTTTAAATTTTGTCTTTGTTCTGTACATTCAGTGATTTCATTACTATGTGGTGAGAGGATTTTCTTTTCTGGTTCAATTTATTAGGAGTTATGTAGGCTTCTTGTTTATTTATGGACATTTCTTCCTTCACGTTAGGTAAGTTTTCTTCTATGAATTTGTTGAAAATATATTCTGCACCTTGTAGCTGGGAGTCTTCTTTTTCTTCTATTCCCATTATTCTTAGATTTTTGTCTTTTCATAGAGTTCTAGGTTTTTTGGGTGTTCTGTGTCAGGACCTTTTTAGATTTAACATTTTCTTTGACGGTTGTATTGATTTCTTCAATCATATCTTCTCCCCCCATGATTCTTTCTTCCATCTCTTAGAATCTGTTGGTGAAGCGTGTGTCTGTAGTTCTTGTCCTCTTCCCTAGGCATCAAGCGGAAAGGTATGTGAGCAGGGAGCTGCTCTGGTGGTCTTGCCTGCTTCCTTAGGTGGAGGACCGTGGACACTAGTGCTTTTTAGTCTCCAGTTCAATCTGATACCCAGAGCATGCAGGTACTGCATGTATGTAGGTGCAAGTGGCTATACTTTGGAGACTGAGCACAGGCTTGAAGGGACCCAGGGGCTTTCTGTGGGTTAGCCAAGAGGTCCAGAGGCTGGACACACCTGTGCTCCACACAGTATGGACCCTCTCACCTGGAAACATAAGCACTGGTGTCTTGTAGTTCTCAGTTTGGACCTTAGGTCACTGTGTAGTCACTGCTGTCCTGCTGATCAGAAGAGTATGTGAGCAGCAGCGCCATCTTTGATTTCTCATAATTGTATTTTCTATGCCTGAGATTATCTCCTATATCTCTTGTGTTCAGTTGGTAATGTTTATGTCTGTAGTTCCTGTGTTCTTCCCTAAGTTTTCCATATTCAGAATTCTCTCTATTTGTGTTTCTTTATTGTTTCTATTTTCATTTTCAGGGCTTGAACTGTTTTATTCATATCCTTCTCCCATTTGACTGTATTTCCAGTATTTTTAATGACATTAGTTATTTCTTTTTTAAATGCCTCGATCATCTTTATAAGCATAGATTTAAGGTCATTTTCTTGTGTTTTAGATATGTTGGGATATCCAGAGCTTGTTGTAGTAGCATAGCTGAGTTCTGGAGATGCCAATTGTCCTGGCTCTGGCTGAGATGTTTTAATGCTGACTTTTAGCAATCTTGTCCCTGATGTTGACTGACTGATCCTTAGGAAGCCAGATACAGGTTGATGATCCTAGGACCAGGCAGGTCTCCTCATAAGTCTGATAAAGATGTATGCTGGAGGCTAGACACTCCTGGGGCCTCAGCAGGTCTCCTCAGGAAATCAAGTAGAGCTGTGGGCTGGAGGCTGGAACTCAGGGAGTAGCTGCAGCTATCCTTGGCTGGTTGTGTCCCAGTTGGCCTCACAGGCAGGGATTCAGGTAGGAGATCTAACTTAAGTGATCTTGGAGCCTAGCAGGATTGCTCAGAAGGTAGATAGAGCTGTTGACCAGAAACTGCAACCAAGTGTCTCTGGGGCCCAGGAAGGTGGATAGAGCCATGGGCAATGCCACCATTTTCATATAATGTTCTCACAGCATCTCTCTGTCTTAATGTCTTAAGGAATCAGTCATATTGGATTATATCTGTCCAATGATTGTATTCCTAAATAAGACCAAATCCATAGGTACTGGAGATTAATAGTTTCATCATCTTTGAAAAGCACTCAGGTACAGCTGTGGTCTTACTTTTCATTAAAAATTTTGAGTATTCCAGCCATGCATAGTGTCTAATGCCTTTAATTTCAGCAGTGTACATAGCAATATTTGATATTCAGGTCATTTTGGCTAAGAATTGCATACAAAGAGGAGGTCTTGAGGTAGCATAGGTACTGGAATTTTCTTGATTACTCATGAGAGACTTAAAGCATGAAGAAGCAGGTTTTTTGGGGTTGAGTCACAATTATATTACAAGTGGTTTCTTGACTGTAATACATTGGTGTTCATAAAATCTACTTTTTATTATCATATCATCTGAACTCACCAGGATACAATAAATTGTGACCAAAAACTGCATCTGCCTTATTTCCTATCTTGTGCTATTCTTCAAATGATTGATACTAATAGTAGGTAAACAATAGATTTGGTGGAAACATTAATGGTAGATCAAAGAATGAAACATATGCATTAGGTTGCATCTTTCTCTTTACTATATTTACTGTTGTACTCTTTTTTTTTTTTCAGTAGTGGGAGTTAAGCCTATAATCTTGCGTATATTAAACAAACATCCGACCACTATGAAATACAACCTTAGGCCTTCTTTTTTTATGTTGTAGTTTGAGAACTAGTCTCATTTAGTTGCTAAGGCTGGCCTGCAATCTTCTTGCCTCAGACTCCAAGTAGCCAGGATTGCAATATTTTGCCACCAGGTCAAGTTTCTTCTTTGTGTTTTATTCAAATGTTTATGTTTACTTAAAAATTCATCTTGTTTCTGAAATTCAGAAATTGATATTCTTCATATGTAAGAATGGATTTTGAGAAGACCAGTTGTATAATTAAATACTGGTTCTAATTAAAAACTGTACAATATTTTATAAGACACTGATTCATTTCAAAGCATGTTTCTCATTAAGGAGATGGGACACATAGAATTGCTGATTCTTCAAGAACTAAATACAGTCACCTATGGTAAACAAGCTGTATTTTTCTCCCCTTTATAATGTATCATGCATTTCTTTGCTCAAAATGCTTAGAATAATAAAAAAACATTTTAAAAAGGTATTTAATTCTTTATTATAACTGTCTATAATAAGAAATAATATATTTCAAAATGTCTAACTTCCTTTGGGCCTTAGTTTAAATTAAATACATTATTACATTTTCACAAATTGTAATTACCCAAATGGATATTTTTAAATTGCATTTTAATTGAAAAGTCTTCCTTACAGAAATAAATCTCTCATATCCTTTGTACTTAGAATTTCAGAAATGGACATGTAGGTTGTCTGGGGCATGTCAATTACATCAACAAGACTGATACCCCAAGGATAAATGGGTTATTTATTTATTTATTTTTCTTTATTTTTCAAGACAGAATTTCTTTGTGTACCCTTGGCTTTCCTGGTCTGACTTTGTAGACCAGGCAGGCATGGAATTCATAGAGATCCACCTGTCTCTATCTACCCAAGTGCTGAGATTAAAAGCTAGGCTATTATTTCTTAAGATATATAGTATCCTTTTAATTTATTTGTGTTAATCTTTCAGTGATTAAAAACTGATTATGAAAGAAATAAATAAAATTTTCTTAAAATTTAAATTGTGAGCTTGTTTGTGTATTTATGTGGGAAACAGTTGATTTGTTTTTATCAAAGCATGGTCTCATGTAATCAAACTAGCCTCAAACTCATTGTGTAAATAATAAACTAGAATTTCTGATCCTCCTGGATTCTCTTCAAAAGGGGTAGGATAAAAGATATGTGCCACTTATGTCCAACGATAATTGTGTCTCCCCCTTCTCTCTCTCTCCCCTCCCCCTCTCTCTATGAGTGTGTGTGTGTGTGTGTGTGTGTGTGTGTGTGTGTGTGTGTGTATTTGCATGTGCTTGTGTGCCTGCTTAGTTATATAGGCATATGGAAAAGCCAGTGGTTGACATTATTAGAATGTCTTTCCAAACCACAGGGCTGGAGAGATGGCTCAGAAGTTAAGGACACTCTGCTCTTCCAAAAGTCCTGAGTCAATTCCCAGCAAACACATGGTGGCTCATAACCACCTATAATGAGATCTAGTGCCCCTTCTGGCCTGCTAGCTGACATGCAGGCAGAATATTGTATAAACAATAAATTAATACATCTTTAAAAAATAATAGACTCTGAGTTCTACCAATGGCCTGAGGGGAGAGGTGACATTCTAAGCACAGAGAAACCCTCTCAAAAAACAAAAGCAAAAACTGTGACAGAGTCTCTCATTAAAACTTAATGCAAAAGTTTTGGCTAGCTTGGCTGTCTCTCAAATCCTTGGGAATCACCTATCTCCTCCCTTCTAGCACTGAGGTTAAAGCACTCTCCACCACACCCAACTTTCTACATGGTTCTTGGGAATCAAATTCAGGTCCTCGAGCTTTAACAGCATGCATCTTACTCACTGAGCTATTCACCCAGCCCCAATAATTGTATATTTTAATGGGATTCTTATTCCCATATGTTCAGATAAAAGAAATGATGTCATTTTCAGGAAAATCAATGGAAGTAAGAGTCTCATGTTAAATGAAATAACCCAGATGCAGAAAGATACGTATATCTTCTCTCACTGTAAAAGAAAAATTAAATTCAAAAAATCTTTAAGCAGGAAAGGTACCACTAGGAGGAGAAAGGGGACCCTTTGTAAACAGAAGTGGCCAAATGTTTTGCCACTAGCTGCTTACTAACACTTCAGATTCTGAAAAGAATAACATGAAGCTGTGACTCTGGGGAAGTATCCAAACACAAAAATGAATTAAAATGTCATTACCAAATAAATTTATTGCATTTAATGCCATTTTTATTATAATTATTCACACACATTAACTGTATAATTTAATGAGTTTCATCATAACATTTCCATAAAAGCATATGTCATGCCTCAGTGATGTACAAGCTCCTTTCTATTGTGTCTTTCCCTACCTTCTAATGGCACACCTTCAGCTCCCTGCCCAGTCCTAATGCTACCTTTCCTATGTACAGATTATCTTTTTGTTTTCATTTCTTTCTGTTAATTTGTATATATGAAAGAAGATATGCCTGTCTTTCTGCATCTGCCTTATTTCATTTAACATGAGTCTCTGAAGTTCCATCTATTTTCCTGAAAATGACACGAATTTTTTTTTATCTTTGTAGGCAAATAATACTCTACTGTGTTTAGGTATTATCTTTTCTTTACTCATTCATATCTTGATTGGGACTAAGACTCTCTCTCTATTTGACTATTGTGAGGAATATGGAGATAAGAATGAGATAAAGGTCTTTTTTATTATATTGTAACTTTTATGAATCAAAACTGTTATGTCAACTGTTCACTGTGATGAGTTTAACTAGACTTCAGTAAAGTGGGAGTTTTTTTTGTAGTGACATTTTTGAGAATTCTGGAATTTTTGCTTCTTTAAAATATACAAAGAAAATATTTTTTAAATGTGTTTTGGTTTTATTTCCAGGTGTGAGGATGTTGGGCACTTTGGACTGTCTGCAGCAGCTGACCGTGATCTAGCAGAAGTGTGCTTTTGCCAACTGCAGATCATGTCTGCAATTGTGTCACCATTGGAATTCTGGGAACTTTTCAGAGAGTATATGAATGCAAAGGCCCCAACAGGTGAGGGTCAGGGGGAATTGGTGGTTGTTGGTCACTTAGGGAAGTTGGTTGCACTTTGTTAATGGCCGTGTTCAAAAAAGAAACTAAAGGAAGGAAATTAGATTCGAGCATCTTCCTGATTTCTCTGTAAAAGTTGCTTGTATTTTCCAGATGTAATTGTTGTCTCAAAGGCTTACTGCTAAATAAGCTCACCCTTTTGAGTTCTTTCTTAACTCTGACTGGTTGGCTTAACTCAGCTCAAAAATGGCTCAAAACAAGCTGACTGCTTCAATCTGGCTTCTGTTACCTTCTGACTGAATTGCTCTCCTTAGCCTCAAACTAACTCTAGCAATCTGTTCTAATCTTCTGCCTCCTTGTCATTCTCTTGCTTCAACTGCTTCTGCACAAACTCAACTGCTGCCCTGTGCTCACTCAACTGAACTGCACCGTACTCCAAAACAGTCAGCTGAACTGATGGATTGCTCTGAACTACCCTGCACTGTCTCTCAATTGACTGAACTTGACTGAACTGACTGCTCACTAAACTGCTGGAATTAACTGAACTGGTTCAACTCTCCCCCTCTCTTGGCTGCTCTCTTTAAAATTGCCTCTCTTTCCTATGTTTAGAGTTGGGTGTATCTGTCAAGTCTTTCTCTGATTTATTGCTTTGTCTGTCCCTCAATTAGATGTCATTGTTCAGGATTAAAGTGTGTACTAAGGCTGTGTCTGTATTTCATCCAGAGAGAATAAAGGTCTGTGCCATGTCCGCATTCCAGCCAGATCTCACAGACTTAGAAGGTTTTTGGATATGATTGCAGCAGCCATTTCGCTGGATTAAAATTCCTCTATATTCCTCTATCCTCTCTATCCTGTTTCTCTCCTATCTAGTGTCAGGGTGAAACAGGGTGGTGGGAATGAAAAGAAGGACCAACAAAGTAGCAAAGACTGGCTATGTTTTCTAACACATATAGCAACTTAGTAAACAGACATCTTGAAAGCTTTCTTTAAACCTTCATTCATACATATCCATAGATCTCTATGTATTTGGAGGTGAGAAACTTCCCTAAAGAAGATTCAGGGAGAAAAACTGTTAGGAGTCAGACTCAATATCTCTAAATCATAGAGTAGAGCAGATCTAAGCATATATCCTATTTACACATAGAATATTGTTTCTAATTAGTGATGCCTAAAATATCTACTGGCTTAAAATAAGATAAATTTGTTATCGCACAGCTCTATAATTGAGGGGTGTGTCAAGAAAATAGGTATATACGTGCACATTTAACAGGAATAACCAATGAAGTTTCATGTGACTTGGGTGTGATTGATACTTTCTGTCTCATATTGACTATGCACTAAAACCTCTAAATTATTAACATTAAAATTATCATCCCCAAACTCTAGAAATGTGATTTTTGTAGTCCAGATAATATGGATGTGACTTTTTGCTTAAATCTCCTTTTCATATAGAAGGAAACTTGAAATATGTGTCCAGATTCTGAGGTTATATAGGAATGGTTCATATCCTAATAAAGAATATGCAAATGTGAAAGCTTGAGATGGTCTCAAAGTATCTTAGAGATAAAACAAGACTGAGTATAACAGATAGATCACACTATTGATGCTTAGATCTATTGGAAGTAGTCAGTGATTCTATACACATGGTTTTTTTGTTTTGTTTTGTTTTGTTTAGTTTTGTTTTGCTTTTTTGTTTTTTGTTTGTTTGTTTGTTTGTTTGTTGAAAATGGACAACAATAAATGCAAGTTAAGAAGACTCAGAGAGGAGATGACTGGACACCATAGTGCAAGACCTTGTAAATTATATGGAGATGTAGATGCTGAGAACTTCAAACTGGTGCTGAGTAGATCAAAACTCTGTATTCAACCATAAGCTGAATGTCTGTTTTTCTGATCTCTACACTTTAGAAACCTTGACAATCTGTTGATAGTTTTAATTATTTCATGATTGGTATTATTGTCCAAATATAAAATAAATGTTGGTGTGGACAACTCAGAAGTTGGTACATGTTTATTCTTTGTTTTACCAACCCCAAATTTCTCATAGCCATCTCTTCTATCTCATAGCTGTAATTAACCAGGAAACTTAAAATGTATGTTAACAGTTATTTTCAAAAATGTCCATCATAGTGTTGCACACCCTTAATCCAAGCCTTGAGAGACTTAGTCAGGAGGACTGCATATTTGAGACCAAAATGGACTATGAAGACCATCCTGCAAAACTAAAGGAAAACAAACAAAAATAAATATTCTATTTAGGAACAAGCTGAGTGAACAAGGCCAGGGCTATCACCTATGCCTTGTATTCTTTAAACCAACCACAACACATCTCAAATAAAACTCTTTTATTCTCCTTTTGGCAGTTTTGCTACCTCTATTCTATAAGTAAGATTATACCTACAGGGTCAGTTGTTACTGTCATTATCAATGTATATACATGGACGTGGAACAAATTGATTTCCATCCAATAACTACTCAAATCCCACATTGGTAAAGGTATGTTTTTACTGTCTTTATTGTCCTTTTGTTTCTTCTTATTAAATATTGTGTTGTATAAACCCTGAAGAATTAAGCATGGATTGTTAAAAAGATATTGCTATTTTGTATAGACAAATTTGCTTTTCTTACAATTAGTAAATTAAAATTAATTCCATGATAGTATCATATTCTCAGCTCCTACTACTGCAATCCCCATGATTATCTCTTAACAATCAGTTTGTTTGAATCAGGGCAGATAATTTGTTTTCAACAATAGACACTGGCTCTTAAACCAAGGCTATCTGGACTATAATCACTGAACAAGTGAACCAATATTCTTTCTCTCCTGTCACAATAACACTCAAATAGATCAATCAATTATCCATAAACAAATAACTATGTATTTATTTATAGAAAATTATGGCTGATATGTCATTTCTTCTGTGTAACACTTTGCTAGAAGAAAAAGTAACTTAGTTTTAACATGTGTTTATGCAATTGCATTGCCATCTATGGTGGAAGACCTGCTTAAAGCATAGAATTTCTAAAACATAACCACTGTGGATTAGGAGATAAGAGAAATTATCCCAATGTAATAATAATAATAATAATAATAATAATAATAATAATAATAATAATA
>OU015743.1:117674073-117686126 GCA_907169655.1 Acomys percivali
CTCTCTCTCTCTCTCTCTCTCTCTCTCTCTCTCTCTCTCTCTCTCTCACTCTCTGTCTCTTTCTCTCTCAGCATATCTTACCTCCTTACCTCTCTCTGACTCATTCTGTCAAATCTTTCTCAGATTTGTCACTTTGTCTGCCTCTCCTCTAGATATCATTGTTTTGGAATAAAGATACATACTGAAGGTATGTCTGTACCTAGCCAGAAGGATTAAAGGTGTATATTCCTGCCAGGACACACAGACCTAAGTCTTTGATGTAATCCCTTGTCACAGTAGCTATATTTTTTTGCATTGAAATTCCTGTACATATACCTACATAGAATCTTCTGAATTGATATGTATAGCAATATTATTCTTAAGGTCCAAAAGAATTGGAAACACACTAAAAATCCATAAATATATGGGGATAGAGCATGAAATAAAAAAACATGAGGAAATATAAGAAATATAACAGAATATTATCTGAAAATAAATATCTTTTGCGCACAATGGGAATCAGAACCATGCTACAGACTACAAACAGTTCAATGTTTGCCTGATGCAGTAGCCCCACAAAACAGATGACATTGAACCTAAATTGGTTGCATGAGGATACAGGCCAAGAAATAATGACCCAAAAATGAAGCCCCTGAATTGTCATTGCTCTATCACCCAGCACTGTCAGCATGCCTTTAAGCTGATTATATACATAATCATTCACTAACCCCAGAGGAGCATCTGTATGATGTTAGATGGAGCAATAACAAAATCTTAAAATACCTCAAGAATGTCATTTAGGTTAGTTTTAGCTAGCTAGAGAGAACAGCTGTGGTTTCATAGATCAATAAATAGGAAACATAAATCTTTTAAATGGTATTCAATAAAAAATTCTAAATCCACCTTGTCCATGACTCTTATGAGAATGAAAAGAGAGAGAACACATTACGTTGCCTAATATATGGAATAAACAAAAGTCTAGTGTGTTTTGACAATTTCAGAAGGTTGATATATGATCATCCAAGCAGCACATAAGAATACCGTGGAGGTAATGAGTAGGCAGAGCTCAGGGAAAACTGAATGAGAAGGAAACTTGTCTCTGAAAAGAACTCATAGTTTTGATGAGATGGAGAAAGTTTCATTAATGAATAACATGACAAAAGATGTATAGTTATAAATTTAAAGTATGAATTTTAAGGGACAGGAACTATTTTGAGAAGGCATCCTCCTCTCTCTCATTTTATTTTCCAATTCTCAGCAATAAATCCCTTGCAATCTTCTTAGATGTTCCAATTGAAAGACATCTCTTTGTGTGGGTGGTGAGGCAAATTGAGTATTTTATATTAAACAAACTAGTATAGTTGAAGTGATAAATTATAGAAAATGGGGAGACAGAGAAATATAGATAGAGGGAAAGCATGAAAGAGAAGGAAGGAAGAGTGAGGAACAGAGTGGTGATGGAGAAAGGAGGAAGAAAGGGAAGAAGAAAATACAGAAAAAAAGGAGTTTAGGTTTAGGTTTTTCAAAGCCAACTTTATTTAGAATTCTTAAACATTTCAACCTCATTCCTAATCCACTGATCAGAAGAAGGAGAGAAAGAATGTTAATAAAAACAGGGTACCTGTTTAGACATAGTTCCTCAGGCCAATTCCACTCTGCGTTGTCAGGATTCCAGTAGTCGAGTGCAATAGGCAACACCAAACACAACATGAGTCCATACAGGTGGCATGATCCAGCAGAAACAGCAAGGCTCAGCTGAATCGGCACAATCCAGTGGGTACTTCCAGAATCACCTGCAGTATCACAAAAAGTTCTCTGAAACATTTCTCTCTGTGAAGACTTGTGAAAACCAGCATGATGCACAGTGTTATAGCAATGCAAAAGCATTGTCCCAGTGTCAATGGGGTTCTATTTATACTGCTTTCAAACATTGCATGACCTCCCATGTGTCTGCTCCCAGCATAGCAAGGCATGCTCTCTCACAATACATTATCCAGCAAAACACCACGTCATCAAAGGAAGCAGAAACTTCCACTTCAAGCGGGGACACAGGTAGGCATGGACATCAGTACATATGGTTTTAAATCAACTGTCAAGTCTTCTTCTCACCTCTTTAGTATTGACCTATCTCCGATAATAGGTTTTTGTACTTAATGGAAACTCTTCTTTTATGAATGACTATCAAGTACTTTACAGGTCTTTGTTAACAAGGATCTTATTCTGGATATAGTGTCACTCATAGAGTGAACACTGCTACTAAACAGATACGTACACTTTCTTTTTATTTTCACATATATATGCATATGAATATTCATCCTAC
The DNA here is from genome assembly GCA_907169655.1 of Acomys percivali. Taxonomy (NCBI): domain Eukaryota; kingdom Metazoa; phylum Chordata; class Mammalia; order Rodentia; family Muridae; genus Acomys; species Acomys percivali. Next base: position 117,676,373 of record OU015743.1, read on the forward strand.
TCTGTGACTGACCCTTATCAATTAACAACATATCTTCAAGTCTTTTGTTGTTGTTGTTGTTTGTTTTTCTGTTTTTTTTGTTTTGTTTTGTTTTGTTTTTTCTTTTTTTTTCAAGTCTTTTATGACAGGTAGATTATTTGTTTTACAAGGGATATGTTGTGCTATATCATATATCGTTTAAAATATGTTTAAATTTTTCATACTCATACATGATAAAATATAATAATAACATTCCTCATTTACCTCTTCCAACTCATCTCATGTCTCATGAACATACCTCTTCTCAAATTCATGTCTTTTTATATTCGATAGTCTACTAAGTACAGTTAGTGCTGCCCATAAAAGTTTGGGGTCCACTGGAACGTAGAAACTCTACCAATGGCTACATCCTCCATAAAGAATGAGCCTCTCTTGCCCAGCAACCATTCACTGCCAACATCTGTATGTATTAGATGGGTCCTAAAGATAGCCTACTCCATTTGGTCTATGCTATAGCATCGTTATGGTTTGATATTGTGCAGTTAGGCACAACCAGTATGAGATCTCATATCGTGCCTAGAAGACATGGTTTCACAGCATTCATCCCTGTCCTTTGGCTGTTATATTCTGCATATGTCCTCTTTGCCTTACTGATGGGGCTAATATAGTTTCTCCATTTCGAACAGAGCTGTGGGTCTTTTATTCTCACTTAGAACCATTATGCATTTCTCCATTGACTGCTGTGCACTGTGAAGAGAGATTTTAGACCAACACTGAGCGCAACACATTTCTATCACTATAAATGTAATTATTTTGAAGGCAATTCAACCACTTAGAAAAAATAAAAATAGGAGACTGTATCCTAGTGCTTATAACATCCCAACCATAGGCTTCTTGACAAGACTTTTATACCACCAGGCATGAAATCCTGTCTTGTAGAGAAGGCCTTAAATCCAACTAAAAACTGGTTAGTGACCCCATAGTAGTCATGCCACTGTTGCAGCCCTAGGGGTGGGTAGAGTGGTAGGTGAGCATAGCGAAATGCAGGAACCAGTACTGACTAGGCCTATTGCTGTCTTTTCCATCCTGCAGCCTGAGAAACACACCTTCCAGCTCTATGAAACCTAGCCTGCAAGGAGAACATTTGTGGTTAGTTTGAGATTCATTCCTCCATATCCTGTAGCAAATGTGTACACTGTATTTAGCAGAGGGAGTTTGCTATATAGTTAAATTGAGTAAACAGTATTCCAGCTTACTATTTTCATTTTGCCTATTATCTACTCTCCTTCTTCATAAAGTTGCTTCCCTAAAGGCCTTTTCTACTCTCCTAATTACCACTGGTGTTCCATGTTAAATATACAAAGCAAAGACTGGAGATAAGACCCACACATGAGCTAGCACATGTGGTTTTTGTCTTTCTAGACTTGAGTTTCCACAACCAATAGAAAATTTTCCTGATGATTTCACTATTTTAATTTTCATTATAATTGAGTAACATTCTTTTCAGTATATGTGCCACATCTTTCTTTTTTTTCAACTTTTTTTTAACTTTTTTTATTAATTTACTCTTGTTACATCTCAATGGTTAGCCCATCCCTTGTATCCTCCCATTCTTCCCTCCCTCCCATTTTCCCCTTATTCCCCTCCCCTATGACTGTTCCTGAGGGGGATTACTTCCCCCTGTATATGCTCATAGAGTATCAAGTCTCACCACATCTTTCTTATTCATTCACCTGTCCATAGTCATCTAAGTCTATTTCCTCGATGTTATAAATAGCAATGCAGTGAATATGGCTGTGTGTCTAGGATAAGATATAAAGTGCAATAGGTACATGACCAGTACTGGTGCAGCTGAACTGTGACTGTACTTTTTCTAGTTTCCTTGGTTCTGTTATATTTTGGAAGACTTCAAACAGAACCCTAAAGTGGATATACTAGTTTAAACTCATACCAACAGTGAACAGTAATTTCTTTTCTACCACATCCACACCAGCATTTTTTGTCATTTGTATTCCTGATGATGGTTATACTGGCTGGAGCAAAGTGGAATCTTAAAGTAGTTTTACTTTGCATTTCCTTGATGACTAAGGAAGTTGAGCATGTTTTAAATGCTTAAATGTTTGTATTTCTTCTTTTGAAATTTTTATGTTTAATTTCATAGCCTATGTTTTTGGAGGCTATTTATTTTCTCAGTGTTTAGTCTTTTAGGTTCTTTATATATTCTAGGCACCAATCCCCTGTAAAATGAATGGCTGGTAAAAAAAATTTTCCCCATGCTGAGATCTGCCTATTCACTAAAGTCATAGAGTCCTTTGTTGAACAGAAAGTTTTTCATTTTATAAAACACTGTGTGTTAATTGTTGGTTTTGTTTTTTGTGCTGGAATTCTTCTGTTCAAAACATCCTTAGCTGTGTATGTAAGTTGAAGCATGTACCTCCCTTTTCCTCTAGACTTTAAGAATGTCAGGTCTTTTACTGAGGTTCTTAATCAATTTACTCAAGTTTGTTCATGGTTAGAGGAAATAATCTAGCTTTGTTTTTCTATATGTTTTTATATGTTGAAGTCCAGGTTTTTTCTGTGTATATTTTTTGCCTATTTTTCAAAAATCAGGCAACTATAATTGTGTCAAATAATATCTAAGCCCTCAGTTGTATTCTGTTGATCAATGTGTCTAATTTTATTACTGTAGCTCTGGAAGAATGTAAAATCAGGTGTAGAGTACCTTCCTTGACATGGTATTTGTTCAGTATTTCTTTGGACATGCTTAGTCTTTAGTTTGTTTTTTCTATATCTTTGAATCATAACTTTGGAATTTAATGGAGATTCCGTAAAATTTTCAGATAGCTTTTGGTAGCATACATGTTTTCACAATATTAATTCATGAAGATAGGATGCCTACCCATGTTCTTTCTTCAGTGTCTTAAAGATTTCATTGTATGAGAACTTTGTGTATCAATGTTTTATTTTAATATTTCACTGTTTTTCAACAGATTGTTAAAGAGTCATTTTTTTTGTTCTCCAACAATGATGAAATTGATAATTGTGATAATACACACAAACACACACAGAGATATAAATGTATATATATGACACTTAGTAGTCCTTCTATGGGTGCTGATTTGTATAAATCACAATTCTCAGTAAGAATGTTCACATAGTATTGCTATATACACACAAATTTATCCTTAATTAAACATATCTATTTTCTGCTGTTTTATTTTTCCAAATATGCATGATTATGTGCTTGGAAGCACAGGATATCATAAATGACTCTTTTCTCTCATTAAAATTCTTATTTTAATTTCCATCCCCCTGATAATTGTGTGATTTATTTTAATTACATATATAAACTGCATATCACTTGTAATTTTACTATGTTAAAACTTCTAAATGATTCTAGAGTACAATGCTTATATATGTAATTATATATATTTGCATGCACATAAATATGCAATTCAGTGCTATATGAAAATTTTGAGAAAAAAGGATGCTAAATTGTTACTATATCCATTTCAAAATTGATTAGCATAATCTGACCAGATTAAGTTTAAAAGGATAAGTCTATATTTTCATTTTAAATAGTCTTATTTTTATTAGTACTGAGATTAAAATATTAACAACAAATTTCAGCAGGATATCTTTGAATTAAATCTTTAATTAAAACCCTACATTGTTTACATTGCATATAAACGATTGTTATACAAAGATATTTACATCTTCAATTCTGGGATATTTTGTTAGCTACTTATTCTGCCCTCAACATCTACCTTTGTTCTACTGTCTTCTTGACATTTTTTGAGAGACTAGTAGAACTGCTGGAACTTTCTCACTGTCCATTAACTTTTCCTTTTTTGAGTCTTTTTTTGTTTGTTTGTTTGTTTGTTTGTTTGTTCCAAGATGGGGTTTTCTGTGTATCCTTGACTGTCCTGGACTTGCTTTCTAGACCAGTCTTACCTCTATCTCACAGAAATCAGCCTACCTCTACCTCCCTGAGTGCTGGGATTACAGGCATGCACCATTTTGTCCTGCTCTTTGTGTCTTTATTACAGTGTTCAGAAAGAGTACTTTTGGCTCAGTGTTCCAATCCACTAAGCTAACTCTGTTATTTCCCATCAATTACTCATCCTGTTTATTTATTTATCTCTTTCTACAAATAATTATGTCAATAAAACAGATAAACACTTACTTTTATTCAGAAATATGTTTTTCTCTTGTGCACGTATTTGCTCTCCAATGATGCTAATATACTTATTACAAGGTTTCCCTCTGTTCACCCTTAGGCTTAGTTCTATTTATTATTTTTGTTTTCTCAAACATTTGGTGATTCCTGGTCATCTGGTTTACAGATGTGAACAAAGGTTCATCAACATAAATGTGTGGCATATACTCTATCAACTTGAACAACAGGATAGTTTTTCTTACAACACCCTTGGCATCACTCTTCTCTGAGAATGGAAGTCCATCTTTGTGGATTCTTTTTAGGTATGCTAATGTGATATTGTACAGGTACTTGAGTTCTGAGTCTCAGTGATGTTGCACAGAACATCCTCTAGGACTTTTTTTTTTGAACTTGAGATTGTGTCTAACAACAGCTTCAATTGCTATTAGATTTCAGAGATGGATGCCTCAAAATTGGTATTGATTGAGGATAGGACACTTTCCAGACTTATTCTGAATGCACACACAATATGTACAAATTTTAAAATGGTTATATCATATATATGAATGCATATGCTGTACCTATGTGTGGATATATAATAGATATTACATATATCAGTTAAGGAACTATGTTCAATTTACGTCTGAATTCAATCCCCACTTTATATATTTTTAGTTATGAGAATTGAATTTATGATTATGAAAGAATATGTCCAAAGTCTAATTCCTTTCTTCAATTCGATGGCATATCAAGCATTCTTTCCTAGATTATTTTTGTTCTTAATTAATTAATTTTATATCATGATCACAGCTCCCTCCCTGCTCTCCTTCCAGACCCATCCTCCCTCCTTCCCCTTATGCCTATTCCCCAACTTCTCAGAAAAGGTTACACACACACACACACACACACACACACACACACACACACACACCTACACCTCCTCACTGGAGCACATCAATTTGCAACAAGACTGAGCGGGGAAGCCACATGAAGGGGAGGTGATTGGAAAAAAGGCAACAGGGAGCACCATAGTTCATGTCAGAGAAAGTCCCTGCTCTCCACACACCTGTGGAGAATGCACTGTCCATTGGCTAGATCTGAATAGGAATAGGGAGTCTAGGTTTACTGCAGGCATTGTTCTTGACTTGTACAGCACTTTGTGCTGGCTCCCTGGGTCCAGATCCGCCAGCCTTGATGGTCATCCTGTAGGGTTCCAGGACCTTCTGTGTCCTTCAGTTTCTCCAGTTTCCCATACCTCTCTCACCTAGAATCCCAATAGGAAGTCCCAGAATCTATCCCAATCCCTCGCTAAGTGAAGACTTTCAGAGGACATACCTGTTGGGCTAGTGTCCAGTTATAAGTGAGTATATACCATGTATATTTTTCTGGGTCTGGGTTAACTCACCCAGGATGTCCACTCGCTTTTGCTGACTATTTTATTTCCTTCCACTTCTGGTTGAGATTTAAACATCCTCTCTTGGGTCCTCCTTATTACTTATCTTCTTTGGGTCTGTGAATTGTAGTAAGGTTATGCTATTTTATATGGCTAAAATCTGCTTATAAGTGAGTATATACCATGCATGTCTTTTTAGGTTTGAGTTACCTCACTCAGGATGATGTTTTCTAGTTCCATCCATTTGCCTGAAAATTTCAAGATGTCTTTGTTTTTAATAGCTGAGTAGTGGTCCATTGTATAAATGTACCAGTTTCTTTATTCATTCTTCAGCTGAGGGACATCTGGATTGTTTCTAGTTTCTTGCTATTCTTCTTCAATCTTTACTCTCATTCTTATTTCTTTCCTGTCTTTTCCCCACCAGAAAGAAAAGGGAGTGGTAGGCAAAGTCTGTATTTTAAAATTAAACAAAAAGAAGATATTAATTTTAAACTTTATTTTCTATATGAAATTTTATAGCTGTTTTTTGAAGAAATGTAAGGTATTGAATAGCTTCTTTTGAGATTTGTTTGATTATTTGTTTGTTAATAAAAATTATAACATAACAGCCTTTCAGCCATGGATTGTGAGAATACAAGATTGTTTTTCACTGTGAACACAATATTGAACTAATGTGTTATATATAACATTTATTTCTTCATTTTTACAAACTATTTAACTATTGTGTGTTAAATGTCTTCTACCTTTCCATTTTTCAGTAATGCGTCTCCTTTTCAAGTGTTAAGCCTCAGTGTAATTACCATGGGCTCCCCACATTTTCCTCCTCATTCTCTTCCTATTTGATTTAACAGTGGGATTTTAACTCTGCCTCAACTAGAATTGCCTGAGTAGACAGGACCTGGAATGCCTGCAATTTGTTCAACTGAGGATTTTGGGAACCAAGCACACAGAGATTTCTAGAACCCAGAAGTTCCTAGTTCTGAAAAGTTAATATTTCCCTAGCATACTGAACATGTACATCTGCTGGTCTGAGTATTTAAATGAGCTAATGTCTATCATATGCCAATACCAATCTGCACTTACACTGCTTTGGAACCTATGATCTTAACTATTTAACAGGCATCACTTTAAATAGTCCAAACATGAAGGCACAATTTTCTGCTCAGCTCCTAATTCTCAAAACTGTCACTTAAAAATGAAGAGTGACTTCTCGCTCCTCAGTTCTGGCAACTTGTAAAGCTTATTAAAATTGCCCGAACATGCTTTATTATCCTGAATTCCCTGCTTTCTTTGGCAACATGATTCGTATGAATACCTGCCACCAATACTTGACATTTTTCCTGGACAATTCTCAAATGCATTCTTATCCTTGACCTCCACTACTACTACCTCATTTCAGGCAACCACGAGGTGTCTTCTGGAATTCTTCAAGAGCCTCCTACATTTTCTTTATACCATGTCTCCTTCATCTCTATCTCATACTGCTATCAGAACATTCAGATTACTATTCTATGATCCTCAGTGATTCTCTGTCATCTTCCACTGTCCTAGTAATGAATTTTGGACTTATTCCTGTCTCAGTTTCTCAGACTCATGAAAATTTCTTTTCCATCTTCATCTTTCCTTGTCCTTCAGTTATTCTTTTTAGGTTCTCAATGCACAAAACTTTGAGTATTCGTCTTCCCAAACCGTTCTTAGGCTTCTGCCTTCCCATCTTCCCACCTTGATCTAGACACTCATAACAGTCAGTGAACACTTTTTCTTCTGAATTTAAAGAATCTCATACTCTTTAAACTTCCTTTTAATTGTCTAGTTGCATTATTTTCTCCTACAATGGAAATTAAAGTACTTATAGATCAGGGGGAAACACTAGTTACTGTTTAATCCCTGTTTTAGTTTAGTTTTGACTTATGAAAACTGCTTCTTTTGGGAACATAGAAGTGTGTTGATATGTATAAATTTTGGTTTGATTAAATAGTATTCCTTAATTGATGTTTTAAATAAATTCAGAAATTAAAAAAAATAAAGTACTCGTAAGTATGTCAGTGAGATACAGTTTAGACTTACACATATCCCTGGGTTAGCATCATTCTTTAATATTAACTAAACAGATACTAATGGTGCACATACATACATGAAGGCAAAAAAATCACAGCCAAAAATCAAATAAATCTTTAAATTAAAAAATACACATGGCATAATAATTTGACTATATTTGTTCCAGGCTCCTGGGAGAGTTATTATACATTACTGAAATTATTTGAGCAGTAAGCATGTTTTCATTATTCATAAGTCTTTTAGAATACATCTGAATCTATGCTAACAGATAAAAGTTAAGTTGGCCTTTAGTGACCAGAAACAACTAACTATGTGATTAAAACCTTAGAGTTTAAGGTAAACTAATGTCTGGGGAGGAAGTTGTGCTTGAAATTGAAATGAATCATGTGGGCAGTGATTAAATCAGTAAAACTTGATTAAACCCAGTAAAAGTCCTTGAACACTGAAGATTGATGGAGTTTCATGGTATTGTGTTTCCTGGTCCACGAAGACATCAATGCACCTTGAACCCGCTGGGAGAGAGTCTGAACACTGCGTAGGGTGGACTTCACTGACATCCCTTTATGTGTTTACTCATTTGACTGATCCTGATTTAGATTTTTCATCATAAACCTGTAATTATGAGATTATAATAGGATACATGTATGTGTCATTTTAATGTTTTCTCCAGCATAAAGGAGGCAGGAGGATTCTCTCAAATCTGTGTTTATTTGATAGAGACTTCGAGTGTTGGATGAACCTTAAACTCATCACCAAGCATTTAAGGTGAAACTTGTCCAGCTACCATTAACTTTAACATGCAAGTTTGCACGACCACGCATAAATAATGCTAGAACCGAGTGGAAATAGTGACAGCACAGAGAGTGACTGTGCCAAAAGCCATGAAATGTGAGGCACTATACAATGAAAAGCTAAAAATGAGTGAGAGAAGAGGAAAAACATTGACCTAGAAATGGGCATACTTTAAGGACAATACTCATGACAAAGCCAACCAACAAGACTGAGAAAGTACTATTATTGAAATAGAAGTAAATGAACTGTAACTGAGATAGAAAGAATCAGGAGGAAAATATTAATGTAAAAAGGAAAATACACTGTTTAAGGAGGAAGTGGTGGGTACGCCCTGATTCCATTAAGAGATTAAAAATTGGCATGTGGGAAGCACCAGCAAGATTTTTATGCACAAAAGAAGCCCTCAAAAGTGAAATAACAATATTACTTTCAGTAATTGCTATGACAGCTGTACTCACAGTCCTCTTTTAATGACTGTTGTTGAATTAAAGTAGATTGAGAAAAAATAAAATAAAAACATGTCTACTTTCAAATTTTTGAATACGTTTGCCAAAAAAGAAAACTGAGATGCATCACATTACCCAGAAGACAGAATAAATATAGATGTGGTAGAGTCATGAACTAGAAGAATAGGAACTGTCAGATGATGGGTGAAATGAAGTAAATGAATGTGTGGAGGCAATAGTATTATTCTGATAAAAATTAATATTTACGAAATTGTACAGTGACACATAACTACAAAGGAATTCCATTGGTTTTTGCTTAGGTGAGAGAATACTAAAATGCAATGTGAATTGCTATATAATAATCATAACTCCTGAAGTTACTGGCTTCACATTTTGCATAGCACTGGTTAAAAACTTTGTTTAGCAAATAAATAGGTATTCTTTTGGAACTACAACCTTATAAGGTTTAATAAATATTCGGAGTTTATCCTTGCAATTAAAATTTTGCATGAGTTTATCAATTCACAATGCAATTAAATGCATGAATGACTTGTGTAGTTTATGTATTACTGTCTTTGATCAATTTCCCACCTTATAACCAAGCCTTTCTTTACAATTTGCTAGACTCTTTTGGGGAAATTCTAGATACCCTTGAGTAAAATTTATGCATACAAACAGACACATACATGGAGGAAATACTCCCAAGCACTTGAAGATGACTGACTGTTTTCAGATATAGGAACTGATTTAATTGTCCAGCACATTTTAGAGGAAAGTGAAATGATACAAAAATTAGCTTTGTAGCCATGTTAAAATTATAATTGTTCAGGTTCTAATGTACAATGTTTTCCCAACTATTGAGTTCTTACTGTAAAGTAAGCACACACACACACACACACACACACACACACACACACACACACACAC
>OU015743.1:117690928-117706203 GCA_907169655.1 Acomys percivali
GTGTGTGTGTGTGTGTGTGTGTGTGTGTGTGTGTGTGTGTGTGTGTGGTTTTATGTGTTTCTCTACAAATTCCCACAAAGAATTGAGAAGGTCAAATCCACAATGCTAATAAATAGTAAAGCAATTGAGGCCTTTTATTAATGTGCACATGAAGGAATATGCCCTGGTGCCTTGGTTCGCTATATCGAGACCAACCTGTCCATAACCTAAAGACCTTTAATTACAATGGAGCATTCTATCATGAGATACAGTTAAAACAATAACGCCAGAGTTTCCTTGATTACTTAACATCCAACCACTTGTCTTGTCAGAGACAGAAGCATCCACTCAGCTTTGGAGTTGTGCTTGAAGTCCATTCAGATTCCCTAACTACTAGACACTTGGTGTCAGGAATCATAAGAGAAATACTTCAAAGCATGGCTGGCATCTGAGTGATGATGTGGCATAACAGAACGTTATGGGAATAATTATGAGTCTGACCACAAAACACTTGAGAAATTCTTTATTTCAGACTTCAAATATCCTTGATGAAGCAATGGAAATCAATCATTCCCTCAGCATGAAGCTTGACCTTCAGAAAAGAGGTTGAAATGATTTGTTGTCCAAGTGCAAAAAGACCTCCATTAATAGTCTATTCAGCTTATGTCATTTTTTTTTTGTTGTTTTTTTTGTTGTTGTTGTTTTTTACCAAAGTGATCTTGAAAGAACCTTTAGGGCAGGGATCAGAATATGATTAAAATAGCAACTGACCAGCCATCCTTGACTCAGACTTCCCAGAATTCCTACTAAAAAGCAAATAGAAACACAGTAAGATATGAGATTTCATCAAAATCCTAATAAATAATCTAACTCCTTGACTGCATTCTCTAAGAATGTATTCATAAATGCACAACCCATAGAGTAGTATAAGGGATCACAATTTAGTAACCTTCCTCAAAAGAAGGTAAGCAATCCAAGCTCCCTTTTACCGTATTAACTTTTTTTCAAAGTCTTAGCACTCAGAATTATCATCAGCTGAAAAAACATTATTATATAGATTCTCAAGTACAGATTTAGAAGATTTAAATGAAAATATGTAAAGATAAATCTTGAAATTGAGCATTTAACACTAGCATGCTGAGTGATTCTTCAATAAACTTTGAAAACTACCACCTTATCAAGGTTTTTTCATTTAAAAAGCAAATTTTTTTAAAAAAAAGCTGCATGCAGATATAGCATAAAACTCTAAATACATGGTATTTGACCTGTGAACAATTTGTGATGATTTTTTTCATCTGACACCACTATTTAGACCTTATTCTATGATCAGATTTCATGAGGACATTCTTTTTATCTTTTTTATTTTACTATTCATGTATTCATTTACTCTTGTCTTATATACTACATCCTGACTGAAGTCTCCCCTCCCTCCCCGACTCTCAGTTCTTCCCCCACCACCTTCCCTCTCCTTGAGATATACTACTCCTGTTTCCATTCAGAAAACAATAACCCTCACAGGCATATCAACCAAACATGACGGATTAAATTGCAATAAAACTAGGCACATCCGTCATGAGGAGATTCTTTATCAGTGTCTCCTTAAGTGTTCTTTAAGGAATCATTTTGTGTCTTAGTGTTTTATGTTCTTTTGCTATGGAGAAACACCATGACCACAAAGAACTGTTATAAGAGAAAGCGTTTAATTGGGAGAACGCATACAGTTTTAGAGGCTTAATCCATTATTATGACAGGAAGCATGGTAGCACGAAGACAGACTCTGGAGCAGCATGTGACAGCTACATCCTGATGCACAGTCTAACATCCCCAAATCTTCTAAAGTCCTCCAACAAAACAGCATCACCAGGCCTGGCACAGGAATACCCAACTCCTGGTATCAACTTCTGTCTTAGTCATTTTCCTGTGCAGAGACCATGACCTTTGTAACTATTAAAGGAAAAATAATTTCATTGGGAGCTTGCTTATAATTTCAGAGGCTTAATCCTTTATCATAATGTCCGGAAACATGGCAGCATGCAGGCAGACGCTAGAGCAGTATCTGGGAACTACATTCTGACCCATAGTCAGAGAGAGGTGCCGGGAGTAGGGGTGGGTTGGGGGCGACAGGCATAGCATGAGATTTTGTATGCTTAAAGCCCACCTCCAGTGAGACATTTCCTCCAGCAAGATCACACCTCCTATAGTGTCACTCCTTGGTGATTAAGCATTTAAATTTATGAGCCTATGGAGCCTTTCTTATTTAAACCACCAAACCTTATTTTTGTAGTTGTTTTCTTTAGGTAACATTAAATACCTCATTAAATAATTTCACATCAGTTTGAGCAAATTAAATGAAGATTAAAAGACGTTCGGAAAAGATTTGACTTGATAGGACAGATAAATTTGTTAGATATTGGCATAAGACCCTGAGTAGCAAACTCATGTTACGGGAAATAGGAGCTACTGTGATTTCTTTCTGCTCAGAATTAATAAAAATAAAAATTGAACTTTGAAAATATCTTATGTTTCATTTCATTCATAAAGTAAACTATGTATGTCAAATGGGTTTAAAATTGTCTTAAAAGTGCACTATGAAGACTAAGATTGAATAAGACCGAGTATCTTTGCTTTTAAGTTCTGACTCTGAACTTTCTACTACAGAATTGTTTATTTGATAGTTCAGTGAAATAATGCATCAAAAAGAAATGTATAAAACATCAAATTTTCTGTAAGACTAAGTATTAACAAAATAATAGAGGATGTCTGCATAGCTTATCTGTATATTTCTGATTAGATCACGTGAAGCCAGTTTTCTCTCCTTTCTCTCTCTCTCTCTCTCTCTCTCTCTCTCTCTCTCTCTCTCTCTCTCTCTCTCTCTCTCTCTCTCTCTCTCTGTCTCTCTCTCTCTCTCTCTCTCTCTCTCTCTCTCTCTCTCTCTCTCTCTCTCTCTCACACACACACACACACACACACACACAAAAGAGTGCTATCTAGAAGTGTTTCTCATTTAAAGAAATGTTCAGGATGTGTCAGTAATAAGAATGGCTGTGAACTCTGACTTAGGAAAACTTTGCCCAGTCAATGCTATAGAGCAGATGGAATTAGCTACAGAGCACACTAGCTTTGGGGAAGGAAACACTGTCAAGATCATTCAATCACAGGCTGTGCCATCCCAGCTGGGGATGTTTCCCCTTTAGCTATTGCTAATATCAGGAGAACCAGAAGGAGATGTAGATAGATTACACACATGCAAACAACAGTAATGACGACAACAACAACAGCAACTTCACTCAAAACAAAAGCCCTGTATTTGGTAACATTATTCAAAAAGTATATTTATTTGATGGTATTTACTGATGTGAATATGCCAATGAGTGTTTCCCACAGTATCTTTAGATCAACCAAATGAATCACTTGGGAATCAGAAGTATACATTTTTAAACTGATTCACATCCAAGGGGAAGATGATTTGTATTCAGGAACGACATGTATCTTAGATGAATTATATGTTTCCTCAGACTTCTTCAAGCCTCGTCTGAATATAAAACAGCCTTAAAATTGGAGTCTCTTAAAAATGAGTTGGGTTCTCTTTACTGTACAAAGAACCCATAAATCCATGGGTGTGTGAGATTAGTAACTGGGAGTGCATAGTAAGTACCCCATGGAATAAAAAAGAAATATAATCTGTGGGGAATCGGCAGGAAGGGCCGGGATATCCATGAGGAATTAGGACAATGAATGTTTAAAGCTGTACAACCTTTTCATATGCCTTCAACTACTGCTGCGGCCTACACTGTATCAGTGAGAAAAACAAGGTTAAATGGAGAGCTATGTTGTAATTTAAAGAAATGATTTATCATTCTAAATGACTTGAGCTGTCAAATGTATTTGAATTTTGAGTTTCCAGGTCCAAATATGACGTAATGTGATGTGTGTTTGCACGTCTGTTTGTCTGTTGTCTGTCTGTCTGTGTGAATGCCAGTGCTGTGCTGGCTCATAGGGGCATACTAGAAAAAAAACTATTAGTGAGCTAAATCTCTCTCTTTGCTATTGACAACATTTGAATAATTTATAGGTGAATGGGCACATGAAAAATATTTGCTGAAAATGCATAATGCTCATCAAAGAGGCACAAGAAATTTCTGGAGAAAGTACAGTTCAATGTTTCCCTAAAGTCAAAGTAACTACAATGGAAAGTACTCAGAAAGTTTGTAAGATGGAATCGGCCCAGAGTCATGGAAAAGAATCGAGTGGAGTCTATGAAAGCAGTTCAGAACAGAGACAAATATGCAGTCATGCTAAGAACATGGATTAAGAAATCTCTCTGGGACTTCATTCAGTGAGGTGTTGATAGCCATGGTTGGAGCCACTGGAAATGTGAGTAACCATCACAGGTTGTACAACTACTGGTCCACCCACAGAAGACAGTCAGAGAAGACAAAATGGTTCAGGAGAACCTGCCAACTATGTACCTCCTGTACATGGAACCATGTCATTTGTCTTTTTTCAAACTCAGTTATTTCAGCAGACAACATATCCCAAAAGTTTCTCAATGTAGTAACTTGTGTGACAAGTCCATTTCATTTTAAGATTAAATAATATTCCATTTTGTACATGTCTCCCTTTTTGCTCTTCCATTCGTCAATTAGTAGAAATGCAGATTGTTGTTGTTGTTGTATGCAATCTACATGCAAATGGGTATGTAGATTGCTTTTTATCTTTTGCCTATTTACAACAGTTGTTGTATCTTGTTGCATTTACAACAGTTAGTTCATTCTATATTTTCCTCATCTTGCTCCCATTTACATGTACTAAATTGCTCAAGCCCTGACCCCTATGCATCTCTGGGCCTCTACCTGCCATCACTACCCTATTACACTGTGACTTCTTTCTTAGAATGGACCATATTATTCTATGCTTATTGGCCTTCTATAAGCTAGAGTCCTTATTTCTCCAGATCTAGAAAGTTAATTTTTCTCTTAGGATATTTCTCGTATTTATATATGTAGTTTTCAATCTAAACTATAGTACAGATGTACAACAATAGTTAATACTGGACGTGTGCTTCTATTAAATTATCACATACTCCAAGAAATTGTCTTGGTCCTTACCTTATATTCCTAAAGATGCACATCATCTATAGAGCTTTCCAAGGATCCAGAAATGGCACAGGGCATTCTTCTACTTATGCCAATTCAAGATTATTGCTTACTCCAGCTTTAGTTGTCTTCTGTTACTCACAAGTAATAGCAACTACATTCATTCAACTCCTAGGTGGTTAATTGACTCATAGTGTAATAGCTGTCTTTATATTGTCAATGAATCAGGTGAATTCAACTTGTCACAGAAGAGGTTGACTCCTTGAGCAGGCACAACTTTGAAGCATGTGGCAGTAAAGTGTTGGAAAACAGTTTGAAACTCCAGTAAATAAAGGCAGAAAGATTCAAAATCTCTCATTTAACTAAAGGCCTCATGGCTTCTGCACCCTGCTTTAATTAAATCAGATGCCTGTAAAACAGGCATGCATGCTTAGCATTATCAATTTGCTTTCTGTTTGGCGCAGAATGAAACATGTCATATTGAATACTGGCATAATTCTAATTGACATTGACCCATGTAAACGGTGGGTTAGCAGTCCTGCCTCATGATTGCATTGCAAGTGGGAAACGCCTAATTGCCATAATTTTATTTTAAAATAGGTTGCAGCCAAACTAACACAGCGGAAATGGCAACCCATCCCTTGACGTGAGTCCTTAATTTACTCAGTGCTCTACATGCAGGCAAGTAAACAAACCAGAGATAGGTAAAAATCTAACGTGTTCAGCGTCAGAATTCAGAGCCTTTTATTTCATGTACTGTAAACTTTCTTGGTGTAAATTTGGTTGGAGCATTTTATATGGCAAGATCTCAATTTCTATATATTTAAAATAAATATTAGGTTGAATTGTCTTTGACATTCTCTACAGACCTAAAGCAGCTTGACTTTGAGCGACTGCTAGGGTTGCATTTTAACATCCAACAATAGGCCACAAGTCTGTCTACTCCTTCATTTATTTCTGTTGGAAACGTTACATTTTTTTTCAAAGAAATGTCATTTAGAACATATGTCTATGCAAATTTGATGGGAATAGATTGTGATTACTGTAATGCAAGTAATACTCTGAGGACAAAATTCTAATACTTTATCAGTTTTTTTTTTTATTTGTCTGCTTAAATAAAGTGACATTCAGCCAATTGAAATATTTCCAACACCTTATACAAATAAACATCTGCCAAACAATTTTTATTCTGAAGCAGATTCGGAATTACAGCTATTGTTTTGCTTGTTTTAATGGTTGTTGTTGGCGCCGTAACAGAGGTACTTTGTTTTAGGGTGACATTGACACATGTCTGCTTAAACGAATTAGCATTCCAATCTACACTGACATTTAGTTGAAATAACAAGTTCATATGTCAGTGTGAATAGACCTAAATCATCCCACTAAAATCTATGAACAATATGGGCTGCAGCATCACGTGTGCCTGCCACTGAAATAGAAGAGCGTTGGCTCTGCATATTAAACACTCCAAGACCTTAGAACAAATACATAGGTAAACAGGAGGAAAGGAAGCTGGGTTTTATTATTCATGAAGATCTGACGATAGACACTTTTTCTAACAGCTATTTTCAGTGGAGATATGCAGATGAATATAAAGCCTTTATCTAGTTTACATGGCCATTTTTGCCCTGACCCTTCGGGCTCTTCCTTATTGTCTGCTGGTCCCTCATTTCTCACTAACCAGCCTCAGAGAGTTTTCCAAGTTCCTCTTTTGCTGCCTTGCATCTAACTTGATGTGCCTAGTGTTTTCTCCTTGGTAAAAATCTCCTATTCATCTCATAACCACAGCTCCCATACTTCTTCAGTGCTCTTCCATTCGGAAAAAACAAAAAGTCTTAAGTACTTTCATATTTACAGTGGCTGTAGAAGCAAAAAATGGAATCAAGCAATTAAATGCATCAACCTAAGTAAATAGAAATAGTTCAAATTATTAATTAAAACTTTTATTATTTGTTTATGTTTACATGTGTATGTCTGTGTGTGTACACATGTGTGGATTCCAATGTATGCCAGATAGGGTATCAGATAGTGTGGAACTGGAGTTACAGGTAATTGTGAGCCTCTTGACATGGGTACTATGAAGTAAACCTCAGTCTTCTGAAAGAGCAACAGGCACTGTTAATTGTTAAGCCATCTCTCCAGATCTTAGTTTAAGAGTTCTGTCCTAGGGAATGTAGACTGTTATAAGGAAATACAAGTAACTCATAATGGTAAGGACAAGGCAGGCACAGTGGTTACTATGGTACTGAATCCATTCTCCAATTAGGACTAAAACAGTCACTCATTTGCCAATTGGCAGAGTGAAACAAATATCCCTGTTTTACGTCTCTCACAGCTTTCAAGCAAGACCGGTGGATTTCTTCAATAAACCTCCATCAGCAAAACACCCTGCTAGAACAGTCAGGAAGGAGTAGTTATGGGATACAATTATTATCTCTGATAAAAGTGATAATAGGTAAGAGACATCTAGTAGTTAACTAAAGGAAAATGTCACTGATTAAAATTTCCCTCCATTCTTACCTCCTCAAAGAAAAGATTCAGTTGAAAGACAAAAACAAGCCAGTATGATAGTGCATGCCTTTAATCCCAGCACTCGGGAGGCAGAGGCAGGGGAACCGCTGTAAGTTCGAGGCCAGCCTGATCTACAGAGAGAGTCCAGGACAGCCAAGGCTACATAGAGAAAACTCATCTCCAAAAACAAAACAAAACAAAAAACAAAAAAAAAACAAAAAAAGAAAAAAGAAAAAAAGAAAGACAAGACAAAAACAATTTAAACAAGTATTTGTTTACCGGGATAAAGGAAAGTGAAAGCACGTTCGCTCTAGAGTGCTCAATAGCAGTACAAGGAGAGAGTCCAAGCTTGTGATCACCCTCTTCTAATTGTTAGGTTCTGTGGGGGAACAGTTATCTGTCAGGGAACTGTTTTGTTTTGTAACGCAACACTGCACATGTTCAAATCTAGCAACTTCCTTTCTTCTTCTTCCCATGAGTTCTTAAGTGAAACCCACCAGGAAGCAGCAAAAATACAATGTGAATGACATGATGAAGGTGACATGAGCAGACTCAGGGAAAGATTGGCTCACCCTTATTGTTCAGGCTCTGTCATTCTGGAAAAGGTCTCATGGGTTTTCTCTTCCTTTTTAACACAAGATTTTCACTGATTCTTTGAGAATTTCACATCATGCACCCAGATCACATCTATTTCCCAGTCCTTTCATATGTATCTCCACCCCTGTGACCTCCCTTCCAAAGAGAAAATGAACTGAAATAAATATAAAGTCCAATTATAAAAAATATTCCAATTTATCTTGCTTTTTAATGGAATGTTTGTGGTGCAAAGATGGTGAGTTTAAATGGAGTATGGTAAGACACTGTGCTCTTGGAATCTTTGGTCGACCATCGTTCTCGTATCTGCCTAGCCCTCTACTCTAGCAGAAGCAGTGAAGAAGTGGGGTGTTCTACATAGAGGCCACACTAAAGAAAAGGCAAGGACTTCTTTTATTTGACTAGTTTTACCATATGTGATTAAATACAATTTTATGTGAGTGGCAAAGAAGTATAATGATAGATATTTTTGGTAAAGAATGAAATGTAAAAGGTGACCAAATAAATCAGTGTGTAACTGACTGTGAAGCATCAACCCACCATGCACGATTTGATGCACCTTTGCATCTGCTATACAGAATGTAGATATTAAAAAATATATGATTAATTAAGATTCTGATGAATACATTATAGTCAGAGATGCTGACTTCCCATACAGGTAACAGCTTCATGGCTTTTGATATGTTCTAATATATAATAATCAATGTGTTCATATACTCATTTCTGTATCTTCTTTTAATATGTAAAGTTAATTTCCCTGCTTTTTAATGTGCCTTAGAGATAGTAATTCCATATTGAAATATTGCAGAACTTATGCTACAGTGTGTAACATCTAAGTGCCTGCATAGCAGCTTCTGGCTTGCTGGCCCTCTTGATCATGACTTTGGAGAAAGCAGGTCCCTGTGTTTTGAAACGTTTCTGTGAGTCCCATGAAGAGGCACACCTGGAAAGACTTTCTGTGGCTAAAAGCTGCCCGTCCTGTGAGCTGACTTGTGAGTAAATACTCACAAGATGTGAGACTGAAAATCTTTTTATTTTGAAGATCTTTTTTAAAGCAGTAACTCCAGTAATTTACTGACTATACTATTCAATAGCATTATGTAATAAGGAGAAAGGATATATTAAAAAATATATGAATGATAAAAATGACCTGAATGCAGATATATTTTGTGTGTATGTATAGTGTTTCTGTCCTGTATTTTAAAATGGCTACAGAAAATGTGCTTAAAGTATGATTTGACTATGAGGAAAAGTGAAATAATTTAGCTCGTAAGAAGACTGATAGAATAGGTTATTGTTTTGTTAAAAGAAATAAGACAAACTCAGAAAGACAAATAGTGCATGGTTTGCCTCCTGCACAGAATCTATGGAAAGAAATGAAGATGAAAGTGGAATGGAACTGGTGAGTTCAATCTGCAAGTGCAGGCAGGCACTTGCCACAAAATCTGACCTCTGAGTCAGAATATTGAAAGCCACATTGAAGAAAGAAAGAATGCTTTGGCCAAGCCCCACATACACATTATGGAATGCATGTGCGTCCACATATGCATGACACACAAACACATGCATTAGTAAATAAACATAATACAAAGGTTAAAAAGGTGAATGGAAACTCTATTATTTGGGAAAGTGAAGACCCCAGTAGGAGAGGGACAGAGAAAAAGAGAGGGTAAGGGGAAGTGAATATTATCAAAGTATATTACATAGGTTTATGAAAGTGTTATGGCAAATCAAAATAATGTATATGATTAATGCACACAATGAAAATGAGTAGTAAAACTAGCAATAAGCAATTCTACATCATACTAGTTAGAAGTCATTGGTTGAAGAAGTGATTATCTTACGTTCTTTGTTTTCATTTCTCCTAAAATGTTCAAGGGTCATTAATAGGTTTTATGGAATCTTGCTTGCCAATAGAATGTACTGCAGTGTTTATGTCCTTGGTTTAGATAGAAATACATACAATGAGACATCCTGATCCCAAGTGTGGAATGTGAAACAACTGCCTTGTGTGAGGGTCTGTGATTTTGGTCTGCTGGAAACAGACTTGTGAGGTGGTGAATGATCCTTTTCAGCTCAGAACTGCCTCATGCAGAGACACCATCTTTGCCAGTTGGGAAACATCATGTACAGACTCTGGGAGGGTAGAAAATAGGCCCAAAACAAAGCGAGGATGCTTTTGCATTGTTTCTCATCTCTTGGCTTCTTTGCTTCCCATCACTTCGCTTCCACATGCTGCTAAAGGGAAACGTTCCAGAGAACACTTCAAGGTTGCTGGAATCCTGACTACAAAGAGTGGAATTGCCCCCCAAGGAACTGTGCCTAAAATGATCTATCGCTACTCTCTATACTAACCTTCTCCTTCTCCTCTCTAGGGTATGTGGGGTGGAAGGGACGTAAAGGCATTAAAGAACCCCAAATAAAGTAGGTTTTTAAAGGATCAAAGCCTACAAGGTATGACCTTTTTGTCTATGCTGCCTGGATGGCAAAGCCCAGATAATCCTCCAGTTTCCTCCCCCAACAGCACTGAGATTTCTGGCATCCAAGGAGTCATGCTCAGCTTTTTTACAAGTGCTGTCAATCTGAACTCAGTTCCTCACACTTGTGAAGCAAATATACTTACCCATTGGGCATTCTCCCCAACTCTTCCGCTGACTTTTGGAAGAAGCACCATAGTGGATTGCGTGGATTATTGGTCCTCTTTCTGTTCCAGATGAAAGGTATACTAGATAAAATAGGAGGATAAAGGAAAAGTAAAAACTACAAAAAATAACTAGGCTTTCTTTTTTTTAGGAAGAATATCTGTTTTTCTGACTCCTTTTTTGGATCTATGTTTACATTTGTTTTGTTGCTCAAATTAAAGTAAAATGAACAAAATGTCGTACTGTCTCAGGAAATTCTGTTAGACTAGGATCCCACAAATATCTGAGATTTTAACACCTACCTGAAAACAGTAAATGTGACCACAGACCTACTGTGAGCAGTAACAATTGAAAACCATGTATAAAATCATAACATATGAAGATATGCCTATTTGACAACAGATTAAATCAGCAATTTATAAATCAGAAACCATAAAGGGGAGTAACACGAAACTGTGTTTCTACCTGGTAATTGTTGGATTCAGTAAAAAATTCAAGCCAACTAAAAACGATTTATAATATTAACTTGAGAGTTCAAAATTCCATATTAAGGAATTAACATAAAAACAACTTCTGAAGCCATGTGGTAATGTCACATACCTTTAATTTCAGAAGGCAGAAGTAGACAGATCTCTGTGGGTTCAAGGCCAGCATAGATTACAGAGTTCCTGGACAGCCAAGGTTACATAGAAAAATCTTGTCTCAAAAAACCACCACCAACAACAACAACAAACCAAATGCAAAAGAAACAAAAAAACAGAAGACAACCAAACTAACAAAAAACAAAAATCAGCAGTTAACAACAACAAAAACAAGTTCTTAATCATTGCAAACCTTATACAACCTGACAAGTAGAAACATGTAAAAACTGATTGACCAAGTCAGGTATTCCAACTTTGTTTCATACATTATACTCTGATTACAATTTTCCCTCTCACAGTTCATCTATTCATGACTTGAATTTATCCAAGAAATTTTGTGTGTATCCTATGTACACAGGCCTATATGAAATGGGTATAGAATTCAAAAATTTATTAACAGAAAATCATAAATTCATTTTACCACAATTCTTTGGTACACATATTATTATTTCATTTACTAAAGATGAAATCAAGTTTACACTGAAATGAGATGAGCATAACTGTTAATCCTTGCATAAAGATTACCCAGTCTTACTCAGATGTTAACCCATAGACTACAATAATGTTTGTCCTGGCAAGAAATTTCCATTAATGGAAGAGGGGCATGGATAGTAAGAAGATAACCAATATCTTTCTAGTTAGACTTAAACAGCACTCCACAAAAGGGCACTAACAGCTGGGACTGTATACTTGGCCAAGAAAGTGTGAGTTGGGGGCCCTGGGCCAACTAATATTCTTCTAAAGGGACATAGTATTAGAACATCTTCTAAATTCTCATCCTCTTACCCATAGGCTAGTGCATCTCTCACCCTCTACCTGAGAATCTTCCTTATTAAATGGCTAGTGGTGAAGACTGAGATTAACAACTGGTCAAAGTATAAAGAATAAGCTTCTTGAGAGTTCTCATGCCCAAATGGGACACTGACATAGCACCTTTCTCTCCACTCACAAGGCTCAGAGAACAACATAGATGCACACAAGATTGTGAGATCCAGTGGTTGGGTTAGACTGCTATGAAATAAAGTCCTGTGGATATGTCAGGAGCATTTCTCTCACTGGCTAGCAGTAGCTTGGTTTCTCCCATATGACCTGCATGAGATCAGTGCATTCAATACTACAGCATGGAGAAAGAATAGATTCAGGAGGCCTAACACCAATAGCTGACGAGTTATTGGCTTTTGATGGCCCTATGCAGAGGAAGAGTCAGTTTGCTTCTGTTATGTGACACATGATAGGTTGCCTAGGCTCCAGGATATGGCACCCTATCCTCATGTACAGCCCTAAGTGGCACTAATTGGAGTCATTGCATCATAAGCCAAGAAAAAGAAGGGGTAAGAAGAGGAGAAGGAAGAGAAAGCAGAAAGATTAAGTTGAGAGGGGACATGAGAAGATGCAGCAGAAGGTAAGGGGGTGCAAAAGAGGTTGAATATGATCTAAATACATTTCATACTTATATAAAATTTCCAAATATATATGTTTAAATAATTTAATCTTGGGTTGGTTCAGTGACATACTGGTAAAGTCTCTTGTTCAGGAGCATAATAATCTGAATTTGCCTCTTGTGCTCACATAATGGACAGAGAGAAAAAAAAAACTCCTGTAAGTTTTCTAGTATGTATATATACATACGCACTATGGCACCTTAGCAAGTACCCACACGCATACTCATGTGCAGACAAAACAAATAAACATGAAGTTGAAAAATAAGAAAAAATTAAATATTTGTTAAATGTTTTGTGCCATGGGACCTGAAGCACCTTCAGAGTTTTTTTTTGGTTGATGTTTTGATATTTCTAATCAGCAAGGCTGGGAAAGTTGCTTTCATAAACACATACTACAAAACAGAAGAAGGAGGTTGAGGCTATTTCAGAAGTTGTTGAAAACCTGTCCTGATCCCAAGTCAAAGTTCACTTAATTTGTTGTGTTTTCTGTTTTTTAGTCTCATTTTGAGATCATTATTTACTGTGTTTTTGCAACTACTCAAGAAGGGTAATTAAATCAAGTAGAAATAATGAAAATTGTAATGATTTTCTTTCTAAGAGAAGAGAGAGCGTTAACATAATCTTACTGTATCTGCCCTCAAATCCTCATCCATGACCCTGATCCTTCTAATGCATCATTAGAAAACATTCCAGTCAACTCATCGAACTTTGATTTATTATCTTCTACTAGAATAGTCATGATGAAAACAAATTAAATCAGCAGGGACTAATCTGATGACCAATTAGTCCATATATTATTACTAATTAAGATTGTTTCATTTGAGACAATCAATTAGAAAATATATATGAGAGAATATTTTAACTTTCCAAAGAATTCACCAAAGATATGAAGAAAACCAAGCATGGCACAAATTAAAGTAAATTGAATATTTCCGCCTAGCATAGAACTAAACTCATAATATAGCTAATCTCTAGCTATATCGGTGTCTTCTTTCATGAGTTCTATGTTGTGAACTTTAAACATGGCTTATATGGTCATATACAAATAATCAGGAGCTAAATTTATTATATAAATATATTTGTATATTTACTCCCCTCCATTTTTCTGAAACTACCAATTTACTTATTCAAATTGAAAATGTTAAATATCTTTTTGCTTTTTAATATTCAAAGGTGTGAAAAATTAAAATAATAAATACAATCTGTCACTTCAATTGCAGCTTTTCCATAAAGGCTGTCCTCATATATACATATATATATATATACATATATTTTTTTAATATTCTGTCTAGTTTAGAAAAGTGCAAACTCTTCCAGGTTATAGATCTTGTAAACACTTGGCACACTGTGTAGTTATCTTCTTAAACATTGTCTTAATATATATATAGCTGCAGCTTAACATATAGGGATTATCTTGAACACTCTCACTTAATTGAGAAAATTTTTCAAAGCCCAGTGACAACCCCAGTAGAATGTTGACTAAAATTCTCATTGTTGTCCTTCCCTCTACATGTTAGATACTTGTGAAAGGTAAGAATGCCATGACAATAATATCTGCTCAACTCTCTTTTTTATTATGTTTCTTTTTTAACATGTACATTTAAATTATTACACATAGGTAAAATAAACTACATACAGCAGGAAGAACCACAAGACAATCAGGAATTATGTTAATGTTACATTCATGGTAATTTGGCTATTTTTATTTGGCAAACTTGAAGTAAACATCTTTCCTATCTTGCTTGGTCTGAATTTCTGAATAGAGATTAATATCTATCATATCTCATCTCTATTAACTTAAAAAATCTATCTTGATCTAAAAACATCTTAACCCTAACCTAACTCTCTTAAAATAGGATTAGCTCTAGGTTTAAATTTATCCTTAAAGATAGAAACCATCAATAATTTGACCTTATCCGCCTCATGAGAGAGGGCACAGGCATTGGTGTATAGGGGAAATGGTATATGGAGAATCATGAAACTGGAGAAGTCATTAAGCTTCCTAAACTTGATCTAGCTAGTGTAGTATAGCATATACCTGTAGTTGACTCTCTACATACCTGCCTCCAAGTATGAGTTTCAACGTATCTGTTCGGCATCTCAGTTCCTCCATGTATAACTTAAAATTTTATTAAACATCAAATATTTGTTATCTTCCCTACACACAATTCCTAGCCTCATTTGTTATACTTGTAGGATTTCTCTGCAATCCAGTAATACCTTTGAGGTTGTAGTTAAACTATGATGTCATGGTTAACACCTCCTATGTAGACTGAAGATTGTTAATCATATACTAGGTAGCATTAGGAAGAAAGAAAGAAGTAAGGGAGGGAGGGAGGGAGGGAGGGAGGGAGGGAGGGAGGGAGGGAG
>OU015743.1:117710526-117749991 GCA_907169655.1 Acomys percivali
GTTTATTGTGTAGTATGAATTCTGATCACCTGTCTAAATGTTGTGTAAACTCTGCTCCTCCATTGCCCCCTGATATGTCAATAAAGCAGCCAAACAATGAGCAGGGGAGAGGGGGAGAGAATAGGGCTGGACTTCCTGCCAGCCAGGGGAGGAGGAGTTAGGAGAAGGAGGGGATGAAGCCAGAGGATTCAGCCATGGGTAGAGGGCCAAGGAAATTCAGAGGAATGAGCAGGAACTGATGAAAGCTACAAAGTGAAAGTATCACTGGGATGTTCACTGGGATTAAGACAAACATAGAGGGCTAAGAATAGAGGGATCAAGATTGTGTTGTGAAACCATGTATTATAAAAGAGTCTCAATTATTTGTGTGCTATCTGGGTAAAATAATAAGCTAAGAGAAACAAACACTATTTTATAAAAATAACTCCAACACTATCTCAAGTAGAGTACAGAAACTTAAATAACCACATCATTACCAGGTCAGAAATGATTTATCATTACTAGAAAAAGATGAAAGTGAATAATCTAAACAAGAAAAATTCTAGTCATACAGACAATTCTTACTATGCATCCAAATGAATCTAAATATTAGTATAGTTTGAACCTTCTACATTACTGTAAGTCTATACAGCTTCCTTTTAACTCAATAGTAACAGTATGCGCAAGTACTTACAGAAAGTCGTATAACCTCAATGTGTTTTTATTACTTTAAATGATATAAATATAGATAGAAGTTCCAAACAAACATTTCTACTTGTTTATACGTGCTGATTAAATGAACTTCAAACATAAACTTAAGGAAATATACATTATTGAAAGTTGTCAAAAATGCCTTCAATTCTAACAAATAATGATTATTAGCATGTATAATAAAGACAAGGATATTTTATAATATAACTTCACATGAAACTTGGTGTTTCACATATAAGAAAGTAATATGATTTCTTTGTAAGTAAGTATCTGTACCCCAAGTGTAACTCTGTAAGTATAAGAGTGGGATAATGTAGTAAATATGACATTTTAAAAAGTTCAAATAATACTTTTGTAAGAGAGTTTTACTATAGAGACAGAGTTGACAGTACTCAAAATGATCAATACAGAGGCTGATTCTCAAAATAAAGTGTGTATGACAGGAATATCTATTTTAATTGTTATGCAACAATAGAAAGTCCATGAGAGACTTGATACCCTATGAGCATATACAGGGGGAGGAAGTCCCTTCTCAGTCACAGTCATAGTGGAGGGGAGTAAGGGGAAAATGGGAGGGAGGGAGGAATGGGAGGATACAAGGGAGGGGATAACCATTGAGATGTAATATGAATAAATTAATAAAATAAAGTTTAAAAACAGAGAAAAAAAGAGGAAAAAAAGAGGAAAAATAGAAAGTCCATGAACAACTTAAGGAAGACAATATAAATGAACTAAGTATTGTATATTGGCTTATAGGTGCTAATTATTAGAAAGGTGGATTTTAAAATATGATGGTGCTGAAAATTAGCTAAAGATGTAAGAGAACTTGCTGCTCTTGCAGAGGGCCCAGTATCTGTTTCTGGCACCCACATGGAGGCTCATAACCATAATAAGTATAGTTCCAGAGCATCTGATGCCCTCTTTAGACCTCCTGGGGTACCAGACATCCCTATGGTGCACACCATGCTACTTTTACCTTAATTGGAATTGTTAGCTTGTTTCTAGCATTTATCTAAATAGATGGAAAGAAGTACGTAAGACGTCATTCAAAGGACTATTGCTTTCTACTCCATGAGCCAATCTCAACCCTCAGTCCGTAGATGCTTCTAGTCCTACTCATCTTGTGAGCAATTAGACCCACAGATCTTCCCTGAATTTTTCCTGCTCCCTGGGACTCCCTGTGTGGGTGAGTCTATATTTACTCCTTTGTACATTCTATTTCAGTTACTTGGTTTATTTTCATGGTTTCAAATATATCTCTCTGTGTGAGTATGTCTGTGTGTGCACGTGTGTGTGTGTGTGTGTGTGTGTGTGTGTGTGTGTGTGTGTGTGTTAGATTTAAGTGAGAACTAATTATCATTTGTTAAGACAGGGCACATTAGGGATCAGTCATCTTGACTGAAATGTGTCAGGATTCTACTACATAAAGCTGTTGTTAGCAAACAAAAGACTTGCTGAATGTATGTTTTTTCTCTCTATATGAGACTCTGAGTGGTTTGAATCTGCCATCTCTGCCCCCAGGTAAAGACTTTAGTCTCAATTGTAACTTCTAAGATAATTTTTAGTTTATTTTATTTGGAAATCTTATTCTTGTTTTTTAGATAGTGTGGGGTTTTGTGCGTATGTGTATTTTATAGGTCTTCTTAGCTGAAAAAAACTCAAATGCTGCTTAAAGATTCAAGGGTGTTACAAAAAAAAAGCCTAAATTTACATTTTAACACATCTCACATATTTCCTCCAATAAACTGTAGTGCAGAATATACAGTGGAAGAGAGTGGGAATGAAATATTCAAGCTTTCTATTCCTGCAAAGAAATATAGCTATCGAAGATGAGTGAAATACAATATTATGTGCTATGGGCAATCCACTTCAATGTTTTTCCTAGTATTTTTTGATATATGAAAAGTGTTTGAATTTTCTCAACATATTCATTGTCAAAATTTTTATTGGATCAATGAAGTAATAATCAGATGCACAAAATATTTTGTGATCAGATATCACTGTAGTATACAAAGAGAGCTCATATGGATTGGAATTTTTGTGCAAAATATAAAGAATCATATTAACTTTTCAATAAAGAAGATATGTTAATCTATGAAAATTGTTTTTAAAATCAGTATGCTCTATGTATTAAAGTGTGTCTAAACAATACATTTGGATTATTATGTGAAAATTTTGCACTTGAGAAATACTGGATGTTTTCAAAAGTGCTCAGTAGTAACAATTCATGGTTCTAGAGCTAAACATTAGAATAGTGCATTCCCTGTGTTTCCCTGTGGATTCATCATACTTAAAAATATTCACGTAAGCCCTTGGATATGAATTTCAGAAATTCTTTGACTACTTTTTCATTTGCAAATAAATAAATAAATAAATGTAAGCCTAGAAGTGGTATTCAAATCTCTTCTGGAAAACACTAACTAATCATGGTGGATGCTTGTAAATAATTCCTTACCTGAATCAACCAGAAATAATATTAGAAGACAAACTATGTCCCCCTCAAAAGCCTCTGATTTCTCTGTGTTTCTAAGCCCATTTTATATAATTTTTCTGATCATTTCCTTTATTAAAAATTACAATTAAGCTTAGTTGCTTAGAGGTTAAGATGTTTTTAGGTTTAGATAGATGTTTTAAGATGATAAAGATGAGATATGACAGATATTGATTGACATCAGAATTTTAGATGCACCAAGATAGGAAAGATGTTTTCTTCAAGGCTGCCAAATACTAATAGCCAAAATATTATAAATGTAACATTTATATAACTCCTGGTTGTGTCATGGTTCTTCTTGCTATAGGTAGTTTATTGTATATATGTGTAGTGATTTAAATGTACATGTAAAAAATTTAAAAATTAAAAATTATTTTTATAACACCAAGGGAACCAAGATATCCATCAGCAGATCTTCCAGTTAACATGTTTATAACTTAACCATGTACAAACTTCAGCACATTCTCTTTCCACACTTAAAGTGAATAGTTACTAAGTCTTTACTAACATTTTGCAATACAGAGTCTTCCCATGTTATCTGGTGGATAAACCTTAACATCAATAACTGCAATTAGATAGGCACAATAAAGGTTTAGAAATGAGCCATTTCATAGAGTCTTTGGAAAATAAAACTGTTACATAAAATCATTCATCACAGGAACTGTGCTGTCCCAGGAAAACATAAGACCCTTTCCCTCTTAACAGGGTTTATTAGAAAGTACCAGAAGTGATGTTTTCCTAAGAGTTAAACAAAATACGGTTGAAAACACAAAGTTCAAAATATATTGTTGAGAAACTTAACAGCCAAAACAGTAATATGCTAAGTTTTAGTTCCTTGAGAAAAAAATTTCAACACATTTTTCCTCAAGGTTTTCAGTTGGAAAAAAAGTCATGATTGTCAATCAAAGAAAATGACTGAAGAAACCAGGCTAAGTAAGATGAGCTGGTATTTCTCTTGCTACTTTTTTATGTCACTGAAATTGCCAAAGATAAACAGAAGTCTCTGTGCTGGCTCAGGTTCATGCAGTATCTACATGATGCTGTCAAGCACTTCAGAGATTTTTTTAGGATAATGTTAGTTTCTGCCAAACCTAACTTGCCATTAATCTCCAGGCATTGAGATTTGTGAGTGTCAGTCCCCATGTTAAGGATGGCTCCTTTGCAAATCAATGGATATAACTGTAACCTATAACACTAATATGCAAAACAGTTACTTGCAAATAAATTAGAAGACCTGTAAAGATAGAAGCTTGCTTAAATTAGGTATAGAAATAACACCCTACCACTCAGGGTTAAGGGGTGGAATAGCTCCTGTCTGAGATGTATCTTGTTTGTTTTGTCAATAGGGAGAGGAATCATACAATGTATCAAACATAAGAATCAGAAGTTTCCATGTTAAGGTCAATTGTTGATACAGCAAAACCACATACTTGAATAGAAGATAACATCTAAATGAGTACATGCTATCCATCTATGTGTTCTGTGTAACCCATTTCATGCTGTTTTCTCTCCGAGACTATAGGTGCCACCGATCTATGAAATAATAGCTCTGCAGCAAGACAAATGAACCACTATTGCTTAATGAGATTTTTTGTTTCAATCTTAAAGTCTTAAAAAAAATTTAATTAAAAATAATTATATCATTTTCCTGTGTCCCTCCTTACACCCCTTTCCAAGACCTTCCCTCCACTACTTTCCACACTCCCTACTCTCAAACTAATAGCTTCTATTTTTTTTATTATGATTGGTATATATGTGTGTCCTATATCCTGAGTTTTAAAAATCAAATCAGATAGAAAATCAAGATGATTCACTAGAAACAAATCATGAACAGTTTCAGATTTATAAATAATAATTCAGTTAGAAGAACAAAAACTTTCTGAAATATAATTCTCAAAAAATAATCAGTTTCTAAAGTACAGAAATAATGATAGTATAAGAAATTTATCTTTGTGACAATAGAGGCTTAATACTGTCATTTTCCATAGAAGCTCAAAAGCAAACACCCATACATTGATGACAGCTATGAGATACTAAGCTGCTAAGGTAAGAACCTCTTGCTAAAGAAGCAGAGTGGACTAACAGCTACAGAAAGATTGATCTGGAAGGTAGCCGAGAGAGTCTCACTTTAACTGGCTTGTTTTGGATGGTACACGGGACAATCATGTGAAAAACAGTAACGATACAGTGCCCCCAAATAGAGTGATGTTTCCACAAGTCTGTGATTTTGAAATTCAAAGTCAGTTGGTGTATTTTAAACATGTTAATATGGCTTTTTCCAAGATAAAAAGAAAAGAGGGTAGATGTTTATTGGAAATGTGCTATGTAGAAAAAGCACAAGGAAAGCAATCTAATATTATTAATAAGCCAAATTTGATTTAAATGGCAGCCCCGGATAGTAGCTGCTTCCAAATCAAATTAATAAAAATACTCTGGTTCAATAACTCTACATAGAGATGCAAAATTAAATTTCACCTTCCCCATACTTATGCAAAACACAAATTGTGAGAATTTGCCTGTATTGAAATTTAATTATTTATTCCAATAAATATATGTGGTTTGAAAAATGAGGCTTTAGGCAACATCAATTTCTTCCCATGCAAATAGCAAGTGCTCTTGGGGGGAATGCACAGCTTGATTATTGTTTCTTTGTAATAAAAAGAAAATCTCAAAGAATAACTTCAAATTTTTGGTCGAAGATAACACATCAAGCACAAAGAATTCTGTAGATATTATAGTTCATATTGTAGGTTTAACAAATTCATGCTGCCAGTGAGCAAAATTATCTTATAAAACTTTTATTAAAATGGATTTTTTCACATATTAAAGGAGTGATTAGAATTCTTTCTAAGGGACATTGTGAAGCTCAAATCTTATACATTATTACCTTTTTGTGTCTTTAGTTTTTTTATAGCAAACAGAAAATAAAACTGAAAATTTTCCCATTATATTAAACATTAAGTAGCTCATGATTTGATAACATAATTTCTGATTAGATGGAACTAATTTGCATAAACTTTAATACTACAGTCTCTCTAATGTTTAGAAAAGATAGGGTAGATTTTGCACAGTAATGATAAGTCAGTTTTAAACCCTGCATCAGTTGTTAATTCAAATGCTCTCAAAATATAAACAGGTAAATAAATGATAAACACTGCAAAGAAAAAACAACCAGGCTTCATGTATGCAGCTGCCCTGCTGTGGTAACATAACACTGTTTCCTTCTAGTCACCAAGAAACACTACTTCTTATAATTCTTTCTCCCTTCTTCCTCAGTGATTCCTGAACCTTGGGATGCTAAAAGTGTGCCACTTGGAGTTAAGCACTGCACAGTCTCTTATTCTCTGCATGTTCTCCAGTTATGAGTTATGTTAATTACCATCGAATGTAAGAAGTTTCAAATGCGGTTTGGGAAATGGGCTAATCTATTGGCACAGCATTGCATCACTAGGAGTTTGTTTAAAGCTGTGTTCATTTACCAAAATAATAACAGTAGGCTCTCCCTTAGTGTCTCCGACCTATGTAGTAAGGACTGCCTTCCATCTTGTGGAACAGGTCTGAAAGTAACCAGAACCTTTTTGAGTGGCACAAACGGGATTGGTAAGCTTTACAAATCCTAAAAGACAAGAAATTGGGTGAGTAAGGAAGGGATGGTAGATCTAGGAAGAGTTGAGGGTGGTATGACCAAAATACATTGTCTGAAATTCTCAAATAATAAATAAATTTATTAATTGAAAAATGTAACACACGCAAATAAAACAAGTGAGGTAATATGATAGATTAATGGCAGAAGACAGGAAGAACCGTAGGATAAAGAGTATTTTTAGCTTATTATTTCAAGTATACTAATCCTGAAATTGTGTGCACAGTCTGTATCAGAGGCAACTCTGCTTGTAAGAGGGACAAGACAGACAACACTATAGGCATGCTCAGGGATCAGGCCATCAGCCCTCATAACAACTATTTTGAACTAATGTTATTTCTTTCAGACTTGGAGGGAAACATATCCTGCCAGAAAAAGAAAAGAAAAGTGAAGGGCCATTAAAACATATGGTAAGGAACTCTCACCTAAACTCTGACCATGAGTAGAAAAGAAGAGGCATCTGTCAGAGCTACATATGGATATGGGGGTCAAAGATCAAGAGCTGCATGATGTCCTCCCACCTAAATATGTTGCCTTGGAAATATAGATTACAACGAAACAAGCCTCCCACAGACGGACAAGAAACAAAGCAGAAATCCCAGATGCTTATAAGTCATCAGTTGCATCAGAAGGAAGGATCCTGCTCTTCCAAACACCTGGAACTGTCTGAGGTGCTGGACTTAAGTGATGGTTCCTTTTCAGACAATAACGTACAGAATGTGTAATTTTGAAATAGAAATTATAGGGGAAAAAAGGTTTCACTTAAATCGGTACTCCTCTTACTTAAGGCTATTTATAGACACTCTAGAGGGATTACCCAAGTTTGTTGGTAACTACAGCACCACAGGCCATTATCTATATGGGAAAGAATGCAATAACTTAACAAATATACATTATAAAAGTGATCGTAATTTTTCTCATGACCAATCGAAATCCAAAAAAAGTGCTTCACATCAATTTTCTCCTAATAAGTCAAGAACAAAGAGATTGTCTGTTCACTGTATATCTCACTGACACTGTGTTGGTTTGTATAATAATCTTTGAAGCTCCCAAATATAGCAAATTCATATAAAACTGTACCTGAGAATACATAGTCTAAAAGAAAAGTAAATTATAACAGGATGCTTTTATTTTCACTATTGTTAATTAATTGTATATAATTACATTGTGATGACTGTCTTCAAGAAAAAGTAAAATCAATACATACAAATAAATTCAAGTTTTTGATCAATAATTTTTATGCAGATAATGAATCAAGCTGATGCCATCCTCCATTTCAGTTATATGCTAAAAGAGGCAGGGTAAAAGTTGATAAATAGAAGATTTATTTTATATACACAATGATAAAACTGTATTAATTTTTAAAAATGAAATTGACTTTTTAAATAAATTCTATATAAATATTTATATGTCCAATAAAATATATTCATACAGTCACATAAATAATGTTTTTATCTAAAATTGCTGTAAAAGATTATAGGGAAAACATAAAGATATTTCTATGACAATACACTGTTTTCTGTGTTATAATATTCCATACAAAGAGACAAAATATAAAAGTATTCACTTTTAAGAAACAAGCATAAAATATTGCACCCAAATAGATCTGTAAAGAAGCAATTAGAAAATAACAGCATTGATCTAATTCATATACCAATCCATTGTTCGTGATTCGTTTGGCAACTAAGAGGTGATAAGAATTTAATAGCTGGGACTGGGCTGACAGAAATTAACTCATGGAGGTATGCTTTATAGACAAAACTTACTCCATGTTTTATTCCACAGCCTTTCGCCAGGTTGTTGCTCAGCCATGTTCTTGTCACAATGATGTTCTGACTCAACAAAAGTATAGAGGCATGGGGCCACATGGTCATACTGAAGTTCCTGAAATTGTAAGATAAACTCCACTATGTGTTATGGGAAGTATTGTCACAGCAAATCAGAACTGACTATTTTTCAATAAAAGACAGATTAATGTAAATAAAATATTTCATACTGTTCTGTGCTTCCAAATTTTATGTAATTTTGTAAAGTGTAAACTGAATATCAGAAGGAAGTTCAGTAAGAATTTCTCAACTATTTCATTATTTTTCAATAGAAGTCCAAAAGCATTTCATGACTAAAATTATTTCTTTATTTAATTTTGCAAAAAAATTGAAACCAATATTTTATAGTATTTTCCAGATTCTGATAAAACTGAGGAACTCTGGAATGAATATATATGGAACGGTGAATTATGAGTGATAAGAGAGTATACTTCCAAATCCAGACCACTACAACAGATAAAACCATTTGTCATATATATAAATATATAAGTTTACATGTGAGTGTATGTGTGTACATACATGTGTATGTATATGTATAAAACCATTTGTCATATTCAAAGAAGAAATCCACATGGTAAAGTCAAACTGAATGAATTAGTGACCAATAAACAAGCATTACAGGAGACACCTGAAAGACTCCTTCAGACTTAAAAGACGAACGAGTCACGATAACACAAAGAACAGTAAGCTATGCTAGAAGAGTACTGAAGTATTGGGAATAGGACAAGCAATAGGAATTAATATACTCATTTCCATTATAACTGAATATTAATGAACTAAAAATTTGCAGTCAAAAAGATAGAGACTAGCAGATGGGATTTAAAATGCGATCCGTCTGCATGTTGCCTCAAATAGTGGGCCTTAACATTAAAAATCACTGCGGTCTTAGAGTGAAAAGACGAAAAGAGCATTACAAGGAAATGGGACTAGAAAATTCTAATATGTGACCATAAAGACTAACCCTAACTACTACAAAGAAGAGAGGTGCTCAGCAGATGAATCAGTCAGTAAAGACTGTTGGTCCTAGATAGATAGATGGGTGTGGTGGCACATATCTGTAACCCCAGGGCACAAGGGCTGATAAGTAGATTCAGGGATGGACGACATATAAGCAGAATCCTCAAGCCTACTGACCAGCCAACATAACCAAATCAATGAATTCCAGATTCAGTGAGAGACCTTGTCTCAAAAATAAGATAGAAAGGTATTGAGGAAAATATCCTCTCCCCATTGTGAACATGTGAACCTGTGCACAACACCCAAAATACTTGTGCACCTGCTCAGATACATGCATGCGCACTGAATAAACTAGATAAAGACAAATTAACTGAAGGAGTAAGAAATAGGGGCTGGGATGATGGGTCGGTGAGTATGAATGCTTTTGACACAAGGATGGAGACAATCATCAGAACCCAGGTATTGCTAAGAAGCTAGCTGGGTTATGTGTCGGAGTAACATTTTTCTGCACTGTGGGAAAGTTGTCTCTGTATATTCAGTTGTTGGTTGCTGCACTGGCAGAGAGCCGAGTAATGGCCAGACTTTGGAATTGGTATTGTTATGGTTCTTCATTGGCATCAGGCATCATATTTTCTAAGCATACACCTTCCTCACTCGCTGATTGGCTTATTCAAAAGCTGATGGACAATATATAGGCAGAGAAGGGGAGGCGGGACTTCAGGGCTGAGAGAGGGCATCTGAGAGAATGGGTGGGGAGATTCACAGGAGGGACACCGAGGGGAACAGACATGAACATTACAAGGAGGTAGCTGGCCACTGGCAGGTCATGGCAAGAAAGCTGGGATAAGTTTGGAGATGCTGATAGTCTGCTCAGCCAAGGCCTAAGCTTTTATAAGTATTAATAAGTCTCCGTGTCTTTATTTAACACGTTGCTGGTCCAAAAAAAGTCCTGCTATAGTTGTGCTCATCAGTGTAACCTGATCTGAGGAGGAGACAACAGTATCATTAGGGTTTGCTTGCTACCATCTCTAGTATCTCCAGGTTCACTGAGTGACACCATCTCAAGTGAATAATAGGGAAAGTAACAGAAAAGGACTTCTGATATCCTCCCATGGCCTCAAATCACATACTTACACTCCCCTGTGTACATACATTACACATTCACACATACAAAAAACAGCCTAAAAATAAAAATAATATTAAAATGGTAGATCAAGAAGTAAAAGCACCATTGTCAAGCCAGAGACCAACATGCTTGAATGAGAGAACCAAATCTTGCAAGGTGCTCTTTGACCTCCACCCCTGCTTCATATCACACACACACACACACACACACACACACACACACACACACACGTGCACATGGACACTGACTCACACATACACATGCACACATGCATGAACATGTGTACATTCATACTAAAAAAACAAGTGGAAAATATATTTAAATTATAATAAAGAAGGTCATTTTATACTGATAACAAAGACAATATTTCAATATTTACAATCCTAAATGACATACACTAGACACTGGTGCAATGAATTTTATAAAACAATCACTACCAGATGTAAAATCCCCGATAACCACAACATAATAATAGCAAGTGATTTTTAATATTCCACTCATATCAATAGATGTGTGTTATCTGAGATAACTTGATCTCTTATCACAGATCAATTGAACTGAGTACTCATCTACAGAGTGTACATGTATATACATAGATGCCTAATAAATATAAATACAGTTACATAAGTATCCAATGCAAGCACTGAAGAATATTCATTACTCTCAGCAGCTTAGGGAATTCTCTTTGCATTAGAGAAAAATCATATATCAAGACACAAAAGAAATCTCAAAAAATACAAGAAAATTGAAATTAATTCTTATATACTATCTAATTTTAAGGGCCTGAAACTAGAAAGCAACAGAAAATCTACATTGCTGGACTCATAAGAACACAAGAAGAATGAGCAGCACACTAACAATGAATGAGCCAAAGAAGATATAAAGTGGGAAGATTTAAAAATTGCTGCACTTAAATAAAAAATGAGAAATGGCATACCAATAAAAATGGGATAAAATTAAAGCAATGCTAACATGGAATGAAGGCAGTACCACGATGTACGTTCATACCTACAAGTATCTACTTTACAAAATTGTACAGCAATTAAATAGATTTATAATATACCTTAGAGTCGTTAGTAGCAACATATAGAAAGATTAATAAATAACAGG
This sequence comes from Acomys percivali, assembly GCA_907169655.1. Lineage (NCBI taxonomy): Eukaryota > Metazoa > Chordata > Mammalia > Rodentia > Muridae > Acomys > Acomys percivali. The sequence goes on from OU015743.1 coordinate 117,722,370, forward strand.
ACATAAATTATTGAAATTAAAATGAAAACATCAATGAAACAGTTAATTGTTTAAAAAATAAACAAGAATGTCAAACTCATCCAAACCTTAAAAAAAGAAGAAAGAAAAATAGAAAAAGAAAGAAAAAAATCAAAATTAACAAAATTAGAGATGAAAGAACATATTACAACAAATAATGAAATTGACAAATAGGATATATTTCAATTTATTATACTAAACATTACACTGAAAATAAAAATCAAAACAAAAGAATTAATTTCTGCCTTTATATGACCCACTACAATTGTCTCTGATAAGATAAACAAATTAAGTTCTAACAGGCAACAAGACTGGAGTGGTAATAAAAAATAACAGAAGAATTGAAAATAACCACGGCCCAGAGCAAGTCACTGCTGAATTCTAACAGACCTTTACAGAAGAATCGATAGCAATCCTTCCCAAGTTATCTCATGAGACAAAATTTCAAAGAATGCTACCAGAATTTTGTGTGAATCTATTATTATGCTTGTATTAAATTCAGATAGACAAAACAAAACAAATTGTAAACCTATTTCCTGATGAAAATAGATACCAAAATACACAATAAGGTATCATGAAAGGGTTTATGAGCACATTAAAATACTATTAACTGTGATGAAGTTGTCTTTATTGCCAAGAGGCTGAGATGATTCAACACACACAAATCAGCTAATATAACACATCGCAAAAATAAACTCAGAGACAGAAACTATATGATCATCCCAGCAGATGAAGAAAAGACTTTCGACAAAGTTCACAGCCTTTCATGACAAAAACTTTGAAGAAACTGAAATAAAAGGGAAAAATCTGAATATAATAAAAGGTATATAAGACAATCCTATCACCACCATTCTAGTAAAACCAGAAATAATACAAGGATGTCCACTCCCTCCATTCTTACTCAGTATAGTGCCTGAAATACTGCTTAGAACAATAAAACAAAAGAAGAAAATAAAATGAGTACAAGGAGAAAAGGAAAAGGCTAAGTATTCTTATTTGTAGGTGAAATGTTTCTGTCCATAAGGCACCTTAGAGATTCCACCAGAAAACTCTGAGTGCTGAAAAAAACTACTTCCAAAAAGTGGCAGGTTTCAAAATTAAAATCAATAGCCTCTGTTTATACCAATAAACAGACACAGTGAGAAATAATCCAGGATGAAAATCTTATTTATAATAACCTCCGAAGCATAAACAACAATGAAAAAAACTTAACCTATGAAGTAAAAGCCTTCTAATATAAACTTTAAAGCACTAAATAAAGAGATCAGTGCTGTAAGAAGTTGAAAAACACTTTCCATCTTCATAAGTTAGAAAATCTAATATCGTAAAATTTCCCTGGTTTCTACTGATTGACCCTGTGAAATCTCCATAAAAATTTAAATGTCATTCTTTTATTACTATAGAAGAAATAATATTAAAATGCATAAGGATGCACAAAGGAAAACAGAGATCCAAGGCAATTCTGAGCAAAAAGAATAATTCTCTATGTATAAACATACCCGATTTTAAGTTATCCTACAGAGACTCCATAACAAAATCACTATGGCTATGGCAACAGAACAGTCATGAAGACTAATGGAACAGAATAGAAGTCATAAATACAAAGCGGCATAGTTACTGATGTCTGGTACCAGAAAATGATAGTGTCTTCAATAACTAATGTTGGAAAACACATGTAGACTTACTATCACACTGGAAATCTAGATCTGTATCTTTCAAATTGTATGAAAATCATCCTGAAATGCATCAAACATCTTAAATACTGTAGCTGGTAAAGAAAAAGTAAGGAGGGGGGACATTTTAAGGAATCAGGATGGGCAAGTGCTTTCCAGAAAGGACTTCAGTCACTTTAGAAATAATGCTAAAAATTACAAAACTGCTCCACAAAAAAGGAAACAACAAAGTGAAAAGAAATCTCATAGAATGAAATAAAACCTTTGCTAGCTATACATTTAACAGAGAATTAATATTTAGAGCATATAAGAAACTCAAAAAATAAATATAAAAAAGTGAAATCCAAACAGCTCCATAAAAATAGATAAATGGAATGAGCACAAGATTCTCTGACTATCATATAAAAAAAACCAAAAACTTTCAATTTTACAAACAGTCAGAGTAATGCAAATTAAGAAAATAAATAGTAAAGCAAATTTGAAATTTCCTGTCAACCCAATCAGAATTAACTAATATCAAGAAAATTACCGACAAATGCTGTCAAGGATATGGGGAATGTGGAACCCTTATTCACTGTTGGTAGGGTTGCAAACTGGTGCAGTCACTCTAGAATTAGTATGGAGAATACTCAAAAAGCTAAACACAAACGGTCTGTGTGATTGAGCTGTCCCACTCTGTCATTCATCCAAAGGATTCAACACTCTACTCCTTAGACACTTGATCAGCCATGTTTACTGCTGCCTTCTTTGTAATAGGGAAGATAGGGAAACAAGTTAAATATCTACATACAGACTATAGAGTACTATTCTGTTGTAAGGAAAAATGAAATTGGCCGGGCGTGATGGCGCACACCTTTAATCTCAGCACTCAGGAGGCAGAGGCAGAGGCAGGCAGATCACTGTAAGTTTGAGGCCAGCCTGGTCTGCAAAGCAAGTACAGGACAGCCAAGGCTAACACAGAGAGACTCTGCCTCAAAAAAACAAACAACAACAAAAAAAAAGCAAAAAAAGAAAGAAAGAAAGAAAGAAAGAAAGAAAGAAAAGAAAAAGAAAAAGAAAAAGAAAAATGAAAGCATGAACTTTGCAGGTAAATGTATGAAAATAGAAAATATTATCTAGAATAAGGTAACCCAGACCCAGAAAGGCAGTGTATGTTCTTTCTCACCTATGGTTCTGAGTTCCAAGTCTGAAACTATGAGTACATAATCTGGAATAACAGTTGAAAACTAAAAAGGTAAAAAAAAAAAAAAAAGAAAGAAAGAAAGAAAGAAAGAAAGAAAGAAAGAAAGAAAGAAAGAAACCTTGGCAGGGATGACGGCATAAGAAACACCAGCATGAAATAGGATACAAGTGATATAAAAGGGGAGGGAGAGGAACTTTAATTGGGGATGGCGAAGGGAGGCTAATACCGAAGAGAAAGAGGAATGGGCTGTACAAGTTACCAAAGGAGAGAAGCAACCTCATCAGGAGGGAAATCAGGCCTCTTACAGGAAACCTGGCCAACTACCTGAGGCTAGTAAGTTCATGAATCTTAGAAGAGAACCCAGTACCACCACTTTATTAGACCGAGATGTTTCATAATTGTATTGTGAGTACCTACCATTATACCCACAGATATATGTAGTCCTCATCAAAGGAAATTCTCTTTGCAGCAAATAAAGAGCATTACAGAAAGCCACAACTGGCCAAAATGCTACGAAAAACTAATCGTGCATGCCCAGGCCCAATGGATAAATCTATAATACAACTATTGTACCTAAGGCTGAAGGAACATTGAAGACGATTGGGTAGAAAGAATGCTAGAGCCAGCAGATCATGGAGTATGCTGTAAGACTGTATTTCTTAGGGAAGCTATACTCATGGTAAGTCAACAAGATGGCTGTCTAAATAAAACCACAAGAATAAACGCACTAACAGACATCCTAATATGGGATGGGTGAATTTCATAGGGCGTTAACCCCTACACAAAGAGCAATAAACAACTAATGACTGCTCAGTGAAAAATTAGTCTTCCTCAAGGATGAATCCTTTAATTTGTTATTCGATACAAGTGATAATCACTGAAATGATATACATACAAGCAACACAGAATAGACTCAACAGGTTTTATTTATACACATATATGCATGTCTATGTAACAATAGTAATCAAAGTAAAAGATGCCATCAGTTTGAGAGGAAGTGAGAAGACAGACATGGAACTGTCACTTGGTATACATATCACACTTAAGGAAGACTCCATACCCACCAACAGATGGCCATCACAAACTCAATGATATTTTTGGAGATGTTTAGTCTCATAATGCTGCATTTTGGGCATCTTCTACCTTGTCTCTTGTTTACCCATCATGATCTGATTTTGTGTTTTCATGGGTTGAGTGTGCATGTGCTTGCATGCACACTTGTGGGAGATGAATGTTTTTGTGCACGTACTTTGTAGCTGTACATGTGTGTGTGTTTTCCTATTTTTCTATTTTGTTTTACTCATTTTTTAATTGGCCTACTTGTTTTCTAAAGGGGGTGGGCATGGAATTGGATGTGTGCAGTGGAGTAGAGGATCTGGTAGGAGATGAGGGAGGGGAAGTGATTAGGATATACTTTATTAAAAAACCAATGATTTTCAATATAAAAAGAAAAATAGTGGCTCTTGAGATAATCAGATTAAGCGGATTAAAATCTGAAAAAAAGAAATATGCATGTGCTCTCTCATTTTAGGTCTTAGATCTTTATAAATACATAAAATCATGTATTTCTGGATGACATGAAAGTAAAAGTGAAATTTTGAAACTATAGAGGCACATGGGATGAAGGATTGATAAAGAGAAGAACTTGAGGGTATATGGGGGAATTTGCTCCAAGCACACTAACAGCTTGTATGAAAATGATGTTATGGAACCCCGTGTAATAAAAGATTAAAACTAGAAGGTAGGGAGAGTATAGTGAATGCAGATGCATTGGCTTCTGTTCTAACATTGTCCTGCTAGCCCTCGACTTTTACAATGACTTCTTGAGTATAGACCATCTCCATATTTCCTGGAGTCTACCCATGATTCTCTCTCTCTCTTTTTTTTTTCCTCAGAGAAAAGTGTCTGTTTTGTTAGAAAAAAACTCTCTCATTCTCACATCATTATTAAGGATCAAAATCAAAGTTGGGAATAACCACACATCTGTCCCAAGGTCTGGTATAGGTTCACATTTCTTCACTTTGGGTTATATCTTAGGAGTTTTCTTGGAGGTATCCCCTTAGTTTCAGACAACACAAATCATTCAGGAATGGGAAATGGTCTCAGTTTTGGAGGTTTTCTTTCTGCTAAATTCAGCTGTCAGACTGATTTTAATACCATTCCATAATATTAGAAAGTGTAAAAATTTCTGATTTAAAATTCTCACTTCATTTCATTTATACTTACATTTGTTTTCCATCATACAGAACTCCATAATCTTCCCCAGTAACTATTCCTGCATGTTCTAGTAGGACGCCTACTAGAGAGAGGTTGACAGACTGCCTTAGCATTGACATATGCACATCAGTGTAGAGTAGTAGCCCGCTGGTACTCACAGACACCATAGAACGCCACCAACTCCACAGAGCTAGGGTACAGTGGCTTCTTCAGCCTGCACCTCTTGCAGTTTCTCTGAAGCCCTGTGCTACCAGTGTCCTGGTGACTAGTGGCAGAATGTGCTGCCTGGCCAGAAAAAAGTAACAGCCTTCTCATTGTGCACAGAAAAACTACAGGAGCAAGAGATACCTCCCATGCTCATGCTCAGGATAAATGAAAGCTTGGAGAAGTGTAGTTAAATGAAGTAGTTATAAAGCCGAAGGCTCAACCTGAAGCAGTAAATAGTTTTCCAAGCATTTACCAACATGCTAGCATCACCTTTGCAGTAGCTGTGCTGACTAATAAGCAGAGCCTGCTGAGACAGCCAATCACAGGTTAAGACACAATTGATTCCAAAGCTTTGCAAGTAAGTGCAGGTCTTACTTGAATGAAAACAGCTCATCCCATACTTGAAAATAATGGGCATTCAAGAAATAAGGAAGCAGTGAACGTACTGAAATAGAGCAAAGGGTTGGCATTACTTTATGAGACGATTTTTAAGAGAGAAAGGTATATTTTAAGTAAATATCATTTTATTGTTAGAGAGCGTAGGCACAAAATTCCAAAATGAAACAATTAAAATCACACTGTTGGCCAAAAGCCAGAATTTTTCAGGCAGCTTTGCATAAAATTCCAATGCATGGATTCAGACTACTGTATGCTTTTTTGCCATGCAGCTAGCAGTTGTGAGAGACCTTACTATGGGGCGAGGTGGAGTTCAGAGTGATCGCAGTTCTCCTTGACAAAGTAAACTGTAAAGCTGAGTCATGAACCTTTCCAGTTTATTCAGTTGAAACTAGTATACTTTTTAATTTATTCACTGAAGTTGGTAAATATTTGTTAAGTATGTATATACTCTAAAAAAAATCTCTAAGGAGTTTGGGATACAGAATAGATTTTTTTTTAAAGTGCCACCATAGATGGAAGCAACTGTTATAAGCCAATAATTACAAGAAGATGGGGTGATAGCTGCCTCAGGCCATAAAGTAAGATTTTTGCATATGTGACACATAGCCTTATATGGCAAATTCTTACAGTTTTATCTTTCTTTAGCATCCATTATTAATTTACATTTCATACCAGAAAGGAGGCTAAGCCACTTCACACATTTGGCACATCTACAACGTTCAACCCACATGTTGCCCTTTTGTACTTCCTCTTGGTTAGTATCTCCTGAGTGACAGGCATAGCCTGAGTGACTTTGAAGATCCTCTCGCTCTTAATAGGCTACTCAACGGTGTCTGTGTGGCTACCTCTCAGACAGTGTGATCAGCTGGGATTGTTGCTTCAATGCTTTACAGCTACACATTAGAATCCCCTTAAGGAATACCTTTGGACAATGCTTTGGACTTTCATAAATGTATGGAACAAAAGACACCTTCTCCTAAACCATCTTTCCTGATGTTGAATATCAAAAACTAAATGCACTTAAGATAACTAGTGTCACTTAGACTTTTTTTTTTTTGTGGTATGTGAGGATGAAAGGAAAAAAATTATTTAAGTTTAGGGGGAAATTATCAAATGCCAATCTCTAAAGTCATAATAAAACTGTTTCATTAGTAAAGCCATACACAGCTAAATATTTTCAATTGATTTTCTAAAGTCAAAATACCTCTCCTTTACATTTAATTAAATAATAGTCATAAATTTGTCATTTTATAACCCATAGACAGATGTGAAACATACACCAACAATGAACAAATTTAGCTTTTCAGCAGTAAGTAGATAATACTGATTTTGATTTCTCTGAAAATGTTTTAGAATCTCCATTTATAACTAAATGCTTCGCTCATTCAGTAATTGCTGAAGAATACATTTTCAACCTGAGATAAAATGTAAAGGCCTTCCTGGTTTTGCATTATATGATTAACATCTGAAAGCATATCAATGGTTCATCAGATAAAAGTGATGTCAGCAGATGGACGGGTGCTCTGGAGGCAGCCCCTTGGAATAGCCCATTGAAAGATTGGCTGCCTCTCACTTAAAACTTCTCCTCTAACTCTATTTGACTTCCATTTTTCCCAAAATAGCTTTTCAGCTTACAGGAAGCAATACATAATAATCATAGTGATGCAATTCCATTGCACTAAATAGAAAACAATGATCTCATCCTACCTGGCTTTAGCTCTTCTGCTAAGATAATCAATACCTACCCAGCATTTGGAGTTTTTCCAATTTTCCTTAAGACATTTGTTCAGGTACCTAAGCTAAACATGGTAAATGGAATAGACAGGTAGATTTTTTTTCCTTAGGAAGGACACAAATAAAAACTGCATAATAGGTCTGGGATGCTAGATCTGACATTTACCTTGTAGAAATTATTCTTTAAATAAAGAGTTATGTGATAGTGACATGACATGTCTCCCTCTTCCACTTGGGAAAGGGCTGAAAACTGTTTCTTTCCTGTATCAATAATAAAATAGTGGAGGTTCGGAGAAAGACTGGGAATTTTTGCAAGAAAGGAAGCTGACCCCACTTTCTCACAGAACCAAGAAACACTTACATTCTCCTCTGTTTTGAACCCAAGTGTGTTCTTTCAGTGAATAAAATCTATGTCTTCCTCCTCCTTCCCAGGATTTTCCAGGTAAATCCCAGCTGAGTCAGCTGCATGTTACACAAGAAGGGACTAGGACCTTTGAAAACGCAGTTGAGAGATTTCAAAGGCCCAGTGACCTCTGAAACCGATGGTCTAGTTTCAGCCATCTTTTTGGTATCCAGCCTCAGGGGTTGTTGTTGATAATAGAATCTCAGAAATGTGGATGATGTGAGGCTGCTCTGTCAAGAGCAGAACCGATGCAAGAGCTGCAAGGACCTCAGAAGTATCAGCTGGCAGTGGTTTCACTAGTTTCAGAGATCTGTGCCATGTTGAGGAAACTTCAGAATTTAAGGGAGTGGAGGTGGGCGATACTTCTGTTCTCAGCATAAAAACCTCAGAACAGTCTCAGTAACAAGGTGAATCACAAAGCTAAAATCATATAATATATATATACATACATACACACACACACACACACACACACACACACACACACACACACACACACATATATATATATATATATATATATATATATATATATATATATATATATATATATCCAAGACCTATTTAGAAAGTTTGATATTGAGGAAAAACAAAGAAATATATATTGATTTAGAATACATGCATGACCAATAACTCCTTTTAAAATATAAAGAGGAGCTGGAAAGATGGCTCAGAAGCTAAGAAAATTGGCTGCTCTTCCAGAGGACCCAGGTTTGACTCCCAGCACCCACATGGTGGTTTACCACTGTCTATAACTCCAGTTCCAGATAATTGACAGCCTCTTCTGACTTCTGTAGATACCAATCACCTATGTGGTGCAGAGACTTAAATGCAGGTAAAGCATCCATATACATAAAAAATAAAATATTTTTAAAAAATAAAGAACAAATATATATATATATATATAATATAAAAAATAAAAACAAGAATATGGAACAAAATAATGTCAAGCATAAAATTTTATTTATCAATCACCTTTGAAAGATAGACACGGGAAAGAAATGAGAAGCAGCACATGGCTAGGGTGACTAATATAATTAATATTTTTACTTAGAATTGAGATTGACAGTATCCATTATAGTACAAAAGGTACTAACATAAGTCATCAAATAACGAAAAAGACCCTTGCATGTGACAATATAGCATAAATATGGGATTTTAGCCAACTTATTCCTCTTCTTAAAACCATCATGTTTTGAAATGGGAAGAAGACTCCCAATGAGGCATCCATGCCCTCTACTGTAGCAGTCTGACCTAATAGCAGATGTCAGTCTACGATAGAAACAGTGGTAGACTCACGGCTGTCGGTGCCAGGTTTCAGACTGAACTCTGGAATGGTTCCTTGCCCACCAGCTTCCCTAAACCTGCCTTTTCACTCAGTTCCTGCTGTTCCATGTCTGGGGGCATCTAAGTAGAAAGTACCACTTTTGCTAACTGGCATTGTATTAAATTTCCATCTGGAGAATAATATGAGCTAACCGATTCTTCCTGTAATCTTACCTAAGAGAGCGAGAGGCCTCTTGATCTTCTGCCTTGGACTCAAGGCCACCAGATATGTTCATAATTCTTCAATCACATACTGATGCTTCAGAAGCTGGAACAAACTGAAACTGCAGGCTGCCCCCACCACATTTCCAGGAGAAATCACCTCATCCCAGGAGGGTGAATTAAGTAAATGTAAAGTCTAATCATTTATTGAATTCTTATTGAGTGAAAGCAAAAAATATTCCATTTCTTTCTTTCTCTCAGTGAATATATTTCAAGGAAGTTTTAAAAATAGATTTACTGCATTCTTTTTTTTTTTTTTTTTTTTGATCCTACTGTTGAAACCCTGGAGCTATGTAGAGCTAGGCCACTTCCAGTTTTCCTCACTGTTAATATCCAAGCACTTAGGCCAGAACTTGGTTTATAAAGAACACACAGCAAATAACAGTGGAATAAACACAGAGTTTGCAGTGCTGTGTTTGTGACACCTCTACCTCTTGCCTGTGAATTTTTTTATACTGAATCTTCATTTCATGAGGACTTTGAAGTAGGAGTTACATACTTTTATATTCTTTTTTAAAAATTAGTTAACATTACTTTTAGACTTTTTCATCCCTCTAGTTCACCTTGCTATCTTTATGTCCTGTGTGTGAGGATGTGTGTGTGTGTGTTAATTTAAATTCTTATGAGAAAAAAACACTGTACTATTTGTCAGAAGAAAGCACTGTACTGCAAGCTATATACTTTTTACATTATATATTTTAATAGAAAAAGTTTTGTTGCCATCTTACCAAAATGTCTCACATTTTATCACTTCTAGGTAAACTTAACCTCATGCTTGGTCTACCCATTGGAATAGACAGGACAACCCAACTTGAAACTGAAATGGGAATTCATCTTGTTAACACAGAAGCAGAAGAAGACATATAAGTTGGATGATGATTTTAAATGTTTGTGACATCAAATAATGTTAATCTGACTCACCCAACTTTCCTGAAGAGAAAGGCACAGATAAATGTGGGTTGAAAGTCTCAGATAGACAGAATCACACAAGTATGCTGTGATTTTCTAGTCTTTTAATACTTTTTTGTGAATTTAAACCCCCAACCTATTATCACAAAGCTTTATTTAATTAAAATATCATTCAAACCATGTTTTGTAAGATGTGCATGCAAAGAATCTTTATTAAAGTATTTTATATTTTCTAAGTCCTTGGTAACAAAATTAGAGGCGGTGCCTGGATTGCTTCATTTCCTTTGCAAGGTGATCTCATCCATTGTTTTGATGTTCTCCTCAACTTCACTTTCAGAAAGTAATCTTCTGCTAAGTGGACATAATATTAAACTGACTCCTAATGACCTATCACCACACCCATAGAGGAAAGCCTGTCTCAACTCTCACTATGGAAGCATTGCTTTGCAGTAGATGGTGATCAATGGAGAGTCGCAAAACAGGATAAGGGGTAGAGAGTAAAAGAACATCATAATTTCATATACATCACATATACATCACACATAGTCCTCCAAAGCCTCAGTGGTCACTGCAGAAGAGTATAAGAGCCAGAGGTGGCAGATGAAAAAAAAAAAGGCAGTGTCTTCTGGATACAACACAGCAACTGCACATAAAAATCCACAGCTGCCGTGACAGCATGTGATCAAATAGGATTTCATTTTCTAATAATCTATATACATGATAGTGATCAAATGTATTACTATGCACTTGTGTAATCTTAGACATTCTCTTTTCTGACATAAAATATCTAATTTTTAATTCTCCCTAAGAACAAGTTTCAAAATTACCTCCATATTTTAATACTTTTAAGCTATTTACTACTTCTCATTCTTCTTATGTTAGCACTAACATCTCCAAACCATAAAAAGATTTAGAACATATAAGTGAGAGAAGATAAATTTAATAATTTTGAAGTGAGGTTTAAAAATAACTGGTTTGTGTATAAATTTATGAATCAGCGTTTCACAAGTGATACATTTTTAAAGCTTTCTATAACAAAATGAAGAACTTTTTTTACCAACTGAAATCCCCAAGGTGTTAGAAAGTAAGGGAATTGAAAGTTTCCCTAACAGTTAAAAAAAAAAAAAAAAAAACTAGGCGGAAAAATCAAGAATCATTTATGAAGCTGAGTGGAAAGATCTTCATCCGTGCTGGGAGAAATGATGGCAAGGTATGATTTCTCTCAAACTGTGAATATATGAAAGTGATCAAAGGTATTTAGCAAATTATTTTTTGCAATCTGAACTGTGGACCTCAATAACACATCCTGAGATATAAAAATTGCTATGAGCAATATTCTGTATACCTCTGTGAATAAGCTGACATCAAAGATGTCTCTTAGGGTTTGATCCCTGTGTAAAAAAGCAGTTAGCTGAGCTCTGCTGTACTGTTGCTTCAGGTCAGAAAGCTTGAACTACTCCATTTCAGATACTCTGAAGTGTGAAGTCATTAATACAAATGCAGGAAGCTATTCCCATCATGAGAAGAAACATGCACAAATATAAATGCTTCCTGCTAATAAAGTGAGGCTGTAGATGTGACTTGTCCTATTATCACAATGTATTATAACTAGATGCACATGTGGGACAACACACACAGTATCAGCAGAATTACCCCGGTTCTGGAACAGGCGCAAGACTAATATTTCTAAAGTGAGGACAATTATAGGGGTCGCCATGCACACCCACAGAAAAACCAGTTTAACTTTCTTTTGTAGCCTTTCAGATAAGAAATGTTTTATAGCTCTGTTCTTAAAATTGTAATCTGTGTTATACATGGACAGGACAAACTTTAAAAATACAATTGCATATATGGCCTGCGTAGCCATGAACACAGCAGACAAAATTATGTGTACATGTGTTATTTCATCAAGCGACAGTTTACATTATGGTTTCCTTGATATATGCTTCTTGAAGGTCATGTAACTGTCCTTCTTTGTCTCTTTTGCCTGATTTGCTTCTTAATACTTCTACCTTTAAGTGTTAAGTGGAGAAATGAGTTTCTCTGCAGATAAGAGTAAAATGAAGCTAAGGAATTAAAAATAAGACATGTATGAATCCATAATATATGATAGGCTAACAATCTGGAGACCGGGATTTTAAATCCCACTTGGACAATAATTAGTTGTTTGAAGAACAGTTTACTGAAATGAACTTCCTCAATCTTGACATATGTTAATTAAGATAAGGTGCGAGAAAAAGGCTCCTTTAAAATGCCATGAGATGGAATCCATACCTGATACTATTAATGAGGTCAAGAACCTCAGACTAGATAGGTTATAGGCCCCAGAGGAAAGCCTGCTTTTATTATTCTGCTAAATGAAGATAGCAGTAAAACAACTCCAAATGACACAGTGCTTTACACACAGATCAGTATGTCACTCAGCCCTCATCAGAGAAGTAAATGATACTTAACACAGAGACCCACAGCTGGAGAACATGCAGAGAGTGAGAGATGCAGGATTGCTCAGCCTGCAATGGGATGCCTATCATGCCTCTACCCTCAAGGCTCAGGGTTGCATGCAGAAGGGAGTCTAAATGATGAGCCGGATGTGGGGGACAACTCCAAGGAAACATGCTTCCCAGACACAGCAGGGCAGATGCACTTATAAACGCCGTGGCACCATGCACAAGACCTCACACCCTCAAGCCAGACAAAATGCCAGCATGGTAAAGGAAGTAGAGCAAAGTCCCATCCATACTATTCATATATAACATCTATATAGAGGGAAAATCTGTCTTCTCTAATGGTGTGAGACTGGGCATATCAACCAAACTCAGTAACACCTAGCCAATGAAAATCAGACTCCATATTTGTAGTGACCTTTTCTTTTTCTTTAAGAGTGAGAAAGATTCACATGTGGTTGCTCAGCACTGCTAAGTATATTTCCCACTGCTGACTTTCAAATGTATTGATTCTATAACAATATAGAAGCTACATTTGCAGTGGTATTGGTGATGGCCGACTCACAGTTGAGAAAGACATACATAAAAGGCCTCTGTGATAACTCCTACCCCCATGCCACCCCAATCCTCTCCAAAAAGTAACATCCCAGAAAGGAAGCCATTGAAGAGAAGTCTTGAATGTTATGATAAGGATGTTGATGTGTAGCTCTTCACAATAGATGGCTTCTAGTGGGGATGCCGGTGGGGTAAGAACTGGCTTTTAAGGGGCTGGCTACTGGGGATTTGACCATGCTCCAGTAAGTATGTGGACAACACAAATTGGACTCCTTTTTTTTTCTTCTTCCTTTTGTGTGCAAAGTCACAAAGGTTGAGGTGGCAGACCTTGGAAAATAAGGAAGTAAGTGTGATCAGGGTGCATGAGGCGAAACTCCCGAAGAACCAATAAAATTTTATGTTGGAAAAAAATTTTTAAAGAGTGAGAAAGCATAAGAAATTGGGTGAATAGAAAGAGGAAGGTCTGGGAGAAATTGGTGGACAGAACAAAATATGATTAAAAGATACTGCATGAAATTCTCAAAGAATAAGTAAATTTTTAAAAATTCCAAATACAAGAATTTCCTAGTTCTCAAATTCTTAATATTTATATTTTGTTCCTTTAAGCTATACAGATAAATATGAAGCAATTTACAATTCACAAAGGTGTGTAATGCATTGTTTTTAAGTGCATTATTTAGAAATTAAAAAAAACAAAAAGTATAGCTGAAAGATACATTTTTGACAACATAATGAAAGCATTTTTTGTTAAGAGTTGTCCTGCGTAGTTTTTATGTCAACCTGACACAAGCTGGAGTCATCAGAGAAGAGGAAGCCTGAATTGAGGAAATTTCTTCACAAGATCCAGCTGCTGACAAGCCTGTAGGGCATTTCTTAATAATACCAAGAAGAGACTCGATATTCTAAGAGCATATATAGGGGGAGGAGGTCTCCCTCAATCACAGACATAGGGGAGGGAAGAAGGGGGGAAGTGGGAGGGAGGGAAGAATGGGAGGAAACAGGGGAAGGGCTAACAATCGAGATGTAATAAGAATAAATTAATAAAAAAATTTAAAAAAAGAATTCTGACATGAATACAAAAAAAATAATGATTGATGGGGGAGTGACCGGCTCATTGCTAATATGGCCACCCATGGGCTGGTGGTCCTGGGTTCTATAAGAAAGTAGGCAAGAGCCTCTACTTCCCTTGCTAGACCTGCTTTTGATCACTTCCCTCTGCCAGGCCACAGGAGAAGAGGAGGAGCTCAGTCCTGATAGGATTTGATAAGCTGGAGTTGGTGTGTAGGGGGGCTCCCCTTTTCTGATGAGTAGGAGAGGGGAAATGGGGGAGAAAGGTGGGGGTGGGCCAGGAAGAGGGAGGAGCGTAAGGCTGAACAAGCCATGGGTTACAGGCCAGTAGGCAGTGACCTACGCCCTCTAATTCAGCTCTTGCCTCCAGTTTGCAGGCCTGCTTGAGATCCTGTCCTGACTTCCTTCAATGATGAACAGTGATGTAGAAGTGTAGGCCAAATAAAGCCTTTTCCTCCCCTCACCCCGGGTTTCTTTGGTTATGGTGTTTTATCACACGAATAGTAACCCTAATACAAAGGGTAAGAAAAAAACATTTTAAAGAAAAAACGAATCTCTCTTTGTTCACCAGGTAGACCCCACTACCTGTGCATTCTTCGAGCCTTTCTGAGTTAATCTGAAACCAGACTGAAGCACAGAGGAACCGGAAGGAGCAGGAGTTAGCAGGAAGCAAGGCCGAGGCAACAGCACTCTGCAAAGATTCCTACCTCCTAAGAAGCCGCTAGTGAGACTGAAGCCGCTGGGAAATTTCCCAGTTTAAGAGCTGCTGCCCAAAAATAGGACAAGTCCCAGCATGCGTTTTTTCTTGTCACAGAATACAGGTACTGCACACAGACAACCGTAAACCCTCAGATGTCTGTTACCCAGACAACACTAAAGGATAAGAGTAACAGACTTACTGCAAACACTGTATGCTGAGCTCCAGGTAACCCTGCTGCCATCAGCGGATTTATCATCAGCACTCCTGGGATCTGTTCTAGACAACTTACACCTTCACTTTCTTATTGGGGTGGTTCTTTTATGGACTGTATAAAGATTGTCCTTGTATTCTTCAAATGAAGATTTTTGTGCCCAGAGAGTTGAGTACAGGCTGGACTTTCATACTGTGATTTTTTAGAAGTATCACCTGCCTTGGTTTTTTATAATCATTGTTCTCCGTCCACTTGTGCTTAGTTGAAATAAGAGATGAACGATGAACAGCCTATAGCAAAGGCAGGAGAGAATGGGCAGGACTTCCAGAGAGTTGGGAACGCTGGGAAAGCATGAGAGGCGCCGGAAGATTCGCCTACCAAACACCCAGACACCTGTGAATCTGAGGAGAGGTAATAATCCACGTGGCAGAACATAAATTAATATAAATGGACTAACATAGGCTATAAGCGAACAAGAGTAAGCCAAGATATAAAGCTATTAGAAATAAATATGTCTCAATGTCATTATTCAGAGCTGGGGTGGGCACTGAAAGTCCGTACAGTTTTAATTTTCCTTTCTCCCCATCAAATTTTAAAAGACATGCGTATTGGCTATTTCCATCATCCCTCTGTCAATTCAGCAAGTTTTGAAATTAAGTATTCAGAGTAGTCTGTCTTGCTCATATGGAAGGGAGCACTGAATCATTTTGTAGAATTGAAGCAATTACCAATTCTTCTGCAGAACCACCATTTTGAAGGTAAATTATGCACAATAATGCATAGCAGGCTGTTAAAGGGAATATCATTGCATAATTGAAAAAACGCATGGATGTGGAGTTGGAAAATGCCTTTTGTGTCCCCAGATATATCTAGTATGACCACATATCATTCTATCACCACTGCTCTATCCTTAAGTACAATGTATAGAGCTCTATCCTTAAGTTAGCGTGTATAGTGCTCTATCCTTAAGATATTCGACTTTCAAAGAAGTCCCTTAAAGCAAAAAGAATTTCAGAAAAAAAAATAAAGTTTCAGGTGTCATCTTTTTTAATATTTTAAAATAAAAATCATAAATGTAAATGTTCTTAAATCATAGAGTATCAATAAACATAACATAAAAGTAACAGCTAAAAAGTAAAACTTCACAGTTATTAAAGATGTCAGCACCCCTCTCTATCATCCATAGAACAAGGAGAGATAAAAGTCTGTAATATAAACAAGACCAGAAAACACTGTTACCTGATTTGACCTGATATTTATAGATTTTTCCCTGATCAAAAAGCAAACATGCATTATCTTTAAGTAAACATAAAAACATGCTAAATTATACTAAACTCTAGGGCAGAAAGCAACCTCATGAAATTTTAAATAATTTGAACTATACAAAATACGTTCTTTGACAAAATAAAGTAAGAATAAAATCCAATGATGGAAAAAATTAGACATTCCTTTTTTTATTTGCAGAATTTTTTATGGAAAATAAATTTTTCTCACATACTATATCCTAATTATGGTTTCCTCTTCCTCTACTCCTCCCAGTTCCTCCCTACTTCCCTTCAATCAGAATCTACTCTGTCTCCCATTAGAAAACAAATAACCTTTTAGTGGATAAAAATAAAATAAAGTGTATTAAAAGAAAACAAAAAATAACACATGTGGATTGGACAAGACAAACTTAAGGAAAAGTGCCCAAAAGATGGCACAAGAATCACTCCAGAATCCCATTTTTAAAAAAACCACTAAACTTGAGCCATAATAAGTACTCAGAGCACCAGGTGCAGATCCATGAAAGCCCTGTGCAATATTGCTTCAGTCTCTCTGAGTTCATACGAGATATGATCATGTTGATTTAGAGGGCTTTGTTTCCTGGTGGCCTCCAGGCTCTCCAGTTCTTACACTATTTCTACTCCATTTCTGCATGGTTCCTTAAGCACCGAGGAGACAGATTTGATAGAGACATGCCAGTTAGGGCTGAGTGTTCCAAGGTCCCTCACTCACTGCATAATGTCTGTCTGTGTGTCTTTGTATTTGTATGTGTATGTGTATTTGTATTTGTATTTTCCGGAGGAGAAAACTTTGCTGATAATAACTGGGTAAGGCACTGGCCTATGAATAAAGCAGAAAATCACTAGGAGTAAGACTTTGGGGATTAATTTTTTTTTTAAAGTAAAAGTAAATTTTGATTTTATCCTAGGTCCCTTGCTATCAGGTCTCAAGTTCTTGGTCATGGAAGTATTTTCACGCAGTATGGGTTATGTCTAGTGGAAATCTGATACGTCAAATCTGATATTGTATGATTACTATCACAAGCTTTGTGCCACCATTAAAATAGCGTGTTTCACAAGCAGGAAGCCATTGTGGATCAAAGTATTTGTAGCTTGCTTTCTGTTTCTTTTTCTCTTTTGGTAGCCTGAAGAGTAGCTTCCTGTACCAAAGACACTAAGATATAGAGGTGAAGGCTCTATAAAGGCAACAGGTCAATTTCTCCAAGTTCTATGAGTTCTGTAGATGTAGTCTTCAGCAATGGAGCCTTGCTGTTATCACCTTGAGAAGAGAAATAGCCTGGGTTTTCGGGTTCTCAGAAAACCCAGTTGGCCAATTGTATGTAGCCAATACCAATACTTCAAGTTTCCTTTGGAGTCAAGAGATGGCCAGTTGGGAATTTGTCTTCCCCATTATTTGGAAATTCAATTTAGTTCACCTTTATACTTGCATATATTTGTAGAAGCTTCTAATGAATACTTTTTCCATACTACTTCTCAAATGGCTCTTAATCTTAGTTGTTTCTTTCCATATTTCCTCCATCCTCTCTCCCTGCCTCCCCTCCTCACTTGATCTTCACTTTCTATACACCTTCCATGCATAATTATCTATTCTGTTTTTCTTTTCTATCAAGAGCTACCTGTACATACAAGTATCTAATTCTAAACCAAACCTATCTGGTTCTGCAGGTTGTAGTCTGGTTACCATGTATGTAAATGCTAATCTCCAAATATAAGCAAATGCATACCATATTTATCTTCCTGGATCTAGAATACCTCACTCAGGATGAATTTTTTTTTCTGGTTCTGTTCACTTACCTGAAAATTTCATACTTCCAAGTTTCTTTTTTTTTTTTAACATTTGAATAATATTCCATTGTGTAAATGCACCACATTTTCTTTATCCATTATTCTGTTGAAGAAAATCTAGGTTGTTTCCAATTTCTGGCTATTATTATTAGAGCAGATATCAACATGTGTCTCTGTGGAAGACAAGTGTCTCTGTGGGAAGTTATAACGTCCTTCAGGTATATGCCGAATAGTGGTATAGCTGGATCTTGAGGTAGATCACTTTACAAATTTCTGAGCAACTACCACAGTGGTTTCCATAGTGGCTGTACACGTTTCTAATTCTCCATATCCTCACCAGCGTGAGCTATCATTCATGTTTTTGAACTCAGCCATTCTGACAAGTGTAAGATGAAATCTCAAAGTACTTTTTGATTTGCATTTCCCTGATGACTAAGGATGTTGAACATATCTTTAAGTTCTTCTCAGCCATTTGAGTTTCCTCTATTTAGATCTGTACTGTATTTTTCACCTGAGTTGTTTTTTATATCTACTTTTCTGAGTTCTTTATTTATTTCGGAGTATTAGCCTTCTATAAGATGTGTAGTTAATAACTATCTTTTCCCATTCTGTAGGCTGATGTTTTGTACTATTGACAGTGTCCCGTGCCTTACAGAAGCTTTTCTGTTTAAAAAAGTTCCATTTATTAATTGTTGATCTTAGTGCCTGCACTAACAGTGTTCTGTTCAGAAAGTCTTTTCCTGTGCCAATGAGTTTGAGGCTATTCCCCACTTTCTCTTCTATCAGATTCACTGTAGCTTGTTTTACGTTGAGGTCTTTGATCCATTTGGAGTACAGTTTGTGCAAAGTGATAAGTATGGATCTATTTGGATTCTTCCATAGCAGCCATCTTGTTTGACCAGTACTGCTGTTGAAGATGCTACCTGTTTTCCAGTGTATATTTCTGGCCTTTTAATCAAAAGCCAGGTGTCCACAGGCATATGCATTTATGTCTGTCTCTTTAACTTGATTCCACTCAACAACACATTTATTTTTGTGTCAATACTGTGCTGTTTTTATTACCTATAGCTTTGTAGCATCATTTGAGGTCAGGAATGGTGGTACCTCCAGTAGCTCTTTTATCCTGCAGCATTGTCTTACCTATCCTGCTATTTTTCCATATAAAGCATAGTTTTGCTCTTGCAAGATATGTGAAGAATTATGTTTGAGTTATGATGGAGTTTTGCACTAAATCTGTAGATTAATTCAAGTAGGATGACCATTTTTACTATATTGATCCTATTGATTCATGAACATAGTAAATCTTCTCATCACTTGATTCTTTCTTTAGTTTCTTTCTTCAGTATTCTAAAGTTTTTATGATACAAGTCTTTCACTTGTTTTGCTAGAGTTACCCTCAAGATAGTTCATATTATTTACAGCTATTGTGAAAAGGACTGTTAGGCTTTCTTTCTCAGTCTGTTTGTCACTTGTAAATAGGAGGGCTACATATTTTTGAGACATTTTTATATTCAACTATTCTGCTAAAAGTGATTATCAGCTGTGGAGCTTCCTGGTAGAATTTTGGGGTAATTTATATACACTATTATATCATCTGCAAATAAAAATACTTTGACCTCTTCCTTTTCCAATTTGTATCCCTAGATATCTCCAGTTGTCTTAATGCATTAGCTATGACTTCAAGTACTAAATTGAATATGTATGGAGAGAGTAGACATCCTTGTCTTGTTCCTAATCTTAATTAAATTGTTTTAATTTTTCTCTCCATGGGTTAAAGTATGTCCCAGTACTTATAATTTGTCCAGAACTCTAATCAGGAAGAGGTGTTGGTTAAATTTTGTGACGGGCATTTTCTCTGTCTAATGAGGTGACAATATAGCTTTTATATTCAATTTGTTTATGGTAAATTGTTTTAGATTATGTTTATTGAATCATTTATTGAACCATCCTTGACTCTCTGGGATGAAGCCTATTTGTTTAATCATGAATTTGTTTTGTAAATATTTCATTAAAAATTTTGCTTCTATGTTCATAAGAAAAATTTATCTGTGGTTTTCTTTGCTATGTTTTTATGTGATATCAGGATAAATGTGGCCTTGTAAAATGAATTGGGAAATACCCTTTCAGTTTCTATTTAGCAAAATAATTTGAGGAGTATTGACATTTACTCAATGTCCATAGTTAATCCTGCTTAATGTACAAAATGTATTTCTTGGATGCCACAGAAGGTTGGATCTTGTTTTTGTATTCATTTTGTTAATCTGTGTATTTTTACTGGTGAAATGAGACCATCTTTGGAAGTCTGGTCAGAATTCTCTGTTAAATGCATCTGATCCTGTGGTACATTTGTTTGGGAGATTTTAATAACTATTCTTATTTTGCTAAAGCTTACAGTGTATTTAAATTGCTTTTGATTTAACTTTGGTAAGAGATATTGAGAAAATTATCCTTTTTTTTTATTTTACAGTTTGGTAGAGTACACTTGTTAAGAGTATATCCTTATGATTTTCAGAGTTTCATTGGTATCTATTAAAATGTCTCCCTTTTCATTTCTGATTTTATTAAATTGGTTATTCTTTTTCTGTCTGTAAGTTAGTTGAGATAAGAGTTTATCTAGCTGTTTTAATTTTTACAACAAATCAGCTCTTTGTTTCACTAAGTCATTGTATTGTTCTCTTTGTTTCTATTTTACTGATGTCAGTCCTTAGTTTGATTATTTCTTGCTGTCTGCTCTTCTTGCTGTGACTACTTTTTGTTGTTGTTGTTGTTGTTGTTGTTGTTGTTGTTGTAGAGCTTTCAGGCATACTAGTAAGTTGCTAGCATGAAATCTCTTAAATTTTTTATGGTTTTTTGGAAGGTATGTCATGTCTTCATTTTCCTTTAATTCTAGAAAGTCTTTCATTGCTTTATTTCTGTCTTGACCCATTCAGTAGAAAGTTGTTCAGTTTGTAAACTCTCTGTTGTTTCTGTTGTTGATGATATCTGGCTTTAATCCGTGGTGGTCTAGTAGAATTCAGGGAGTTACTTCAATTTTCTTGTATGTATTAAGACTTGTTTTGTCTCTGAGTACGTGCTCAATTTTGAAGAAAGTTGCATGATATACAGAGAAGATACAGTCTTTTCTGTTTGGGTTAAATGTTCTGTAGATACCTGTTAGGTCCGTTTTAGTTTTAGCATCAGTTATAAGGCAGCATTTACCTGTTAAGTTTTCTCCGGGTAACCTTTCTACTGGAAAGAGTGGGGTACTAAAGTCTCCCACTATCATGTGTGAGGGCCAATATGTGACTAAGCTATAGTAGTGTTTCTTTTTAGAATATGGCTTCCCTTGTAGTTGGTGCATAGGTGTTAAGAATTGCAATGTGCTCTCTGAAATCTTTCATTTAATGAGTATATAGTGACCTTTCCTATCTCTTTGAATTAGTTTTTATTCAAAGTCTACTTTGTAAGACGTTAATACGGCTATACCAGCTTGCTTCTTAGGTCTATTTGCTTGAAATATATTTTCTATCCTTTTACCCTGAGGTGATTTCTATTCTTAATGTATTTCTTGGATGCTACAGAAGGATAAACACTGTGTTTATATTCAATTTCTTAATCTGTGTATTTTTATTGGAGAAATGAGGCCATTGATATTGAGGGATATAAATAACAAATGATTCTTTTTTCATTAATTTATTCTTGTTACATCTCTATGGTTATCCCATCCCTTGTATCCTCCCATTCTCCCCTCCCTCCCATTTTCCCCTTATTCCCCTCCCCTATGACTGTTCCTCAGAGGGATTACCTCCCTCTGTATATGCTCATAGGGTATCAAGTCTCTTCTCGGTGACCTGCTGTCCTTCCTCTGAGTGCCACTAGGTCTCCCCCGCCAGGGGACATAGTCAAATGTGAGGCACCAGAGTACATGAGAAAGTCATATCCCTCTCTCCACTCAAGTGTGGAGACTGTCCTGCCCTTTGGCTAGATCTGCGTAGGGGTTTAAATTTTACTGCCTGTATTGTCCTTGGCTAGTGCCTTAGTTTGAGCAGGACCCCTTGGCTCAAATCTGCCTATCATAATGTTCTAGTTGTAGGTTTCTAGGACCCACTGGATCCTTCTATATTGCTATTCTCCCATTGTTCTCTCATCTAGAGTCCCAATAGGATGTCCTCCCCTCTGTCCCAGTTTCCTGGTAAGGGAAGGCTTTCGTGGGACGTGCCCATTGGGCTAGTATGCAGATATAAGTGAGTATATACCATTTGAGTCTTTCTGCTTCTGGGTTAACTCACTCATTATGATCATTTCTAGCTCAATCCATTTATCCACAAATTTTGGGAATTCCTTGTTTTTAATAGCTGAGTAGTATTCCATAGTGTATATGTACCACAGTTTCTTTATCCATTCTTCTACTGAGGGACATTTAGGCTGTTTCTATGATCTGGCTATTATGAATAAGGCTGCTATGAACATGGTTGAGCAAATTTTCTTGTTATGTGCTGGTGCATCTTCTGGGTATATTCCAAGGAGTGGAATAGCTTGGTCTTGAGGAAGCCCTATTCCCAGTTTTCTGAGATAGCACCAGATAGATTTCCAAGGTGGTTGTACTAGTTTGCATTCCCACCAGCAATGAAGGAGTGTTCCTCTCTCCCCACATCCTCTCCAGCATGTGGTGTTGCTTGAGTTTTTGATCTTAGCCATTCTGATGGTTGTAAGATGGAATCTCAGAGTTGATTTGATTTGCATTTCCCTGATGACTAAGGAGGTTGAGCATTTCTTTAAGTGTTTCTCAGACATTTGATATTCTTCTGTTGAGAATTCTCTGTTTAGTTCCAAGCCCCATTTCTCAATTGGGTTATTTGGTTTGGTGGTGTTTAATTTGGCCATCCTACCAAAAGCAATCTACAGATTCAATGCAATCCCTATCAAAATACCTACACAATTTTTTAAAGACATTGAAAGTTCAATTCTGAACTTCATATGGAAAAACAAAAAACCCAGAATAGCAAAAAAGATCTTGTACAATAAAAGGTGCTCCAGAGGAATCTCCATACCTGATCTCAAACTGTACTATAAAGCAATAGTAATTAAAACAGCATGGTACTGGCACAGCAACAGGCTGGTTGATCAGTGGAATCGAATTGAAGACCCAGATATGAATCCACACACATATGGTCACTTGATTTTTGACAAAGAAGCCAAATCCATTCAATGGAAAAAGGATAACATCTTCAACAAATGGTGCTGGTCTAACTGGAGGTCTATGTGTAAAAAAATGCAAATGGACCCATATTTGTCACCTTGCACAAAACCAGAGACACTAAGTCACTTAGAAGAAAAAGTGGGGAAGAGCCTGGAACATATTGGCACAGGAGACAACTTCCTGAACAGAACACCAACAGCCCAGGCCTTAATGTCAATAATTAATAAATGGGACCTTATGAGGCTGAGAAGCTTCTGTAAGGCTAGAGACACTGTCAAGAGAACAAAGCGACAGCCTACAGACTGGGAAAAGATCTTAACAAATGATTCTTATCCCTGCTATTTTGTTGCTGTTTTGGTGGTAGTAGTGGTTGTGGTTGTAGATTTTGTTGTTGCTTTTAATGGTGGTGATATCTATCCTCTGTGTGTGTGTGTGTGTGTGTGTGTGTGTGTGTGTGTGTGTGTATTTGTGTGTTATTTTGATTTGTTTTTCTGGGATTGTTTATTCCTCATGTTTTATTGGTGTGGTTAAGCTCTTTAGGTTGGTTTTTTTCCTTCCAGTTCCTATTATAGTGTTGTATTTGTGGTTTGAAACTGCATAAATTTGGTTTTATTGTTAAGTTACAAATTGGTTTTAATTTTCTCCATTGTACTTGAAAGTTTGCAAGGTTTATTGAAAGTAATATGGGCTGGCATATGTGGTCTTTTAAAATCTGTAGCACATCCTTCCAGATCTATAACACATCCATCCAGACTCTTCTGGCTTTCAGAGTCTCCACTGGGAAGTCGGGAGTTATTTGAATGGGTCTGCCTTTACATATTAACTTGGACTTCTTCCCTTGAATCTTCTAATATTTCTTCTTTGTTCTGTACATGAAGTGTTCTGATAATTATGCGCCAATTAGACTTTCTTTTCTGGTCCAGTCTATATGGTGTTTTATATGCTTCTTGTACTTTGATAGGCATCTCCTTTAGTTTAGAAATTTTTTCTCTATGCTTTTGTTTAAAATATTTTCTTTTACCTGGGTTTCTACTCCTTCTTCTGTTCCTTTTATTCTTAGATTTGGTCTTATTATACTGTCTCAGGTTTCCTGGATGTTTTCTGCCAGAATTTTTTTTTTGATTTAACAGTTTCTTTAAACAAAGTATCCAATTCTTCTATTGTGCCTTCAATGCCTGAGATCTTCTCTTTTATCTCTTGAATTCTGTTGGTGAGTCTTGCCTCTGAGGTTCTTGTTTAAGTTCCTAAGTTTTCCATTTCCATATTTTCTTCAGTTTGGGTTTTCTTTATTGATTCTATTTTCATTTTCTGGTATTGAACTGTTTTGTTCATTTTCTTCTACTCTTTGTTGAGTTTTTTATAGACTTCTTTAAGGAATTTACTCATTTCCCCTTTAAAGATCTCTATTATATTCCTAAATATTATTTTGTAGTCTTTTTCTTGTGCTTCAGCTTTGTTGGCATACTTAAAGCCTGCTGTAATAGGCTTGCTAGGCTCCACTGGAGACATATTGTCCTGCCTTCTATCGGCTGTGTTTTCACACTGATATCAAGGCATCTGAATTTGGGGAGATTGTGACTATAGGAACTGATATCTAGTCTTGTCTTTGTGGGTGGGATGTTTTGTTACTTGATTTCTTTGCCCTCTCTGGTTATTAGGACAACGTGATGCCTGTGTGTTGCCCGATGGAATTTATTCTGAGATCCTGACAGGTGTGGCCACTAGGGATCCAGGTAAAATGTGTTTGTGGCTGTTGGGAGCTGACACTTAGGAATGTGGAGTGGCTAGGCTGCACTGAGAGGTCAGCAGGGGAAAGGAAAGCAGGGTATTCCACCAGAATCTGCTTTGACCCCTGTGAGTGGGAGCTAAGAGAAAGGTCACAGCAGAAGGTCTGCCACAGAGCTGGGCGTGAGACTGGAAGATTAGACTCTGAGGAGTGTAGGGAGAGGTGAAGAGCAGCAGCTGCCTACTTGTTTCACTGGTCAGAGTGGCCCTGTGTTCTCAGAGAGTGCCTGTTGCTGTTGGAGGCTGTGATAAAGCAATGAGTGTGTCTGGGGAATTGTGAAGGAAAGAGCTGTGTGATGTATTGGAAATGGGGCCTGGGAACTGGAGAAGGAGGCTACAGATGATGCCCTGCTGCAGAGGTGGGACTGAGACTGGTCAGAATAGCCTGTTGGTTCCCAGGGAATGCCTACCTGAATTCAAGGTTGGCATAAAGCAATGAGTGTGTGAAGAAATTAAGAAGGGAAGATGAAAAAAAAAAAGAATTCAAATCACAAAACATAAATTAATTAATTAATTAATTTAAAAAAGAAGAGAAGATGTCTGTGATCCATTGGAGATGGGGATTAGAGGGAGGCTGTAGCAGGTATTCTACTGCAGATCTGGGGGTGAGACTGCCTCCTATGTTTATAAATTAAATACCACACCAACAAGTAGCCAGTGTGTAAAAGAAGCCACGAGGAAATGAAAATATCCAATGAAAAGAAATGAAACCTCATAATACTAAAGCTGGTCATGTACATAGTACATAAATAAACCTAGTACATAAGTAAAACTTTGTGGTTTAAATGAAGACAAGTCTTATATCCTGTCAGAAAAGAGTGGTGTGGCTAAAGTCACTAAGCTTGAATGTTTAGAAATTAGATTTTCAAAAGGAAGTTGAAACACAAGACATTGAGTAGAGAGAAACAAAACTCTCTCACATAAATAAGTTATGAGACTATTTCAAAGCACTGGATAAGACTAATATTAAGAAAAGAAGGAAGTTGTACTCTAATAGAGTGTGGAGTGTGAATAGTATACCACTCTGAAATGGCAATGTACAAAAAGTACATAAATGTGTGTCAAAACTTAATATATATATATAGAATTCAGCCATTAATTTTTTTAAATCAATAGATTTTGTCAACTGTAATGTGGACAGAATTTCTTTAAGGTCAGTCCATGTTGCAGCTTGCTTCAGTGGTTTGCTTCTCTCTGGGTTGAATAACTATTATAAAAAATAAACTATAAAAAAATAACTATTATCTGTTTAAGTGCTGAAAGATTTTTATTATTTTCTCTTCATAGCTACAAGTTATAGCATTAATTACATTGCTTGTATAGATGCAATTACTTAATTGTTGTGAAGGACTAGATTTTACCTTTTAGATGTCCCCAAAATGTTTTCCAAAGTGGAAAATACTATCACAATGTCTCAATAAGCAATGTGTGAGGGTTCTTACTTCTCTATACTTTTGGCATGGTATTGTTGCCTAGTACTTTGATTATTGTATTGAGTGACAGTAAAGTGGTATCCCATACTGTGATTTTAATCTACATGCCACTGATGATTAAGACATTATTTTCTATAGTTAAGAAAAAGTTGCCACTACTTTAGTAGTTTTGAGGAATGTACCATTGCTGTCTCATAGCTTCTGTGGGTAGAAATGAGGTTCACGGACCACCAATGCTAGCAGATCAGGACTAAGACAAACTGTTGTATCAACCAAGGGCAATGCATGTAGTTCCAATATAGCCAATCGACAGCTCATTCTCCACAGCTGTGGGTATAACAGGGACTGCCTCTAACATGAACTCTAGTGCCCCTGATTTGATCATTTCCCCTAGGTTGGGAGACCCAGAGGGACACAGAGGAAGGGGAAAAAACTATTCAGATGAGACCTGATAGGCTGTGGTCAGATGGTGGGGGAAGAGGACCCTTCTGTCAGAGGTATAGGGGAGGGGAATAGGGCAGAAGAGGGAGCAAGGGGATGTAATTGGGATGTAATTTGAATAAATTATAATCAATTAAAACATTAAAAAGAAAAAAGAAAAAAAAGAAATGAGTCTCATGGCTGAAGCGATGAGTCAGTTTGTCATGTATGCATGAGAACATGAGTTCAATCTCCAAATTCCACAAAAAAGCAAGGCACACCTGTGCATACCTGTGATGTCCTCACTGAGGGACAGATCTTGGTGGAATAACGCATACAGCAAAAGATAGCCAATATGCTCATATGACTGCCACAATGTATAGACATGCATCTACATATACATCTTATCTTATATACAACACACACACACACACACACACACACACACACACACACACACACACA
>OU015743.1:117750001-117767532 GCA_907169655.1 Acomys percivali
ACACACACACACACACACACACACACACACACACACACACACACACACCCCATACACACATTCTGGTATAGGACAGTTTTCTTCTTGTCTCCAAGCTCCCGGAATAATGACTTATGAGACTCAAAATATTATTTACAAATATCTAGGCCATATAACATATAGCTAGGTTCTTTTCCAAAAGCTCATAATTTAAGATTACATGAATCTATATTCTACCACGTGACTAGTTACCTGAGCTCAGGCACTATGCATTCATCCTCTTCACAGCTTGTCATGTTCCACATGGAGGAAATTTGGTTGTGGTTTTTTGAGGGTTCCTACTTTTATTTTTTTACTTTAAGGAAACTTTATTCTTGTGCTCAGCCAGTTATCTAACCATATGCCAGTTCATTCAGCATTTTTATTTTCAAAACTCTCACCCCAACATCTAAATAAAGCACTTGCATACAAGAGAAAAAAGCTGTATATGGTCTGAACTTAATTAATGACATTAACTGTTACTGTGATTATAGTATCAGCATTTTAGAGAAATGCTATTTATTGTATTCAACAAAAGTCCCTATTATAAATACCTATATTATAGTAGAGCTGAAGAATACTTACATAAACTACAAGTTTGTTATGGGCTTTGAAGTCTTTAGAAATTTTTCACAGTACCTTTAAAACTTGAAACACTCATAATGACAACTTTTTTCATCCATACATTTGTAGCTAGGAGAAGGCTAAGAATTTCTCCCAGCATAATTTTCCCAGTGCAGCTCCTTCAACAATAAAATGTACAAACCTAACCAACATCTCTCTTTTTGTAAAGCAGAAAAAGAACCACCTATTAGTAATTTTGCCAGAGTTCTGTGGGAAATTGCAAAGATGCATATATAATCTTTAATTGTAACACATACACTGAAAATTCTTTCTTTTATATTTAGAGTTTTATTCTTGGAGGTAAAATTAGAAACAGTTCCCAGATTTCTTCACTTCACTGAGAATTGTGGGTTACTGGAAAGATGTACACTAAAGGTATGATATCCCTCCATGTAAGTGATCCGGATGTATTTGTCCAGGTGTTCCATTTTCTTAAAAGTATTTGATGACATTTCTGTTTTCAATATACAACACTGACTTCATAAACAATCTACTACCTGGCTGCAAATTCTAGCTGGAGACTTACATCACCAAAAGATGGATTTTTATTAATAATCCTATCCATTGTACCTATTAAGGATTTATATTTTATTCTTTGGCATGGGGCTGGTTGACACATCTCACCTGTATTTTCATTTGCCTTACTGAACAGTGATAGAAATAACCACACACCACAAGAATTAGCTTGTAATTTTGTGTCTAATGGAGACCAGCACATTGAAGCTACTGCTAGCTTTTACTTCTTCCCCTGGGGAACTGTAAGTGAAAGGACAGTATTATGCTAAGCTAATTGCAGGTACAGTACAGTTTGCTTCCTAGAGATCTGCAGAATATTTACACTCAGTGGAGCTCTCTCCTACCTTTTCTGTCTGTAAGAAATGAGATGTACTACTCTATTTGTGAACATATCTACACACACACACACACACACACACTTATGGAAAAATATAACTTTTTATACAGTGTATCCTGATTGAACAAGTCTCTTTGCAGTAGGATGAGAATCCTTTGGGAGGAGCAGGGCTACTTTAACTCACAATCACATAATTTTTGTTAAACATAGAAACTATTTGGTCTTTGTTTTCTACTTCCATTTTTTTTTCAGAAATCATATTTTTAATTACATCTTCCTTCTTCCATATTAAACAGAAATTGTTTCCCTGTTTTTAGGAAATTCTAACACAGTACATTCTCAGCCTTTGATAATACCCTCTTTTTACGATGACTATGTAAATTGGGCTAATTAATTCACAGCCTTAAAATGGTGAGGTCAGTAAATGGCATGAGAGATTACAAACATCTGGATTGGAAATCTAAACTCTTTGAATCAAAGTGATTAGTTTCGCTTGATGCAAATCTCAGTAAATAAAAACTGTCAGCTGTTTGCACAAGTGACATGTCTTAGAACAAATTGATGGCATATGTGTGATAAACTGCAAATGCATAAAAGTTCTTGATATTTCCAGGAATTAGGTATACCAGATGTCACATTAACATTTTGCAAGTGACAGCCTATATGAGTGACTGGAGAAAGTAAATAGTCTACATGGTTTTAATATAATGTGTGTATACACCAGAGACTTGTGAAACTATTAAACATTTAAATGCATATACTGGCATTGTACCTGGTGGATGTGTTTAAAGTAAGCTGCCAAAGAATAAATTAATGATTCATAGAGGTGAGATTTTTCTTCTTCTCTATAAATCTTAGAAATGTATGCTTCACTAAAAAGGTATGGATCAATGTGTCCTACAAGTTTATAGAAAATGTTAAAAGAAAAGTAATAGGAATACTAGAGAAATGTATTAAATACTGCATAGAAGACATGAGATGCACATAAATACCGCATTCTCTCTATCATCAGAAATATAAAATCACTGGGTATCTGCCACGTTCTTCATATGGCTAAAGTAAGTTAATGTCAGCATTTGTATTACACAGAAGTTAGGTTAGCAACATCAGATCAAACAACATTTGAAAATGGTGAGAAGATAACAAGTCACTGAAGAGCGAGGAAGCAAATAAATGCTCAAGTGAAAAGGACCTAAGACTTGGGTCCTGCCACAGGGATTCCTTTTTTCTATGATATAGCTGCCTATTCAACTACAAGTCACTGTGTCTGTGTGTGTGTAAATTCTCACAAAAACAATAGAATGTGAGGAATTTCATAAAAGTTTTGCCAAGTAAGATGATAAGAGTTGGACCTCAGGATTTAGATACAAGAGGGAAATGTTTAAAAAATAAATCTCTCTCATGGGATTGTAAAATTGAAGACCAGAAGAGAAAAACCAAAATGTAAAGCTTTAATTGTCAAGCACTCTCCAAAATGGGTTAAGTATATAAAACAGTGATTTTGAGGAGCATTGTGAAATAAAAGAGACGATGTTAAAAGCAGTCAGAACAGCTATGGAAGCACAACTTACTGGGATGAAACGTTTAATGTTCTTAGAAAAAATAACTACCAACTTTGTAACATATCCTTTTAAAACAAAAGCAAAATACACATTTTCTGAAGTACAGGAGAACAAAGAAGAACAGGTTGATGCAAGCAGAAAGACGAGAAATAAAATGCATAATGTATAAGCACAAGTGGAAGAGAGAGAAACCCTGAAGGAAGTTTTCAAAGAACATAAAGTGACAATAAACTTAAGATATATGGTACATAAATGTGCTGAACAGTCAAAAGCAATAAGATAGTTTCATACACATTTAAGATTAGTCATAGTGCATATACAGTGTACATTTGTGTGACCTCAGTATATAAATATCACTATTTCCTTAAAATAATGCAATGCTTCACATAGCATATTATTATTGTATGTAAGTAATCATATGTGAAATATTTTTAAAGATTTACTTTTAATTATGAGTATGTGTATTTATCTGTGTGAACAGGTATGTACACATGGATGCAAGTGCCCATAGATGCTAGAACAAGGTTATGAATCCCCTAGTGCTGGAGTTACAGGTTAATAACAGCCACCTGACAGGTGTTAGGAACTGAACTCAGATCCTCTGCAAGAGCAATGCATGTTCCTAATTAGTTACACATTACCACAGGCCCTAATACGTGAAATGATTCAACACCAGCAATCAACAAAGAAATGTGAAGTGAAACCTATATTCAATGCCAAAGCATACTGTGTGAGAACCCATGCCAAATTTGGCCATGTCAGAAATCCTGTGTTTAGGCTGTATGTTGTGACCTTCGAGTTGCTGACCTTTACCTCACAAGATCTTGTGTTCTACGCTGTCCTTGGACTATTTACCTTTGAAAGAGGTAGGGAAGTCCCAACTTGGAACCACCCAGAGGATCAAGGAAGTTCTTACAAGGAACTACTCAGAGAACTAAGAAGTTCTACAGGGAGCAATTCAGGCTATTGTATTCTTGCCTGGGGACTAGGGTGAGTGAGATTAGAATAGATCCTATTGACCTTGCTCTATATATATTCTTAGGACATTAAAGTGAATCTTGATCAGAAATGTCCTGACTTGATTCGTTATTTCTCGCGTCTCTGTATCCTACTTTCAATCCCCACTCCCTCTTTCAGGTGAACCCTGATTCGATTTTTCCCACGGGCTGGGACCCAACAACACTGACTAGGATATACTTTAGTTTCTGCAGCAGAGCCCCTAAAAATGTACCATCTTTATGAGAAAGGCAATGATTAAGCTCTATGTTTATAGAGCATGTGTTCTTAGGTGTTTTCTTCTGTAAATGTGGAAGACTCTACTAAGCCATCACATGTTTGCAAGTCACTGCGAATCCTATGCCTAACCAAAAAAGTCTAAAGTTAGCTACAGAAGTCAGACTACCACCCTTGCAAGGATGCATGGATGAAAACCTAAACACTGAAAATCAATAGATCAGAAGACAGATTGGTTCACTAATACATTTTTCAATGGTCGTGAAAGAGTTTCAAGATAAATTAAATTCCTAACTTCAGGTGAAAGTGACAACATTGGGTGAGGCAGGAAGTTGGGGAGTAAAATTTTTTCAAAACATCCAGCCTCTGAGATGGTTTTATGTGTGATTTTTTTAGCCTTACTGGGTAAAAATGACTTTACTGAAAAGACAGGAAACAAGTTGAGGGCAGTGTTCTAATGTTCTAACACACAGGATAATCCAGTGTATTCTGCCTTGAAGCCTAAGAGATGGTGTAATTTTTGCTGGCTGGTCAGTAAGCTCTAACCAAAACTAAAGAGCTTAAAAGTAAACATGAAACAAATCTTAATGCATTTTGTGAACACATTACAACATTAACTTGTTGGTTAAATTCTTTTGGTTTTGGTTTTTTGTTTTGTTTTGTTTTTGGTTAAATTTTTAAATGCATTACAGGTCCCACTGGGAAGAGAATAGAGAATTAATTATGTGAAATGACTAAAGGGAATTCAGATTTTTGAGACAGACATAGAGCTAAAACACATGAATTGTACTCGGTCTCTCCCTCTTTGTATACATAACAAAAACCTATGGATCATATAGGAAAGTATATCCATCTACTTCTACTACACAGTGAATATACTGTTTCATCAAACAGTTCTATCCCAGAGGGGGTTAAGTGATCAAGTAAGAGATAGCCCTACATAAATTGACATGTATGATTTCTTTACATGATGTGTGCTAGTTTAGAAATTTATTTCAAAATGTTTTATGTTTTATATCAGTGTCTTTTATGTTCCTCCAGTGATTATCTTGTTCTAATCAAAGGTTGAAATATTAAAACTTATTCTTCCAACTCTTGTGGGTAGCATTTTTTGGCCCTTACATATGATATACTCATTATTGTGTCATAGACTATAGAAAATCTTATTTTCAAAAATAGGAAATTCATTTATCATAAAATATCAAAGCCAAGGTCAAATAGCTTTGCCATAAAATCAGCTACCCAGACTTTGCAGAGAAGAGGAGAGTAATGGATTCGGCTTTCAGTTGAACACACCACTCCATGATTCACCATATAAATTAGGAAGTGAGTTATTAGAAGTTGCCTGCCCTGAGGAATATGTAACAACAAGGATTTAATATATAAGAGAGGCTTTCAAAGTAGAATGTTTCTTGCGAGTATTTTTTTAGCATTATCCAAACAGCTAA
Source organism: Acomys percivali (assembly GCA_907169655.1). NCBI lineage: Eukaryota > Metazoa > Chordata > Mammalia > Rodentia > Muridae > Acomys > Acomys percivali. Next base: position 117,755,740 of record OU015743.1, read on the forward strand.
TGGCTCATTATAAAACTAAGCTACTGGTCTTTAATTCCATCAGAGACTTGAGAAGGAATAAACGTGATTACCTGAGTATGCCTGGAGTACAGGTTAGTAGCTTTCCAAATGAGAAGATGACAGAGATAGTTTGCTATCTGAATAGTCGCCCCAAACTCACCATAATGTTGGAGCATCAAACCCAATATATCTGACAGACATATTTGTGAGGCAAGAACTATTGAGGACTTGCTTACCCTGTCTTGGCAGAGTTTGACCATCGACTCTGCCTGCATCCAAGCTTGCCCTTTTTTAGGTAGAATTCTGTCTGTGGTAGAAACAAGATGTTTTTAGATCTAGATAGATGTTTTAAGTTGATAATGAAAAGATGTGATAGAGATTGATTTACATTCAGGATTTTAGACCCACCAAAAGAGGAAAGGTGTTTTCTTCAAGGCTGTCAAATACAAATAGCCAAAACACTAAAAAAGTAACATTTGTATAATTCCTTATTATGTCATGGTTCTTGTTATAGGTAGTTTATTGTATATATGTATAATAATATAAATCTATATGTAAAAAATTTAAAAATTCTTAATTCATAAAAAAACAGGTAATGGGATACAAATAACTTCCTGGGAAGAATAAATTTTATCATAAATTTATTGATATATATTTGTGGTGTGTGTGTGTGTGTGTGTGTGTGTGTGTGTGTGTCTGTGGGAGGGTGTGTGTATATGTGTGCTGTCTGGAATCAACCAGAAAAAGCAAACTGTTAATATATTTCTGTATGTATTTATTAATTTATACACATTTGGTCTAATTAAAGTATTTAAGGACTTAAGATTATTAAAGGTAAAAATTCAGAAAACCTTAAGAAGAAGTATAATCAGCAGAGCTGTATGAAGCGAAGGTTAGAGACCTACACACTTGCTTTAAATAAATTTTGTATTCTTAATTTACTCAGGAAAATTTTATCTTAAAACAGAAGGTATTACAATAGTAAAAGAAAACAGAGGCATACACAATAAAGTTAGCAACTGTATGTTGAGTAAGCATATTATATATATAACTAATATATTTTTTACTGAATAATTTATTTACTTACCCTTAATGAGAATGAGAAGAAGATTTTATTTTGGGGTAATCATCTTCTAGATAGTGTTTTGCTAGCTCACATGAGGGTTGTAAATTGTCTATTCTGCCAAGAAGCAAGGCAAATTCTAATTGTCTCACTTTTCTTGTTTTGCACATAAGGTAAATACCATCATACTAGGAAAACAATGGAACACTAGTGTTGTAAGAGAATATAAAGGACCAAGATTTGATGAATTCTTTCTAATTACCCCTTAGAGTGCTATCTCTGTCCTTTCGTTTTGTGACACAACAAATACACTGGGATAAATGATGCTTTATGGACAGCACTAGTTTTAATGGACTTCTGTTACTTTATAGAGAGTTCTTTCCAAGAGTTATGGGATCTACATAGTTGTGTAGTTAACATAGAAACTGAAGAAAAAAATTAAAAGTCAGTTATTATATCTTAAACCACCTGAATTATTTCTTTTTCAAATTAAATGACTAGGGTTTTATTACCCGAGATAGATTCACCATCTCTTGATGTTGACACCTGGTATGTTGACTTTCCAGAGAAACAAAATTCATGCCCATGTCTTAAATGCATCCTTTTCTACACACCATTATTGAAGTTATAAGTTTTTCTTACTGGTGACAGTAGGGTTGAATCCATAGACAATCAAGATGATTGAGTGTGGTGTTCTGGCATTGTTGAATGAGAATTGCAAAAGGTTTGGGAATAGCAGACATATATTGTGGGTTTAAGGTAGAGAAAAAACAAATAACTGATTCAGAAACAAAGGTTTAAAATATAAATGGACAGAAGACACTAATGTACAATAATCACGAATCTTAGCTAAGCTGGGTATCCAATCATATGCTTGGGAAGAGCTCAAACGTTGAGCTATATGCCCAGCTTCTATAGATATTTAGTTAACATTTTCCAATTAGATCTTGTTGAGCCTACATGTAAGTACTTAAGAGAATAAAGAGTTTTTCATAGCATATTTTTCTAGACATTATGTTAGAGAGGAGCATAGTGGCATAGCCTTGCTTGTTATAGAATATGAAAGATTACCTCCAACACAAACTATTCAAAAGGCACAGTCAAGATGCAGAGTCCAAATAAAAGACTCTCACAGTAAAATATTGTTGGATGTTAAGTCATCCCTTCCCTTGTACCCATTATGGTAATACAGAAGTCAAATAAAAGGTTAAATCAACATGGAAACGCAGGTAGTCACCCAGACCTTGGTGCAATCAGAAGATAACTCATACGGTTTGGTTGCATCAAATGTACCCTGTTTAGAATAAGTATTCATAATTTCTTGGATTTTTTTGTTTATATTGGTTTGAAAAGAAAGCAAATTGACAGAACAAATGACAAGAGTGAAATAGAACAAGATAATATTATTTTTAGTGGCTTTGGGTAACTTGGTCTGGTCTTTAAATTATCTATTTAGAATCTCTTGGCTGGAAGATTTTAAGTGAAACTATGGAAAATACGACCTAACTAGAACAAGAAGGAAATAGCAATGAGGAAGCTAAGGACTGACTTTTTGATGAGTTACAGAGGCAATACTCCACCTTACTATATTCAGACTTACAAATTAAAACCTCAGCTCATATTTCTCATTTTCACCTTTTCTATTTTTCCAGGAGGACTGTCTGGCATTTTCTCTCATTTTGTCTCATTAATAGTAATGAGTCAAAGTGAACAGGATTGAATTTTGAACTGTCCATTATAGTTAATTGTAACACTGGTGGAGGGTATGTTCCATGCCTAATGATGTCAACTTGCTTATTTTTCAAAGGCATATTTTCAGGGTTTCTTTAAGAAAAAGTATCTTTGGAAAGTAATTTTTCAGACAAATATGAAGATTTCTTTCATAGTATACTATGGAATTTCATCGGTTCCTCAAATGAAAGTTAATTGACTTATGTCCTAAAGCATAAACTCTTCTCAGGGCACTCTTGGTTCTAGTACATCCACACACAGATAACAAACTGACTTCTCTCCTCAGCAACATAGTCAGAACAGGAAAGAAATATTTTTGAATGAATGTAAACAGAATGAAAATTATGTAGTATTTCAAAGCTCTATTAAATAAAATTCAGTAATGAATACAATTTACTTTTTAGAATGTATTGTGCGCACATAGATATAGCATATAGGAATTAAGTACACTGTGGAATGGGACAATATACTGACCCTTAGAGATACATAAAAGAACATTATATCCTAGAATATTAAATATCAGATCAGGAGTTTTCTTATCCCCAAGAAAATGTAAACCAAATATTCCAGAGAAAAACAACAGGCAAATTAAGTATAATTGTGTTAATAAGAAAACAGCAAAGATGATATAGATGATATAATAGTTGATATCTTTAGAGTGTAAGTGTTATCTTCTTCTCTCATTGAAATTTAGGCAGTGAGAGCCAAGGGTAGATTTTGAGCCACATGCAAGTGGCACTAAAGAGCATGAAAACCTACTGAGATGTGAAACCGAAACGTTTAGAATTCAGCGGGAGAGACTGTCTCACTTACTTGGAATTTTAAGACAAGGAGATAGAGATGCATAAAACACCATGATGCATATGGTTAAGAACATAACCTCCATGGCCTCTGAGCTATAAGAATCTTCTAAATACACCACAGAGCAGAACCTTTACTTCTGGCTTCAGTTTGTTTTTTAAACTTTAATGAAAACACTTCTATCTTCCCTATTCCTTTCTCCCATCTCTCTCAGGTCCTCCCTTAAATTGATGACATTATTATTGTTATATATGTGCATAAATATATACATACAGCCTTCTGAATGACTTTAGCACTACTTGTGTGTATATGATTTCAGGGCTGACTACTCTGTATGGGCTCATCCCTGGGGAACCTGAATTCTCCTGTTCTCAGCAGTCAGTCATTCGTTTCCTAGGGTTATTTGTTTAGGGGTGATACTCTGTGTGATGTCTCTCTTCTACATTAGCATGTCTAGCAAGATTATCTTTTATTGTCTTGTTTGGGCAGTCATATTGTTGAAGTATCATTGAGTGTAGCAAAAGGGGTCTAGATGAGACTAGCAATATACAGGTGAAAGGAAGGAAGAAATGGGAGAAATGAGGAACGGGTCTCTAAAGTGGAGGAGGAGCTCAACACAGAAGGAGAAGGTGGAAATAAGGACAAGAAACTCTACAGATGATATCGAAAGCCTCAAGGAGTCATTATTTTTATATTAGCCTACAATTATATTTAATACATACAAGAAGATTTGAGCTGGATTTAACTTGGAAGCCTCCTTCCTGTAGTCTGGCTGTCATATTACCAGAAGGTGCTACACACGCTAACAAGGGAAGGAAGCAGTCGAGAGTCCTATCTTGCTGTAATGACTATGAGCCACAGTGACCAGCATGGGAAGATACTCCTGAAGAGGCAGTAGTGCCACTCATATGTTGGTGGTAATCAATAGCTGTCTAATGAACTTAAGGCCTGCTTAATAGAAATAGTGTCTGGTATTAAAGATCTAGCCAACTACCCAGAGCTGATAAGTTCAGAGATCTTAAGAACCTACTACCCCATTTCAATATACCAGCACAATTTCTACCTACATATTAAAATATATCTGTATGTCCACCACATGAAATAAGCTTTTCCTTTCATCAACCAGAAACCATTACAGAAAACTAGAATTAGAATTACAGTGACCAACTGGCTTAGGAGAGCCCAGCGCAGGTGGGCTAGATGGACTACAACACAAGTTCTGTACCCAAGGCCCAGGGAACATTGAGGAAGTGAAGACAGAGAGATTGTAAGAGACAGAGGACTAGGAAATTCACTGAGATTATGTCTCCCAGGAATAGCAGAGAAGCTGCCATTATAACTTTTACTGCATATATATATATATAGTGTGTGTGAGTAAAGGACAAGCATCATGATGACATCACTGATGCATATTTAGAGGGAATATCTTGTCCATAGCACCTTATCAATCATATATATATATATGATTGTATGTATGTATGTATATATAATATTGTAGATATCATCTATCATGTATCATCTATCACTTATCTATATCTCTCTCCTCCCTCTTCATCCCCTCCTTGCCTTTTCTGCCTTTTCTTACTCATCTTTCTGTCTTTCTTTTCTTGCTTCCATGAAGTGACCAGCTTTCCTCTCCCTCCTGCCATAATGTTCTTGCCTTCCCATTGACCTAATAGCAATGGCACTAGCCCACTAAATACTAAACCTCAGAAATCATGGGCCAAATTAATCCTTTTTTCCAGGAAGTTGACTAGCTCAGATATTTTTGTCACAGTGATAGAAACCTACTAATGTGTCTGCTTTTAAAAAGATATTTTATCATCTCATAAAGGAATCATAAAACTAGATCCAAAAGGAGAAAATGAATATATACATATGTATATATAAAATCTCTCATAAATTTACAAGTAAACTCTGTATATTTGTTTCTCTAGGCCTGAAAAATTGCTCCATACCTACTGCCAAAACTTACACTATATCTTTGAAACATTTCAACTTGATAGCAAAACAGGAAAACTGAGCACTTGCCTGCCAAAGAAATGATAGTATTGCCTTCTGAAAAAAAAAACATATTTCCTAAAACAGTTTCTTTCATGATTTCTTTGTCAGAAATATGAAAAGAAACAAGCAGTGCACAGCCTTAGACTTTTCACCTTGAGCTTGGGCACCAGGTAGATTCTGACCAAAAATTCTGAATATGCTTTCCTTGTTTGATTCCTTATACCACACTTCTAAAATGACAAAATTATATATTCCCACACAAATAGTATAGTCTCATCTGGAAGAAATACTAGGGATATAAAAATATGTAAGATAAATATACAAGCACCTCTAAAAACTGCACCTGTCCATCACAACTTAAAACTAAGATACTTGGTCTATACCACAAATGTTTCTAGAGTAATAATTATTTCATACAATTTTCTCAGCACATATATTCTTTTGGATTTTATAAGGTGTTTCCTGGTTTGCTTGCCTCTTGGGTGTTTGTTTTAAGTTTCCATTTAAAACTGTACTAAATTGTTGTTAACCATGATGAATTTCTACATCAACCCCATGGTTAATGGAGCCCGTTATTCAGAGCCCATCCTTATCCTCAGCACTGAGTAAACCAGTGATGCCACCTCAGTCCCCAAGGAGTGTCTGTCAAATTCTGCATCCTTGAGGAAGCAGGTGTTCCTCTAACACAATGTCCTTCCCTGACATTTACGGTTTCTGCAAGGAGTCTGGTTCTGAAGTCACCAATCTACACTTTGAACAACATCTGAAAGCAGAAGTGACCGAAAACAAAAACCCCTTCCAGAAAGTGATGATGTGAAAATCATCAGGTTAGGTTCTCTTTCTGAACTGTGAGTGTGAAACAGAAATGGAAGAAGGGCAGTAAAACTGAAACTGAGAAAGATACAGAAAGCCTGTGAGGCCGACAGACTGCAGAGTGAAAGCTAGCTTTGAAAAACACACTCCGCTTGTTTCTTCATGTCTGAAAAAAAAATGTGATTTTTAAAAAAATGTTCACTTTCTAATTTTGTTTTGATAGTAATACTTACAATGAAACTCTTTACCAACGGTCTGGCAAGCTGTCAGCACCCATCTGAGTCAAATGCTGTTAGTAACACGTATCATAAAGCTGTTTACCATCTGTTCTACGCTAGGACATGGCTGCATGAGGGCAGAGGCAAGGGATTTCTTCTTTCAGTGAGGACTTGCTGGCCGAGCAACAAGTCCAGTATTTTTCACACATTGTAGATATTTCAGCAAATGCTAATCAGATGAAATAAGCATTAGCATGTTAATTGGATGAAACAATCATTAACTTTCTCCCATCACCACCTTCCTCATTTTTCCTTTCACACTCATCTATTTACCACATCATATTTAAATCACCTCAGGAAAACTCATGTGTTCAAATCACAAACTCAGATTTTGTTCATTGTTCATAGCATATGAATCAACCCCACTCAGATATTCCTTCTGTCCTAAAAGTACATGTATGTCAAGAAGGCCCTAAGTAGTCTCATGAATGGATTGTAGTAACTTCTGGACCTGATACACAGTATGGAGATCAGCGGGTTAGAGGAGAAAACAGTCTCTATTAGTTGAGTTTGGGTAGGGACTTGATTAAGAACACAAAAATACTAAAAAGGTCTTTGCTATCTAGACCAAAGCAATTGCTATATACACGAGAAACTTAAGGTCCAGATAAGATGCACTGTCAGCAGTGCATCCGATGCTAGCATTGACAGAGCTGTGACTGACTGTGTCATTCCCCATGCCTATAATGGTTTCTCCTTTACGTCACAAAGCAGAATTTTATATGATGTATGAAGGTGGGGTGAACTAACATGAGATATTTATGCTATTTTGTTGTGGGACAACATGCAGCCTTATGGCACCAGATTTAACTTTATTAGAGATAAGTATCTGTGTAATCAATCCTTGGGGAAAAAACAGTTCCAGCAGTAATGGTGTTGACTTCATCATTGTCAACAAATGTACTAAATTATTAATGGATATCACAGATGCCAACTAGAATGAAAGACGAATGGCGTATGGTACTTTCATTTATTTGATTTACACATATTGTCAGAGACAACCTTTATGGAAGAACATAGAATAATTAAGCACTTGTCAGAATGGCTAAATGTCACTGTAAAATAAACTAGTAATCTAAATCCCTTGGGACAATTTTCATATGTCACCGACTCTCCTGGGAAGGGAGGTTTTTTGAAACACCATTTTGTAAAATGTAGCCAGTGTGGCAGATTAAAAGAATCAATAGATTTCACTTATGGCTCTAAGAGTAATGAGCCAGGCAAAAATCCAAGTTGTAATGGGAAATAAGTAACTAAATTTTAGGGAAAATATGAATATGAGTAGCTTATATCAGTGAAGAGTCAAATACAGTTAAAGTGATTTCCCCCAAGCCTTTTCCTCTATCTCTTCCCTCCTCTGATTTCTCCTCTATTATTTTATTTTATTTTTTTCCTTATTTCACTCTTTTTAGCTTTCATAAGACTTCAAGCATAGAGCTGGAGAGATGTCACAGGAGTTAAGAACATTTATTTATTACTCTATCATCAGGACTAGACTTAAGCTTTTAGTACTCAACATCTGGCAGCTCACAACCACCTATAATTCCAGCTCCTATTGAGGGATTTGACACCCTCTTCTGGCTTCCACTGACACCTACACACACATCTGTACATGCACAATAATAATAATAATAACAATAATAATAATAATAATATCCTAAAATTAATAACCCTAAGCATTAATTAACCATTAGCGATAATTTATGAGTCCTTTTTGTCTCTTTTCAACATATCACAACTAATCTAGTAGAAGATAATTTTATAAAATTAGATGTTTTCTTTTTTGCTTTTTGTAACTCATCATTAATATCTTGCTTAAACTGAGTATAGTCAGGGGAACTAAATAGGTAACTTCCTTTCATTCCAAGGATGCCTATAAAATTCTAGACATTGCTTTTTATCCAAGTATCACGTAGGCAATATAGTATTAACTATAATCCCCATGCTGTCCATTAGCCTCCCAGAATTTATTTATATTATCATTAGACTTCCGTATCCTGTGAGTACTACTTCCCATTCTTCCTCTCTCAGCCTGTGGCAACCACTATTCCTGTTTTCATGAGTCCAGGGTTTTTTAAGTATGCATTGATCATAAGTGAAATCACACAAACAAATTTGTGTAAATATAAAATAATTTAAAATATAAAATAAGTTTAAAGATAAGGTCAGAGGTGTTTTCTGACTTTACAAAAACAACCTTAAAACATATACTCACAATGAAAAAGTAGCATGGTGTAGCTAAGGAATTTGTGAGTCAAAGAAGAAATTGTAAAGAAAATTAAAAATGTGTGTGTAGTAACATTTTGCTTGCATGACCTACAAGAAATTACTCAGCCATGCAGCTTGAGTCTATCCTAAGCCTTAGGATCTGGGGTTTTCTTCTTGGCTGCTTTACATAATGACTCTGCTCAGCCAAGCTTCCTGCACTTTCTCCAGGCCATGAGGTGTTATAATTTAATTAACCAGCATCACTGCTGGGTTTGGTGCCCAAAACTGGAGAAGCACTTGTTCAGAAGGCAGTAACTCCAGCTATCTGCCATTCTTGCTCATGCTTGTGTTGAAGAGGTCCTGTTCCTCACTCCAGATATACCCTCAAGAAGTACTTTGGCATGCAATGTCCCTCAAGGGTCAAATAAATCAGCATTAAAGCACAGCGGAGGCTTTTCTCGTGCTAATATGCAAGCAGCAGCTACTCCGTGAAATGGGAAGGATGTCTTTGCTTTCTTGGCTATGTAATGAACCTCGCTAGAGGAAGCTGAACACAGATCCCAACATACCTTTCACTTGGGGGATGGGTCCTGCTGAGCGTTCTCTCACTCTAATGGCCCCTCTGACACTGTGTGGTGATGGATGAATCACAACAGGATGCCTTATTCTCTCTGAAAGTAGAAATTAAATTTTAGATGTGACATTATAAAATATTCATGTCCCAAAGCTGCCTTTCAATTTTAATGGTTGCATGGAAAAGAAGTTTAATTTGCTTCAGGATTTTACATCACAAAGTGACCAAAATTATGTTATTTTTTCTCTCCTAAGGATAGAACTTTTTAGATTTCATCTGAATTGAGCTTTTGGTATATGTATTACTGTCCTTCATTTTCCACAGTGTTATTCAAAACTCCCTGAAAGGATTTTGTTAAGGCCCCAGAGATAAGTCTTAAAATATACCTATGTTAATTTGAAAAAACAATAGTTTTGAAACATTGTGTCATGAAAGAGGAAATAAATTGTTTGAATATGACTTGTTATGTAAATGTAACTTAAAATTGTTTCTTTCAGAAGAAAGAAAATCATAAAGCACGGTATGTTTTAGGAAACTACCTGATTATTTTCTTTGAAATTTTAAAAGAATCTAAAATAAAAGTCTTCAGAAGAAATCAACTTTAAAAATCCAAGAGATGCAAAGCAATGCATAAAATCAATGTATTTCTATACTCAGAAAAATAAAACACCAGAGCTTTAAAAATCCACCTCACACAAATCTTGAGTTAGGTCACCACTCTAGCATGGCATTTTCCACATCTGTAGATCAAAGCTAGAAACATCAAACAGTTAAATCAGAAATCCTCCCAGAATGAAAAGTAAAAGGAATTCCTCCAATCAAAACTTCAGCAAGCTTTTTGAAGAATGTGACAACTATACATTCTAAAATTTATGTGGAAATTCATAAAATATACCTTTAATCCCTTTGTAACTGGTTATAGATAGCTAGCCAGTACAGAGCTAGCATTATAATACACATTTCCAATGGAAAATAATATAAAAATATAATCATTTGATTCATATTTTCTTAAAATATAACCTGTAATTACATTTATAATTATTTTTCTTTTTTATAATTTATTCAAATTAATCCCAACTGTTATCCCCTCACACATTTGTATCTTCCCATCCTCCCCCATCTTTTGCCCTATCCCCCCCCCAGACCTCTATCTAACAAAAGGGGGCTTCTTCTCACATCCTGTGACCACAGCCTATCAGGTCTAATCCAGATAGCCTACCCTCCCTTCCTCTGTGTGTCATTGGTAGGCTTCCCCATCACGGGAAAGTGATCAAATTGGGAGCACCAGAGTTCATGTCAGAAGCAGTCCCTGCTCCTCCAACAACTGTGGAGAATGAATTGTCCATGGATAGATCTGAACAGGGGGTCTAGATTTACTGCATGCATTGCCCTTGGTTGGTACAACAGTTTGTGCAGCCCCCCCCCTTGGTATGTATATACATACTCTCATCACCATCCTTTTTATCACCTTCACTCCTGACACTCTCCCTTCCCTATAGTTGCCTTTTACATTTTCTTGTCTTTTTTTTTTTTTTTGTCTTTGTGACCTACTGAGTTTCACCAGAGCCTTCTGTACAATTATGAATATGAAACTATTCAATAAAGCAGAGCCTGGTAGGCTGAGCAGTGAGTGACTTGTAATGAATTAAAGATAATCACTGAAGTACATGTAACATTAGAATTCATAACCAAACATAAATTACTTCTTTTTCCAAAAGTAATGGAGATTCCTTTTCCATCGTGTTAACATCAAAATAACACCAGTGAGCGAATACAATCAGAATTTCACTGTTATGGCCTCATGCTCAGGCTCTTCCAGCCTTTCCTCTACTGGTGGATTTTAACCACCACCAGGTTCAACTTGCGCTTTCTTCAATAGATCAATGTCTGTCTGTCTTAGCCTGTAAGCCAGCATTGTGAGACAAAGGCCAGAAATTGCAAGCTAGAGGAATCCTGGATTACACAGGAGTTCTAGGTCAGCTTGGGCTATAGAGTAAAACTTTCTCAAAAAGCAATGACTAAATAAACCATGAAATGGCTTTTTACATCATTTTATAGGCAGACAATGGAGGCCATTTAATGATTAAGCTACATGTTCTATGTTTGCATGATATTAGGATACCTAAAAGTAAGCAACTGAAGGCACCAATGTTTTTTAGGTCAAACTCCTTTTTTTGTGCTGTGTATAGAATTACATTTACACTTCTAAAGAAATGATACATCAGTCAGGAATATAGACCAATAACTTAAAAAGGAGGAGAAGAAGAGGAAGAGGAAGAAGAAGAAGAAGAAGAAGAAGAAGAAGAAGAAGAAGAAGAAGA
>OU015743.1:117767542-117805042 GCA_907169655.1 Acomys percivali
AGAAGAAGAAGAAGAAGAAGAAGAAGAAGAAGAAGAAGAAGAAGAAGCCTTTCCACACAAGCATGAGAACCTTGAGAACCTGCATTTGAGTCCCAGAAGCCCTATAAAGCCAGGCTCAGAAACACATGTCTGTAGTACCAATTTTCCTATGACAATATGGAAAATGAAGAGAAGAGAATACTCCACAAACATTGTTATTGGAGATATCTGGCTACAAAGTTGAAAACAAAAAGAGACCCTGACTGAACAAATACCAGGAGTGTGGGTGTGTGTATATGAGTGTGTGTGTGTGTGTACCATAGATTGTCAGAAAAGACAGCATGTATCAGCCCAAACCACACAATCAAATATGGCTATTTCACCTTCTTTCTGCTTTCATAGACAGTGCCAACCAGAAGTCCAACCAGGAGAACAGTTAAGATACCCATATGTTTGCCAGCCTACCTCAGGAAACAAACACTATCCTGAGTGATTGCGTTTAACATGCAAACTGGGGATAGACGTAAGAACCTCTACCTAGTCAATTAGTAACTTACAATACAGGTTGCTAATGCCAAGTATTACAGTTTGTTATTAACTTATTTTATTTAAAGGCCTAAACTGTCTTACTGAGGAAGAGAAATAGAAAAATTTTTAATTCAAACCTCACTGCCAGGATTCCTCCATGCAATCCTAACAGCTGCATATACTAACGCATCTCATGTAAAGCCAATCACCATAATGAATGGAGATACTGAAGATCTTATTGCAGGCTTACTACAGCATTGAAAGAATTCAAAGCTTTTGTGAGTTAGCTGTAGAAGATTCTCCTTATGCAAATAACAACAGCTGTTCAAACATCTACCTGGCTGAAGTCACAGTTCATCAGTCTTCATATGAATATACTTTTGATTATTTTTCACCCTGGCTTATAAATTACCTCATTTATAATGTCAGGTGCACAAAGATCCAAACGTAGGGAAATGGGAAGTGTATTGCAAAAGGACAAGAGGAAACCTCGATTAGAATTTAAAAACAAATCATCATGTAAGATAAAGAGACCGGTCTTGGCTTTGATTCTCCCAATGCCTGTAAAGAGAGAGAACTGGGAGTAATTTTATTCTCATAAGCACATTATACAGGAATTTCATAGGCCTCTTGGACATTCCAAGCCAACTAACATTATACCTCTTCTCTTAGTAAAGACTTTGAAGGCAATGGCTTGGTGCCATATTTACTATCCACTGACCATGCACAGTAGGCTAGGACATCTTCATCAGAATAAAACCCCTTCATGTGAAGCTAGTTCTTCATCTAGTGATAGCTCTGCCTGTCTGCATGGAAAGCAAATAGTGAAAGACTGTTTATTTGTCTAAATTCTAACATGTCTGTATCCCTGAGTATATACATGCACACCACATGCATAAAGGTGACAACAAAAGCCAGAAGGGGATGTTCAGTCCCTGGAACAGGAGTTACAGAAAGTTCTGAGTGACCAAATTCAATTTTTAATTAATTTTTAATACACAAACTACTTTACAGTGTCACTAATGTCAAAGAGTTGAATTTAAACATAGAAATATAAATAAATATATAAATAAAATAAATAATTGACCAAATAAGAATAAACATATAACTTATATCTAATGACTTTTGTGGAGGTTACTTATCAGTGAGATGTTTCTAATTTCATGTTGTGATTCATCCAAAAAACAAATCTGTAGTCATTGCTAAAAAGTACACGGACACTGTCAATGTCAGTGTCTATTTGGACATGAACCAAATTCACACCTTTGAAATTGAAAGGGTAATAATCTTTCTAGTAACTACATCTTGGTACCAGTTTTTATTTTTTGCTTTTTCATATTTATTTTAACCTACTATTTAGAGTAAAACAGACCTCTGTGCTTTTATACTATTAAATCATATTTAAAATATTGCAGGCATATAAATACCCAATAGGTATTATGATAGAAACCACATAATAATCATAATCTCAGATTAAAAATATTACATGTGTGAAGGGAAATATAGGTATCTCTTCTTTCTAGCTAGAGGACACTGGTGTCACCAACAAATGTCTAAGTGTACTTCATTTATACTATAACAAATATTATTAGTATGTACCTTAATTTACTTACCTTGTTTTACCAATTTATGTGTTCTGCTTATGCATATGGAAGATCCTTAACCCCAAAAGAAAATAATAGGGAGGAACAGACAGGAAGACAGAGGGACAGAAACAGAGAATATAAAATGTGACTTAGAATTTGGATCACATAACTACAGAAGCTGAAAAGCCTTAAGGTCTGAAGTAGATTGACAGTGGCAAGACCCAAGAGTTGAAGGTATGAATTGCACTCCATGTTTTAACACCTAGGCATTAAGAAAACCAATGACTTTCCATCTTCTGATACCTTCTTCAGTTTCTTTCTTTAAAAACTTGAGAGTTTTTTTCATACAAGTCTTTCACTTGCTTAGTTAGAGTTACCCCAAGATATTTTATATAATTTGTGGCTATTGTGAAGAGTGTTGTTTACCTAATTTCTTTCTTAGCCCATTTGTCATTTGTATACAGGAGGGCTGCTGACTTTTTTCAAATTGACTTTGTATCCAGCTACTTTGCTGACAATGTCTATCAGCTGTAGGATCTCCTTGGTAGAATTTTTAGAGTCACTTATGTATACTATCATGGCATTCTCAAATAGTGATATCAGAAGATGGAAAGATCTCCCATCAACATAGTAAAACTGGCCATCTTACCAAAAGCAATTTATAGATTCACTGCAATTCCCATTAAAATTCCTATACAATTCTTGAAAGAACTTGAAAGATCAATTCTCAACTTCATATGGGAAAAAAACCCAGAATAGCTAAAACAATCCTGTACAATAAAGGTATTTTCCAGAGGAATCTCTATCACTGATATCAGGCTGTACTATACAGCAACAGCAATAAAAACAGCATGATACTGGCATAAAAACAGGCTAGTTGATCAATGGAATTGAATTGAAGTTTCAGAAATAAATCCACACACCTCTGGATACTTAATTTTTGACAATGTAGACAAATCTATACAATGGAAAAAATAAAGCATCTTCAAGAAATTGTGGGGTCTAATTGGATGTCTACATGTAGAAAAATGCAAAAAATAATCATATTTATCATCCTGCACAAAACTAAGGTCCAACTTAATGTTCTCAACTTAAAACCTGATTCACTAAATCTGTTAGAAGAAAAACTGAGAAGAGCCTTGAACTCATTGGCACCAGCAACAACTTCCTGAACAGGAAACCACAACTCAGGCTCTAAGATCGACACTTAATGAGTGAGACCTCATGAAACTGAAAAGCTTCTGTAAGTAAAGGACATTGTCAACAGAATAAAACGACAGACTGGGAGAACATCTTCAACACCCTATATCTTACTGAGAGCTAATATCCAAATATATATAAAGAAATTAAACATCACCAAGCCAAGTACCGCAATAAAAATGGGGTACAGAGATAAACAGAGAATTCTCAACAGAGAAATATTGAGTGGTTGAGAAACACTTAAATAAATGCTCAACTTCCTTAGTCATCAGGGAAATGCAAATCAAAAACAGTTGTGAGATTCCATCTTACACCTATGAGAATAGCTAAAATCAAAAACTCAAGTGAGTTCAACCTCATTTTCTCTCTGAATAAGACCAATAATAACTTATAACCAACTCCCAATGAAAATAACGATCTATAGGCCAAGAGAGCAACCAAAAACCTAACTAACCCCTGAAATGGGTTATCGTTATCTTAAGGTTTCTTCCAGCTAATTTGGGACAAATAATAACTTTGTAGGGTCTCAAATGAAATTGTGATAAATGGTCAAACAAGCCAGAAAAATAGCATTTGTGGTCCAGTTTCTTTTTCTTTCTTTCTTTTTTTTTTTTTATTAATTTATTCTTGTTACATCTCTACGGTTATCCCATCCCTTGTATCCTCCCATTCTCCCCTCCCTCCCATTTTCCCCTTATTCCCCTCTCCTATGACTGTTCCTGAGAGGGATTACCTCCCCATGTATATGCTCATAGGGTATCAAGTCTCTTCTCGGTGACCTGCTGTCCTTCCACTGAGTGCCACTAGGTCTCCCCCTCCAGGGGACATAGTCGAATGTGAGGCACCAGAGTACATGAGAAAGTCATATCCCTCTCTCCACTCAAGTGTGGAGACTGTCCTATCCGTGGGCTAGATCTGGGTAGGGGTTTAAATTTTACCGCCTGTATTGTCCTTGGCTAGTGCCTTAGTTTGAGCGGGACCTCTTGGCCCAAATCTGCCTATCATAATGTTCTACTAGTAGGTTTCTAGGACCCACTGGATCCTTCTACATTGCTATTCTCCCATTGTTCTCTCATCTAGAGTCCCAATAGGATGTCCTCCTCTGTGGTCCAGTTTCTAAGTGTTGAGAAATTCCAGGCTTAATGGGAGGCCTGTGTGGGACAGTCCGAAGTACTGGACCAATTGGGATCTGAATCTTTCTTCAAGGCTCTCCTGGGAGCTGTCCTCTTCTGATGAGTAATAGCAACTGAAGCCCTTAGGGCTGGAACATGAAAGATGCAGGATGTTAGTGTACAGCATGCTGGGAGGAATGAATCCTGTCAGGTCTGATCCAGCATCAGTGCCCCCATTGTAAGTTATTATTGGTCTTATTCGGAGAAAATGAGGTTGGGTTCATGAATATCATTCTTTTCCTTTATCTTTCATTCATAGGTATGGAGATAAAGGTTGAAAAGAAAAAAGGAGGGATATAGAAATATATAGGGATGATAGGATAAAAAGTAGATTATTAAATCTACTCCTCAACTTAAGACCTTGTTACTCACAAATAAGGTTATTTTTAATTCATTGGTATAGAATTTTGTATATTGATTCAAAATAAGTTTAATTTTGATATGTTGGTGTAGAATTCTAATTTCTGGCTATTTCTCATACACATTATATATATTTCTCCTCTGATATGAGGTATTGTACTCATACAACTCAACTAAAATACAAGGTTTACTCCAATACCTTGAAAGTGCTATTGTAGGCTGTTTACGATAATTAAGTAATATAAGCTAACAGTTAGTTGATCAAATCATTGTCATGCCAATTACTCGTCTATTTTTAATCACAAGAATATACAGCCAAGGTTTAACAGATAGATATGATTCTATAGATATATAAGATGAAATAGTTAATAAGGTCTTCAAAAGCCTCAGAGACCAACAGAATGTGGCATTTAAAGATGTTTTTATTATTGTAAAGATTTTTTGACAACAGGACAGGTTAAGTCCTGGAAACACCCAGCCTTTCTCAAAGATGATGATGAGCATAAAAGAACCTCCTTATGGAGATGGCTTCAAAGGTGGCAAACAAGCCACTGGGCAAAATGTCCTTGTTTCTCCCACAGACTGAATTCTGCCTTAAAATGGGCAAGCTTGGATGCAGGCAGAGTTGATGGCCAAACTCTGCCAAGACAGAGTAAGCAAGTTCTCAATAGTTTCTGCCTCACAAATGTGTCTGTCAGATATATTGGGCCAGAAGGCTGAAGATGATGCTCCAATGTTATAGAGAGCTTTGGGTGACTGACTGTTCAGGCAGCAAACTCTTTCATTTTGGAAGCTAATAAACTGCACTTCTAGTTTACTCAAGTAATTAAGTTTTATTCCTTCTCAAGTCTCTGATTGAGGTTGAAAACCAGATAGTTTAGTCTTACAATTAAACTTAGTTGTTTAGGGGTTAAGATGTTTTTAGGTCTAGATAGATGTTTTAAGTTGATAGAGATGATATATGATAGATATTGATTTACATTTAGAATTTAGACTCACCAAAGTAGGAAAGATGTTTTCTTCCAGGCTGCCAAATACAAATAGCCAAAACATCATGAATGTTACATTTATATAATTCCTGATTGCTTCATGGTTCTTCTTGATGTATGTAGTTTATTTTATTTATGTGTAATTATATAAACGTATATGTAAAAAAGAAATATAGAAAAAAAAAACTCAAGTGAAAGCGCATGCTGGTGAGGATGCAGAGAAAGAGGAACATTCCTCCATTGCTAGTGGGAGTCCAAACTTGTACAATCACTTTGGAAATCAATCTGGCTCTTTCTCAGAAAACTGGGAATAGTGCTACCTCAAGACTGAGCTATACTACTCCTGGGCATATACCAGAAAGATGCCCCACCATACAAGAACATTTCTTCAACTATGTTCATAGCAGCTTTATTCATAATAGCCAGAATCTAGAAACAACCTAGATGCGCCTTAATCAGAAGAAGGGATAAAGAAAATATACTACATTTACACAATGGAATACTATTCAGTTATCAAAAACAAGGAAATATTGAAAATTTCAGGCAAATGGATAGAACTACAGAATATCATCCTGAGTGAGGAAACCCAGACTCAGAAAGACATGCATGGTGTATATATTCACTTATTAGTGGATATTAGCCCAACATAGATGTTCTCTGAGAGTCTCCACTCAGCAGGGGATTCAAAGCTGGACTCTTGGTTAAGAGCTGCAAGTTGTGTGGAAGAGATGGGGAATGGGAGGACACGGGGGTGTCAGAAGCTCCACAAAGAAACTACCAAGGCTGACAGATCTAGACCTTGAGGGCCTACACAAAATGATGCACAAACCAAGGACATTGCAAGCAGAGAACTTAGACTCCCTGTTCAGATGTAGTCAAAAGGACAGCTCATTCTCCACATAAAGAAGGGGAGGGGAGAATGGCCTCTGACATGCCTCTGACATGAACTCTGGTGCCCAAGATTTGATTGCTGCCCCTTGTCAGAGAGGCCCTGTGGGAACACAGAGGAAAGTGATGCAGGCTATCCAGATGAGAGCTAATAGGCTGTAGTCAGATGGTGGGGGAGGAGGTCCCTTCCTGTCTAAGGTTTAGGGGAGGGGAATAGGGTAGAAGATAGAGGGAGGGTGGGAGCAGGAAGATAGAAGTGAGGGGATTGCAGTTAGAGGTGTGATGTAAGTAAATAATAATTTAAAAAAAGAAAACTAGGATTATACATTGACTTTTTTTTAAAGCCAAAGAAGTAAGTTCCATTTTGAGAGCAGAAAAGGAATGTCATCCTAGGTCAATTATGGGCAACAGAAATTCCTTCCTACTCAGACTGTTTTATCTGGTTAGATCTTTAATGGATTATGGAGAGTCACACATATTAATCTTCTCTGTTAATTTCTCTGTTAGTTTTACTCCAAAATATCCTTACTGACACAAAACAACATTTAATCAAATATCTAGGAACCCTGTAGTCCAATCAGTCTCCTATATATTTGCTTCTTTGTAATGTCACACACCTTACTGGGTTTGCACAGAAATCCATAGTGAGATGAAACTGTATATGAAGAAATTTTTTCCTGAATTCTCTTAGTTCCCTTGTACTCTGATTTTCTGAGCATGTAAAATTGATAATGATTATAAGTCATAGTAGCTTCCATAAGTCAGTGCCTTCCTATGTACTGACTGAGGCAAGTGGTTGTTTCCTAATAATGTCTGTGTATAGTAATGAAAGTCACAGTGCTGTGGGAAAGCTAACTTAAAGCCGATTGCACTTAAATGGGTTGTATCTAAGTAATTCTAGAATGCTTTAGAATATTTACATTCCCTTTAAATGATGATAGTTCTTTGAAAAGAAAAAAATCAATGTACATATTATGTATGTTTGTATATTTTATAGATAATTTCTTGCTACTGCAATGTGCACCATGATAAAGAGGAAGAAAGTATGGTCTAACTGCCCTTCTCAAGTGGATGCTTGTGAAAATTAAGCCTATTAAGCTCAGATGTAATAGCAGACATAAAAAGGAAATGCCACCACCATTTTCAGTAGCTCTCTGCTCCCACCACCATTCAGCACTGTCTGTCACCATTAATCTACTTTTCTTCAGTGGCTTGTTTATGTACACTGTCATAGGTTTATGCACAGTATAATCTTTTCCACTTGGGGGCAATTCTGAACAATTGCCTCTGTGAACACACATGTGCAAGTTTCTATTTGAACTTACAATAAATTTCAGTCATGCGCAAGCATAGTCAATCACTTACCTTTTAATACATAAATGGTTTTTACTCTTTTATTTTATTTGGTATTTACACTCTGCAATTCACTTGTGAGTTATAAATGATAACTAACACAAGTTACTATTGTTTGCTTAAAAATGGTTTTCAAGCTGCCTCAAGGTGAGTTGATAGATGTAAGAAACCTAGAAAAATGCAACAACAAACCTTGACAGCTGATAGCCATTAGCTGGCACTGCAGCCATAGCTGTATTATGTCCTTGCTGGGCATAAAAAAAATAACTACACAGAATATCAACATCAGGGAAGATTAATCTGTGATCCTGTTGGAACAAGACAATAAGGAGCGATCCCAAGATGGCTGAGGAGAGGAGCTTTAAACTCACCCCTTGCTAAAGAAGGTGAATTTGAAGTAAAGAATCATGTAAATAGCTGCATTTTGAGATGTGGAACTGAAAAAATCTGGATCCAAGGAAAGGACCAAAGCCATGTCAGGCACAGAGAACTGAGCAACAGCATAGAAAATAATTGTACTGCTACAACTGTAACCTCTGCTCTACAGCCAGTATGGAGAACTCCCATCACAAGGCAAAGGATAGAAAGGAGAGTTTCAGTTTACACCATTAGTATAGTCCTTGGCAATGCCAAGCACGGGAAAGCTTCAGTCTGCTTTCCAGCCAATTGGGGAAGCAACCTGAAGCTCAGTGAGTAGCCTTGTTTGAGGATAGGACCTTACAGTGTCTATTCATCAGATTTTAGAACTCAGCCTGATGTAGTTTGATGCCATCTTGAGGAGGCAGGTACCATCTAAAGTTAAGCTGCATGGCATTCAAAACCTTCCACATCCACAGGGCACTTTACCACACTATCTGAGATAACAGTTCCATAGAAGCCCTGTTGGATCATGGAACACTAGAGACCATCCAGCCAGGTCTTTAAAGGAGGGTCTTTCTACCTAATTTGCATGTTTACCCTTTGGAAACTTCCATGGGGCGATTCTAGCCTTTTCTGTTGTCCTGAGGCAAGCGTGTGAGTTCTTTCCTTCATGATATTAATTGCTTTATGACTTACAACCACTTTGTGTGCAACTTGTCTTTAGATGCATCTATTCTCCTGTCTTCACCCAAACGCCTCATGTTTTATAGATTTCTGCTCTGCATTTTGCACTGGAGATTCAGAACAAACAGCAAGTCTCAGAGCAATCAGCAACCTTACCTTAGACTGGCTGTTACAGTGTGCTGAAATTCCCTCTATAAAACAAATTATCAGGTTAGTTTGCATTTAGCCATTTTTAGGTTCTCAGGGTACAAGCGACACATAGCTAGACTCTTCACCAGAATGTAAAACAATTGACCCTCTAGTTCAATTTCAATATGTTCCTAAATGTCCTCCAAAGCCTTGTACAGTCTAGCTACACTGCTCAAGACTCTGCTGGTTCAGGATAGCCTTCTGAATTCTCAGAAGAATGTCCACTAAGCTGTGCTCACTAGGGCCCCCAAATCAACTCCACAGTCTGGAGACCAAGGGATCAAAATACCTGAGTGTGTTGGAACTATTTCAGACCCCAACTATGCATAGAGGCACCACTTTAAACATCTTTTATCAGTGCTACAATGCCTTTGATGATAACATGAAATGCTTTTGCTCTTCTCATGAGCTGTAAACTAGATTGACAAAATTCACAAAAAAGAAAAAAGAAAGAAAGAAAGAAAGAAAGAAAGAAAGAAAGAAAGAAAGGAAAAGAACCAGGACCCTGTGCAATCACATTCCTGTCTCAGATATAATGAGTTGCTAATCCTTACAAGTGAAAGCCCTGTTTTATTAATTCTATCTCCTGAATTTAAATATAATTAATATACTTAATTACCAAATGGCCCCAACTTTCTGACAGTGCAATCAAGAAAAGACATACAAATCTTTCAGCATTACTTAGCCCATACAAAGAGATTTTCCTGATCCATATGACTGTGTTATTTTCCACAGAGGATGGAGTTTTTCTCACTGCATTAAGCACTGAAATTAAAATACAAGTATGTTCTCTGTGGTCTTTGGCACTGGATTTTCATAAGACATATTATAGAAGATGTGTTGAGAGGTAGAAGATCTTTGTATTATTAGAGCTGGGATTGATGCTGTCACTATTTGTGATGGAGGCATTAGTTGGGGTAAAAGAGAGTTTCCTTTTACTCCATTTGTCTTCCTTGAGATCTGATGGCCCTGATATTGTCCTTTTACCAGCATTATTCCATAGCCTTCAATATTAAGCAGAGTTTTATAAAGTTATCATCATTACAGTTTATGGTCAAGCACAACTGTAAGTTCTGATCCAAGAAAGACAATCACACCAGTGAGATGTGTATCAAATAAGAGATTTATTACTGACAGACTTTAGAGGTTATGTCCAAAGCATGGTTGGCTTGCCAAGGCTCTCTGTTCTCATAATTTCAGTCTAGATTTTGGGAAACTCTTCCAGAGGAAAAGTTAGCTGTCAGGTACTATAGAACTACTAAGAATCTCTTTGTCTTACTAGTACAAACAAAACAAAACAAAACAAAACATGGGTTGCAGAGCCCAGATTCTCAGCATTTATGAATATGTTAATAGAGTATCTTAGTGTGATTCAGAAACATAGATCATAATGTCTCATGAACTCAGAAGTTAACTCATCAGATTAATTACTGGTACCCAAAGACGCCCCTACATATGCAAATATAAATGTAGTCCATGCTAGTGAGTCTCCTTAATACCCAGAGAGTTATTAAGTCTCACACTTAATCGTGGCCATCTTCTTTGTCAGAGAAGATGACAATCTCCTTTCTATCTTCATATGATCACTTCTCCGGTATCAGTGATTGTTACTTTGTGGATACCATTTGTACCATAATAAGCATAGATTTTTGCCACTCAAACACATGAAACATGAGTAAGAGCAATGTGCTTACTTAATAAATTCTAACATAAAACATATTTTATAATAAATATTACCTATTATTTCTAGTTATATCCAGCTACATCAGGGCTCCACAATGATATAAATATCAACAGTAATAAACCCTCGTAAGGAAATATAACAAAACCAAAATGCCCAGGGATGATATTAATTCTTCCTATTGTTAAGTTTCTGTGGATAGCCAGGGGTGGTGGTGCACACCTTTAATCCCAGTGCTCAGAGAGGCAGAGGCAGGTAGATTGCTGTGAGTTTGAGCAGCCTGGTCTACCAAGCAAGTCCAGGACAGCCAAGGCTACATAGAGAACCCCTGTCTCAAAACAACAAAAACAAAAACAAAGGTCTGAGGAAAGGGTCAAATATAATGTGTTTGAGGTTATATGCAATACAATATGATTAAATGTTATATAATATAATAAATATAGCATATTGTTCGTATAAATAGAACAAGTCCAAACTACTTCATTCCAACTTTACCCCTAACACTGAAAAGGTTTGTAATTATGGGCAACTTAAATAAATTCCCTGAGCCTTAACTTTAATTTGATAAATGAGAGTAGCAATGAGACATTTTGTTGCTGTGAAAAACAAATGATTAATATATGTAAAGCTTGTGACAGCACTGTGGAGTTACTCTGCTATTTCTTACTACAATACTTATAATTTTAACTTAAACAATTTTGAATACCCCAAACACTCCTACTTTGTGCTCAGTGCTGAAGGGCAGTTCAGTGTCCTCTCACTAGATGATTTTATGCAAAATCTATTGATTCTTTGGAACCCTATGTGGTTAACTCACTCTGCTCTCAACATTGCCATGAGATTATGTTTTTTTAAGCTATAATTTATAACCAATAAATTTACAAGTTATAAACACATAATTTGATAAGTTCTGAGAACTATAGTTTTGTAATCATCATTATAGTTATTACAGAATATTTCTGCATCTCCCCAAAACTCATTCATGCTCCATTTCAGCTAATGCCATCAATCCAACCGCCAGGTCCTGACAACTACCAAATTATTTTTTTATAACTATAGCTTTGCATTTTCTGGAATTTCATATAAATGGAAACATACATCATTGAGCTTTTTTCTCTCGGGCTACTTTCTCTTAGCAAAATACATTTGAGATTCATCCCTTTTCTTGCATGTCTCAATAGTGCGTTTCTTTTTATTATTAAGCAATATTTCATTGTATGGATGAACTAATCTTTTTCACTTTATGGGGAAAAATAGGAGAATGATTCATTTTCTTAGGAAAGTTGGAATAAAAGATAAAATTTCTCAAAAAGTCTTGTTTGGCTAATTTAAGGTCAGAGAAGATCAATGTTATGTCACAAATTTGGCCCTTTATCAAAAACAAATTTCTTGCCCATAACATCTATATCTCTGTCTTTATTAAAGGAACTGCACCCTGTAATATGCCCTGATCCCTGCAGTGTATGCCCTGATCCCTGCAGTGTATGCCCTGATCCCTGCAGTGTATGCTCTGATCCCTGTAGTGTATGCCCTGATTCCTGCAGTGTATGCCCATGTCCTAAGTATCCTCAGTGCAATAAGGACAGGTGCTTCCAACCTCACCTTGTTCCTATGTTCTATTTGTCAAAAAGCCCCTCCTTGTCCTTGTCAATCCATCAAATTCTCTCCTGCATATTATCCTTTATAATTCAGTAGAGATTCCCCTTTCCACATCATGTCTTTCCTGTCTCTTCAAGTAGAATTAATTACTTTTTCTTTCTTGGTGTCCCAAAGCACCGAGTATATAACTCTACTAAATTATTCATTTGATAATAATTCATGACCGAACCTAAATATGTCTCTCTTCCGAAAAAGACTGTGCTGTTCAGCTTTGTTCCCTCCCACAAGAGTAAGTTCAACTCTCCGCGTCAAAGTAGATATTCAGTGAATGTTTGCTTAACAAAAGAAAGAAAATAAATAAATGCATGCATAAAAGTGCCCTCCTGTTGATGCACATCTGTCATGGATAATGCATGCATGTGAGCACAACTCACTGCTCTAATTGCCTGGAAACCAACTTCTTTTCAGCCCATCAGTTTTCACTGGGACAGAGAAGTCTGTTAAGGTTCTGATAAATCTTGCTGAATTTTAAGGAAACAACTGCTCTCCACTGAAAAGCGTGCTTAATTATTCACAGTACATCGGGCTTCCTGTGACATGACTAGCAGCCAGCTTCTGGCCCTTCAGAAAGGAGGGGTGCATCCGTAATTAAAATGTGACCCATGCTGCCTCCTGCTGCCAGATTCCCTTGAGTAGTCACTGGGGATGAAATTCTAATTACGACATTTGAAGAAATGAAATCCTCTAGGGGAAGCAGCCTCTGAAGACATACTGAATGTAGACAGCTGCTGTGGAAATTTGTTTATTTTAACCTTTGCCATAAAATTGTAAAACCAGCCCGCTCCTTCTCTGCAGCAGACATTTTGGGAGATGGATTTGTAGGTGTGTTTTGAGGATTAGCCTAAAGCCAAGGCAGCATCACTTTTACAACAGAAGTTCCATTAAAGTTTCTTGAATTTCTTTGAACTTCTGTTCAGGAAGTCCTTTTAAATTCTGATGAGCTGACATTTGAATGTTTTTTGTAGCAGATGGCTATCAGCTAAAAAATGTACACAATATTTTATTCTTACTAGCTGAAACAAAATTTGAAAGTTATGATAGATTTTTCTAAATTAAAACTCTTAGAAGATTGGGTCATACATTTAAGACACTTAAAAGGAAGAAAACACTAACTTATACTTAAATGTTTCTGAGACTTGAAAACCAGATGCAAGCTACTTACTCAATAGACACTTAGAATATATTTGGAGACCATTATATCTGATTAAACAGTATTTATTAAAGTTCAATGTGATAATGGCATAATCAACTATCTGAGAGTTTGATCATTTATCAGTTAACCTTAGGCAGACTTTAATCAAGGAATTATTTTTTTTTAAGTAGATAGCTAATCTGTGTTGAATTCTGTATCCTGTGGGAGATTAAAAAGTTGTTCAAGATTTATGACCAACAGAGAGCCCATTTGTCCACTAGCCCAAAGCTATCTTCATTTTGTTTCCTTAATTTATAAAGCATACTTCTGCACTGTCCTAGTTTGTTAATCTGCAGACAATGCCACCTTATAGTTTCCGTCTGAGGACAGACTTACACTGACACAGCCAATCCACAAATGAAGAACATCTAGAAAGTGCCATAGTTTGGATCTTAGATGCCCCCTAAACTCCTCCATGTTGAAAGTTCAGTCTCCATGCAGGCGCTACTGGGGAGTGTTTAACTTTTAGGAAGAAGGGCATGGTAAGAAGTTTTTAGGATGTCAGGCTCTAGAAGTGGGTTGTGAAACCTGAGTAGTTTTCTCCCATCACAAGCTGCCACCATAACAGGGTGCCTCACTACAGTCCCAAAAGCAATGGGTCTAATTAACAAGGGATTTACACATTCAAATTTTTGCCCAAGTCAATATTTTATGTTTATTGGTTTAACATATCAAGTTATAAAAAGATGTCATAAAGCTAACAAACACAACCATACTTAGAGACACCTTATCATATCTCTGTATTTATAGATGATGACTGACGACGGAGATTTCTATTTAATTTTACTCAAAGATTTAAATCTAAATAAGAGGAAATTTTTATATTTTCATGAGTTCTTGTCAGTGCTAAAATGATTTATATGTTTTAATGTCTCCATATTTCTGCTCTAAGACCAAATGATACAAATATTAGTGTTTTTAAATACAGCTCAAAACTTTTCCTACAAACTTTCACTTTTTAGTGCTGTTTTACCATATGAACAAAAGGCTGAATTTGGATATGTCTAAGGACTTATTCTCTTTTAACATGACCTTCTCACCCAAACAAAAAGTCGAGAAGTTTCATAAGCTCCTGCCTCACTCAACTGTGCCATCGTCAACCACTAGTAAATAACTCCAGACAAGTAAAGTGCTAGCTATTTCAGAGCTTGATGAATGGCTTCATGGGCCCCTTCTCCTAGCTGTCATTGTTCTGACAGTGTGATTGAATGCAACGCTCGCACCATTCCAATGGGAGATGGCCACGAAGGGCCCTATAGATTTTTTCAGTGCTGCGGCCACATGCTTCCAGGACAGCCCTGCTGTGCTCAAGCCAGCATCCTGTTACTCCAAGGGGAAAGCAAAATCTCACCTTTCAGAGTCCCACTGAGTAAAAGTCGAGAATCAAATCTCCTTTTTTCAGTAGCATATTCATACATCCTTGCAAAACTAGATCTTATCCTAGCTCTGAAATCTAATCAAAGTGGATGCTGAGCAATGTTCTAATTCATCCCAGCTAAGCTCTGAAAATCTGAAAAATGTAGGGAGAATACAGCATCAAATGTCAGATTCCTTTCAATTCAAAAGGTTAGCTATCAGTCTCCGTTTTCTCTGTATCTGTGTTAATCTGTTATAGATTGTTGAAATGGTGCTCATACTTGCTGAGAGGCTCTTATCCACTGAAGTTTTAGGGCTAATCCTGATCAATGTGCAGGATAAATTGATTCTTACCATCCTTTTTACAGTCATGTGTAACTTAGATATATCACCCATGGAGAGTCAAAATACACCATGCCAGCCAAACATTCTGTCTACCGCTCTGCTCTGAAGCATATCCACTAATGAAGTAATTTATATTTGATGCCGTACCTTTGATATCTTGTTTGCTTTCTAGTTTAAATATCTCTTCTTTTCAGTTTGCTTCCATTTATAAAGCAAAATTCTGCAGAGGTCGAGCCCATTAATCTCCAAGTGATACTACCTAATGTTCTTCTCCCTTTTTTGATGACTGTCCTACACATTCCTTTGAAAAGCGTTGGCCAAACCAATGACTTCTCCACCTTGACACCCACTCCATGGGAGAGGGCCAACTCCTGTCACTATTAATGATACTCTGCTATGCTTGCAGACAGGAACCAAACCAACTGTCCTCTAAGAGGCTCCACCCAGCAGCAGATTGAAACACATGTTTTTAAATTGATAGAGATGAGATATGATAGATATTGATTTACATTTAGAATTTTAGACTCACCAAGATAGGAAAGATGTTTTCTTCAAGGCTGCCAAAATAGAAATTGCAAAAACACTATGAATGTAACATTTGTATAATTCCTGATTGTTTGGTGGTTCTTCTTGCTGTATGTAGTTTATTTTATTTATGTGTAATAATATAAATGTATATGTAAAAAGGAATAATAATAATAAAATGAATAATAGTAAAACATTGCTAATAAAAAAATAGATCATCTGCTCTTTCTACAAAACCCTTAGAAAGGTCATTGAGCCTATCCAACTGGATCATTAGGCCAGAGATTTTATCCTGTTGACCAGAAGTTTTCCCTGATGTGCCTTCAATGTTACTCTGTTACTCTCCCCTCTGAAGAGGTAACCCTAATATCATTTAGAAGATGGTCATAATTTTAGAATAGAAATCACCCATTTTCTGAAACTAACATTGACCCACCTCTCATTAGCATGATTCACTTAGTGCTGGATTCCTATTTCAAGCTAACCTTCAATATGGATTACCTGACACAAGGTTAGGCATGGCTATATTTTTTTCCTAACACATAAATGATCAGATCTTAGAGTGTTACCAACAGTGCTGTGAACAGTATGGAGGACTACCAACTTGTGCACACTAGAGTGAAGTTAAAGTAGAGAAAGAGGGAGACAGAGGAAACCAAGAGAGTGCCTTGGCTTCATTAACTTTCTTCTGTGGAGTTGACATCCAATGTCCAGTTTCCCGGGTACTTCTCTCTATGCTCAGGTAATGTGGGTATCTTCCTTCCTTTGCTTAAGATAACTGGCATAGAGTAGCTGTCACTTCCATTCAAAGACAGTAGATAGGGCTCTCTTTGTGCCAGTGTCAGAAGATGATACTTGTGCCCTGTCATTGTTGACTGTGAACCCACCCCTATCGCTTAAGGAAGATAGAACACACTAACATGAGAAGTCTGGACTTTCAGATTTCCTGGCTTTTCTAAGCATTATGGGAGCCCTAATGTTATTACTGCTAAACACTGGGCTTTTTGCTTCCTAACTACTTTTTTCCTTCAGTGTTCCCATTCAGATATTTTTATTTTCCTCACAACGCATGTCAGTTACAATTCCAAATGAGTCATGCTATATTCTGAATCATGTCCTGTTTTCTGCTATCCAAGCTTGGCCACAGTTCAAAACCAGTGCTTTTGTTCTTTCTTAATTAGGATTGGTTGTGTCTTACAAGGCTTTTGGTTTCCATTAAAAATTCTTGAACTTTCTACATAAGTCCTAACAAGTGGGTTGCCAGTTTGGCCACACAGAGTAGAATGGAGCCATGCAGGGTTTTCAGGAGGTATTCAGGCAGATGAGTCATGAAGAAAGACTTGGTTTTGTGCGCACACAAATAAATAAATAAGTAAATAAATAACTGTGATTTTAAAGCCTAAATAATGCTAAGAATATAGAAAGTTCCATAGAAGTCTTAGAATCATCTAGAATAAAAACAAAACAAAAGCATGTCTTAAACTTAGAAACTTAGACAAAATTCAATAAACTTTCTGCATTGTTTTATTTGCTTCACTTGAAGTTTGGCTTATTTTTGTAATAAATAAGTTATGTTTTGGAAGGGAAAAAATAACAAAATAAAGACTCAAGTTTGAAATTGGCTGGGATTTTTTTCTACTCAATCTAGAGGTTTTATCTACATTATAGATTCCCTGTAACATTCTCCGCTCATGCCGTTTTCACTACATCTTTATTTCATATGCTGGAACGGAAAGTGGAATATAGATCTGTCTGTAGCTCCAGAGTAGATGGATGGACAAGCAAAAATAATCTGTCATTGTGTCTTTTTGTGAATGAATTGTTGATACAAAACAGGCCAAGCCTGAAAAGAAATGTGCAAATTGGGTCAAATTACAAAAATGTATTGCAAGAGCTACAGCCAGTGCCTTTTCAGGACAAGAATAAAAAGCTAAAACCTAGAAATATGAAGATCTTCACCTTCATGTGGAGGGATGACAATGACAGTCTTAGCTAAAGATTTCTTCTTCATATTTAACATGTTAGTTTTTGAATGATCTCCCCAAAGCAAGGTCTTAGAAATGTGCTACTAAAAGAACAGGTAGATGGAAATGTGTAACGCTTCTGTTGTAAAAGAAAAGAGGTGGTCAGGGGTGGTGGTGGGCTGGGTAGATAGCTAGGCAGTTACAAGCACTGACGACCCTTCCAGAGGACCCAGGTTTGATTCCTAGCATCTCCATCACAACTAACAACTGTCTGTAATTACAGTTCCAAGGGATCCATCCCGTCCACAGGCATCAGTGGTAAACTATAATAATTTGTACAAAACACAAATACACATAAAATAAAATACAAATACACATAAAATAAAAATAACAAATCTATATAAAATAAAATAAGATAAAGGTCATATGAAACATGAGGGTGTCATAGTTGGTTAGATGCTTGATGAGCAACCGTGAAGGTTTGAGTCAAGCTCTTCCAAGTCCACATAAAAGTTAGGCAATGGAAAACACATCTGGTAGTGAGAACATGGATAGAGCCTGGAGCCCTGCGGCTCAGTGGGCAGCCACTCTAGCCAGTGAGTGCTGGATACAAGGAGAGATGCTGTCTCAAAAATTAAGACGGAAAGCAATAGAATAAGGCACAGAACATCAGTCTCTAGCCTCTACACACATGTACACACACACACACACACACACACACACACACACACACACACACAGGGCGAGGGGATAGAGAGTGCATGAAATCTAAATGAATTTTATATTTAGACTTGAGCCTCAACTGCAAGATAATTTATATGTCCATGCAAATATCTGAGAATATAAAACATCCTAAATCTAAAATGTCTCTTTCCAAAGCATTTCAGATCATATATACTCAACCAGTACACCATAACATAAAATGCTTTTGTGCCTTTTATCCAAGATGCACTTTCAACTCACTGCATATCCACTTTTATCAGTTGGAAGGATAGAGAATATTGCATAGTATTCCTCCAAATATCAACACATCAGTGCTTTATATAAATGTTGTTTAGGAGGAGGGTGAGACGCATCAGTGGCTAAGAGCACATACTGCTCCTTTAAAGGATCTAAGTTCAGTTCCCAGTACCCATGTCAGGTGGTTCACAACCACCTGTCCCTCCAGCTCTAAGGGATATGAAGCCTATGGCTTCTAGGGTTACACATACTCACATACACATAACCACTCATACATACATGCACACACATAATTTTAAAATAACAAAAATATTAAAAATAAATAAATAAGCAATCCCATAGTATAGTTGAGCCATTCCCACTGCCTCCGCAGCCACTCTGTTCATCCTTTTTTATGGTTTAGGTCCACCTTCTTTGTAATTGGATGCGCCCTCTTCATTCATTTATTTCTCCTCCCTAGTTCGAGCACACCACTCAAATGTTTATTTGCTCATTCACAGAGCAATGATAAGATGTAACTCACTTATTTATCTCCTTCCTGGCTCTGGCTCTGGCTCTCTGTCACGATTTCACAGCATGGTGTTTTGCTAAACAAACACAGTCTGTCTTCCAAGGTTAATTCTGAAAACAACTTCTACTACAAACCAACTTCATCATTCAACAACACATGTGGTTAGTATTTGATTATTAGCCCTGACTACTGACTCAGTAGTGATTCAGTAGTGAATAAAACAGTGCTGCTCCAAAGGATCTGAAAAATCCAGCAGAGTGCTGCTCATGTTTGCTTGCTACAGTAATTGGCACACAGTAGGATCCTGATAGAAAGCAATAAAAATAATAACGAAAGAAATGAAGTCCTCATCCCAGACCATGGTTAGTATAGATTTTCTCTGATAGAACATGAGATGTGACTTAAGGCAGAACAGAATGATTAATGAATTGTGAAAGATCCTACCTAACTTTTTAATCTGATAATTATTTGTTGCCAATTCTAGAAAAAGTGGAATGTTGTGAATATACAATGGCTCCGGAATTTGCAATACTTTCAGTAGCGAGATACATGTCAGTAAAGTGGGACGACAAAGAAAGCTATGTCTGAGAAACATTTAGTCATCTCATTAAACAATTAGTGAAGTCATTTTAAACTTTACTTTCTCTTAAGGGATTAAGACTCATCAATTAAATGGCCTTCTAAAAGAAGAGTGAAAGAGGAACATATAAAGTGTAAACTGATACTTATATTATTTAATAAGAGTATAAATCATTTTTGAAAGGCTTTATGTTTTTGAAAAGAGATTACAGTGAAAATGAATGAAGCCCTAAGTGAGCTACGTTAATTTAAGAAACATTTAATGATCTTGTATAGCTATATATCTGAGAACAGTTGTATATTTCCATTCTCAATATTTTTTAAGCTTTCATTATTTCTGCCACCACACTAAATGCCTCTTTCATGTCTCGCACCATTCAGCAGCAGAGTGGGATTCATATTTAAAGACTGAAGATGTGCCTTTGTCCTTGCTATACTATTCATCCAGGGAATACACAGCATCAGACTGTCTTAACCTTCCCTTCCCTACAATGCGATCTCAAGACATAGGAGTTAACAAAGACATACGAGTTTATTTGCCAAAAGCTAATCAACTTTGAACCTCAGTTCCACTTAATTAAAGGGAGCCAATCACAAGCCATTAGTCAGAACCTAACCCTGAAGTAACAGGGTGATGTGAGTTCTACAAAGTTTGCAGAAGTAAGGCATTCTAGCAACAGAGAAGCATTTTACTTTAAATGTCATTTCTCCAACAAACTTTCTGCCACCCACCAAAATAACCATAACAACTTTGGATTTGGGCTAAAATAAGGTTAAATTAAAAATATAAACATGTATTTATTGGAATATATTACGTGTGTACATATATTTATATGCATGTAATATGGACATGTGTATGTATTTGTTATGCAGCCACAACCACAAATGTTTATAGTTAAGCTGTTAGTGGCATAGAAGAGCCTAGTGAAGAACTAAAAGGTTGCTAATTTCCACTAAACTAAATCAGCCAACTTGTACTATAAAGATTCAGAACCGGCTAGATCTGGGTAGGGGTTTAAAGTTTACCGCCTGTATTGTCCTTGGCAGGTGCCTTAGTTTGAGCGGGACCCCTTGACCAAAATCTGCCTATCATAATGTTCTACTTGTAGGTTTCTAGGACCCTCTGGAATTCCTCTACTTTGCTATTCTCCCATGCTTCTCTCATCTAGAGTCCCAATAGGATGTCCTCCTCTCTGTCCCAGTTTCCTGGTAAGGGAAGGCTTTCGTGGGACATGCCCCTTGGGCTAGTATGCAGATATAAGTGAGTATATACCATTTGAATCTTTCTGCTTCTGAGTTAACTCACTCATTATGATCATTTCTAGCTCAATCCATTTGTCCACAAATTTTGGGAATTCCTTGTTTTTAATAGCTGAGTAGTATTCCATAGTGTACAGGCGGTAAACTTTAAACCCCTACCCAGATCTAGCCAATGGACAGAACATTCTCCACAGTTGAGTGGAGAGTGGGGTATGACTTTCACATGAACTCTGGTGCCTCATATTTGACCATGTCCTCTGGAGGGGGAGATCTGGTGGCACTCAGAGGAAGGATAGTAGGTTACCAAGAAGAGACTTGATACCCTATGAGCATATACAGGGGGAGGTAATCCCCCTCAGGAACAGTCATAGGGGAAGGGAATAAGGGGAAACTGGGATGGGAGGGAAGAATGGGAGGATACAAGGGATGGGATAACCATTGAGATGTAACAAGAATAAATTAATAAAAAAAATTTTTAAAAAGAAAAATACTGATTGAATGACTAAGCAGAAAAAAGAATTGAGATGTGATATGAATAAATTAGTAAAATATATTTAAAAATTAAAATTTTTTTTAAAAAAAGGTTCAGAACCGGAGAACGCTACAATATGAATAGGTCCTGTTACACCCACTAAAATGGCTACAGATGAGTAGAAGAAAGAAGAAATGTTTGAATCAGAGTTGAGTCTCTAGAAAGAAAACTTTTTCCAAGCAGTATTTGTGCAAAATTATGAAGAGGACCAAGTCCACATCAAAGTTGAACTCAAGCACAAGTCTTCAATTATTATGAATAATCTAGCTAATTTGTCTGACACAATTATGAACACACTTTATGTTTTTTTTTAAATTCATCAGTGAGAATCAGGTGAACTTCAATATGTTAGACTTCCTACATTTGTAAATACTTTTCTGTAGTAGAGACAGAGTAGTGAGTGGTTCAAACCACTATCTGAAACTCAATAGACCTTTTCCAAACTGTTAAAACAATGCTAAAAATTTTACATTACTAATGATTTGTTTAAATCTGAAACTTTTCAAAATGTATTAATAACAGGAAAATTTTTTTAAAGATTGTGACCAATATCTGTCTAATCTAATTTGAAAAATATTCTAAAAATTCTTGAAATTTAAGCTGATTTCAAAAAGCTAAGAAAAGATATTGTAAGTATAAGGCAATTAAATAATTAAAAACATCTGATTTTTTTTCATTTTATGAAGTATATGTTATTTTTCAGGCTTTGAAAATAATCATAGTGATTTCTTTTCTTACGCAAAATAAATATTAATTGCCAATCTGATATTGTACCATTTTACTCAGAGAAAACCTCCCAATTTTGACCTGCTCAGAAGATAGAGGAAGAAACAAGAAATACTCTTTTTGCTAAATTGATCCCTTTAGTATTCTATAGGGATCTTCCTTGTTTCTTTGTGTGTATTCATGCTCAAGCTTCTGTAGGTCTGCACGTAGTCGTGTAAATGTGTGCACAGAGGCCAGAAAGTCAACTTTGAGTGCTGTTTTTCAGAAGTCATCTACCATTTTTTAAAGACAAGCTCTTTTACTGACCTGCAGCTTGCCAGCTAGGCTAGACTGGCTGCCCTGAAAGCCTGGAGATGCGTGTGCCTCCCTTCTCAGACCTGGGATTACAGACAACACACTAACATGATCAGCTTCCTTTATGGGTTCTGGGGATTGAACTCGGGTCCTTGTTCTTCACTTAGTGACTGAGCTGTTTCCCCATCCTTCTTTGTTTCTTCACTATCTTTAAACTTTAATTTACCCTATTGCCTGGGCCCACAGTTGCCAGAAGAGGGTGTTGGATCTCTAGAACTGGAGTACAACTGACTTTTTGTTTAGTTTTGTTTTGATTCAATTTACATGGAATATTTCATTATATCCCTTCAATTTCAACTTATATAAGTCTTAGAAAGCGAAGTATTTTTGGAAACCACATGTATTTGGAAACAATTCCAATATATTCAGTATTTATATATCATTAAAATAGATAATTTATCCATCCATATTCCAAGTGATTATTAATAATTAAGATCTTACAATATTTGTTGTATACCTTACTGTCTACTTTTATAGTATTTCTTTTCTTTTTTACAGTTTTTCCTTGTGTTTAAGTGACCTGCTCTCATATTTTGTTTAAGATTCTGGCTTTCTGTAATAGATTTCACTTTGTAGCTACTGTGAAGCTTGAAATAAAAACTTTTTTATTTTAACAAGTCCTTTTGAGAAAGTAGCAACTTGACAAGGCTGCAAAATAAGAAGTGCCTAACAAACACACACACACACACACACACACACACACACACACACACACACAAAAAGATACACGTCAAAACAGAGTGTTTTTTAGCTCTGTGTAGAGTCACTCTAGATGAACCAGCCCCATTGGCCGTGTGACACACCGCTTCTCAAAAGGGTCAAAACCTGAGCCCA
This sequence comes from Acomys percivali, assembly GCA_907169655.1. Lineage (NCBI taxonomy): Eukaryota > Metazoa > Chordata > Mammalia > Rodentia > Muridae > Acomys > Acomys percivali. Next base: position 117,791,309 of record OU015743.1, read on the forward strand.
GAACCTGCCAACACTAGCAGAACAGCAAGACCCACCCCAATGTGGACTCCCCACTGCTGTTGTGGATTATAGCTGCTGACTGACTGTGCAACCATACACCAAGGTCACGGCAACTGGAATGGAAGTCACAGAGATTCAAGCTATCCATTTTCCTCTGGCACCAGAGCTGTCTTACACACTGCACCTATAAGCCAACTGGGATCTAAGAAGTATTAGGTTTCACCATTCCAGCACTGAGGTCTAGGGAAGGTTTTATATTTATTATCCTGTCCTACCCACAAACAAAGAGTCCATATCTAGTGCTATTAAGCACAACGGCAGACCTGGCACTGAAATCCAATACAGAAATTTAATGTTCTACTTCCCAGAGGGAATTTTCTGCTCTGCATTCTGAAGCCCAGTGTTGGAAGAGGAGCAGTGGTGTAGGAGTAGGAGAGCAATCATTCTTCTGGCCTAAGGCAGTCTCAGAGACTCACAGGAATCAGGATGTTAGACCTTTTCTTGGCATTGGCTTTAACTGTGTTTGGTCTGCTATTGGGTTTAAAGCTGAAAGCCTGGATTTCGTTCTTTCTCTCCACTCAGAACAAGGTGTCCTTTTCCATACTTGGCTACTTGGAGGTCAAAGATGGGTAAAGTCAACTCTTCCTCCTCACCTTTTTATTAAACAAACATACATACATCTATATACAGTAAAATCAGGTTTTACAAACTGTCTCCTGCTTCCTTGGTTTCTGTGAAGGAAGTCTAGTGTGGGACTAGCTGATGTACCTGTGATATCCACAAAGAGAGAACCACCAGAAGATTTCATTCCAAGGACATCATTCTCCATCCACTCAAGAGGAATAAAAAGTTTAAGTGAAATTACTTTGTCAAATTTAAAGATCCTCAGTCTAAAATACCAAGTCTTACACTATGATGCTTCATCTTATAATTTCTCAAATCTCTGATGGTAAGGAAATGACAGACACCCAGTAAAAACTATTATTTAAATTTGAATTTTTACTGTTTCCCAGGTTAGGATATGTGGTAGACTATTCTCTCATGATCCTCAGTATTGGCTTCAAGCTAATCTAACCATGATATAAAGCAACCAGTAATCTATGGTGTCATTAAGCTATCATTTCCAATTAAATGCATTCTTAACTTAGAGTACTTTCATTTCACTGTGCTTTCTGGAGATGTAACCCCATCATCAGTCCAAAACTGTTTATGGGAACGTTTATATATTGATAGTATGTATTGAGCTACTCTATTTGTAAAGGTACAAATTTAGCACTGGCTAAGAATAAATGTACCCCTCAGCATCCTCTCTCACAAATTGGTATAGAATTTTACCAATACACCAGTTTGGTAGAAGTATCTTATCCCATTCATGTACTCTTTATTGCACTGGATATGTGCAAGGTTCACTTTCCCAATATTGTACCCACTTGTATCTCATTATGTTGTTTTCCTATTACTCCTATTATATGTTCTTTAGTGTCTTGAAAATAGATTTAAAACACTTCTAATGTGATTTCCTGCATTGTACTGGCAAAAAAAAAAAGAGAAAGGTTGATCAATGACATTGAATTGACTACTCAGACATAAATCCACACCTATGAAAACCTGATGATTTTTATAAATAAGCAAGAAAGACAGAATGGAAAACAGAAAGCATCTTCTATGAATGATGCTGGTCAAACTGGATGTTGGTATATAAAGGAATGCAAATAGATCCATATCTATCACCTTGCATGGAACCTTAGTCAAAATGGATAAAGACCTCAACATAAAACCAGAAATGGTGAATCTGATAGAAGAGAAAGTGGGGAATGGCCTTGAATGTTATGACATAGGACACAACTTTCTGAATAGAATGCCATTAGTGCAGACACTAAGATCAACAATTAATAAATGGACCCTCATGAAACTGAAAAGCTTTTGTAAGGCAAAGAATACTGTCAATCAGGCAAAGTGGCAACCTATAGAATGGGAAAGATTTTTGCTAATTCCATATCCAATAAAGGACTAATATCCTATATATATGATATGTATATACATATATATATACATGTATATAATATACATAATATACATGGCATATATATAAAGAAACTACATATCAATAATGCAAATAATCCAATTAAAAATGAGGTACAAATATCAACAGAAACTACTCAATAAAGGAATCATAAATGTCTGAGAAACACTTTTAAAGTGTTCAACATTCTTAGCCATCAGGGAAATATAAATCAAAACTACGTTGAGATTCCATCTTACACCTGTCACCTGTCAGAATAGTTTTAAAAAAAGTGAGCTCATGCTGGCTAGGGTGTAGAGCAAGGAAAACACTTCTCCACTGCTGGTGTAATCATATCCAGCTACTATAGAAATCAATATGGGTGTTCCTCAGGAAATAGAGAATCAATCTCCCTGAAGACCCAGATATTCCACTCATGGGCATATACCCAGAGGACACTCCATCCTACCACAATTATTCAACTATATCCATTGTAGCATCATTCACAATAGGCAAAAAACAGGAAACAGCCTAGAAGAATGGATAAAGAAACTGTGGTACATTTACACAATGGAGTATTGTTCAGCTGTTTTAAAAAATGACATCATGAAGTTTGCAGACAAAGTGGTGCAACTCGAAAACATTATCATGAGTGAGATAACCCAGACCCAGACAAACATGATATGGTTTCACTCATAAGTGAATATTTGCTCTCAAGTAAATGATATCAAGCTTGAGTACACAGACCCAGAGAGGTTAGGTAGAGAGGAGGGCTCTAGTGGAAATCATGGTTCTCCCTGGAAGGGGAAATAGAATACATTTTGTGGTTGTACTGGAATGGTGTAGTGAGGAGCAGGAGGGATCAGGTCAGGGAATATGAAGGGAAAGAGTGTGGGAGAGACAGCCTGGAACTGGGAGATATGTGGGGACAGTTTGGAAACCTAGTGCAGTGGAAACTACCTGGAATTTATGAGTGTGACCCTAGCAAGGACTCCTAGCAATGAAGGATGCAGAGTCTAAACATCTTTTATAGCCAGACAAGTTTCCAGTGGTGAGCCAGGGTTGTATTTGGTTGAGTTGTTGGCTGAGGGGTCCCATGGAGATCCCTAAACAGCCCTGGCTTATGCTAGGCAGATGATCACTCTCCCTGACAACTGACAGAGAGACCTCATTGCTGACAACACCCACACACCTCATTGAAAGTAGAGAGGCTGAACTGGTGCCTGCCTGGAGCCTTCCCTCCTACATTCTAGTTTTTCGTGTAGGGGGCGGGGGTAGTCTGCAGGCTGCAGAAAAAGAAACCTGGACACCAACCCAGTCACAAAAACCTTCTTCCTACAATATGTCATGCCTGAAAAATGTGCAGGGGGCAACGGCAGCACAGAGACTCATATGAGTGGCCAATGAATGTGTGGTTCAACCTAAAGCCAGCGCCACGAGAGGGAGCTCATGCCCTACACTGCCTGGGTAGCCAGAAATGGGAGACCGAATTGCCCAGAGACATAGGGTAGAATCAAACACATCTCGTCTTTTAAAAAAATCAATAAAATGACACCTAAGGGTATTCTGCTTCGGTCACAGATCAATGTCTTGTCCAGTCTTCATCAGAGAAGCTTCCTTCAGCAGCAAATGGGAGCAGGTTCAGAGGCCCCCACAGCCAGACATTACTTGGAGTGCTGGTCTACAATGGAGGTATCCATTGAGTCCCTCCTCACAGAGCTGAGGAAACACATCAAAGAGAGGACAACAGAAAGATTTGCAGGAATCAAGGAGGATGAAGGACACCAGGATGGCATAGCCCACTGAGGCAACTAGGCGAGGCTCACATGTGTTCACAGACACTGAAATGGCAAGTATGGGGCTTACATGGGCCCACACCAGGTCCTTGCATCTAGCTTGATATTTTTATAGAACTCCAAAAAGTGGGAGTGGATGTGTTCTTTACCTTGTTGCCCACTCTTGGGACTCTTCCTCCTATTGGGCTGCCCTGTCCAGCCTCAATATGAGGGCTTTTTGCTTTGTCTTGTATCTTGATTCGCTGTTTGGTTGTTGTCCCTTTTGATGGGAAACAAAGGAAAGAGGATCTAGAAGAGAGGGGAGGTGGGAGTAGGAGCTGGGAGGAACGAGGGCAGAAAAAACTTTCATTGGGATGTATTGTATAGGAGAAGAATCTATTTTCAATTAAAAAAAAATATGAACTCCACCCAGGTTTGTCAATGTTTGTGGAGAGTTTCATGCTTAAGAGAAGATCTTTAAGAATTGACCTCTGATTCTGTTTTTTTATTTTAATTTGTTCACTTTCCATCCTGATTGGAGCCCCCTCCCTCCTCGCCTCCCAGTCTCACCTTCTCTCCCTTACCCCTTCACCTCCTCCCCTAGTTCTCAGAAAGAGGGAGCCCTCCTCCCCTATCTCCTGAGCTCAGCCTATCAAGTCTCATCTAGACTACCTGTATTTATTATATCTCAACTACATTTAATTTTTGAACTGTAGGGGAATTTCCCACTTTTCACATGGATAGGAAGAAGGCTTTTGAATTTTTTGAAAGGTGTAATGCCCCTTAGGAGGATATATATATATATTAAACTTGATTTCAACATTATGGTATGACTCTTTCACAAAATAATTTAATCGCTATTTATACTCTACTATTTATCTCAGAATAAGCAACATTCATAATTAGTGTTAGAGCCTCTAACAATGTTATTCATCCAGTAAATAAGTATTTATTCTGGGAGACAAAATACTTCAGTCCTATAAAAACCATTTGTTTTTCAGATAGTCCATTTGCACTTTGGAGCAAAGAAAACAAAACTATAACCACCCCAGAGTGCTCTCCTAATTTACTGTATGTATACCTATGTAAGTACATGCCTGTAATCCCAACACTCAAGGAGGCAGAGGAAGGTAAATCACTGTGAGTTCAAGGTCAGCCTCATCTACAAAAGGAGTCCAGGATAGCCAAGGCTACACAGAGAATCCTCTCCTGAAAAACAAAACCAAAAAATAAATAAAAATAAATAAACTATATGTATACCTTACATGGCTAGAAGAATACTTTCTTCTACTACATATCCAGGAAGAGGGGACCAAGAATTTTGTTTTCAGGAACATGTCTTAGCTAAATCTTGCCATTTTCCAATCAGTTATGTCACATCTGTCTTATGTCAAAATGATATACTTGAGCACTAAGCTATAGCAAGGAAAATGTATTTTTTTATTGTTAGGCAGTTCTTCACAGGTGATGGGATCTGCCTTAGGCAGGCTGAGTGCAGATAATGGATTCATTTCTATTATCAACACAAGTAAACACCCAGCAGACGAGAGTCAGCACCAAATCGCTTGACCTCTTCATCCTGTTTGATTAAAGCAGCTTTTCAATAAATATGTTACATGAATAACCTTTTCATCAGAATGGGATCCTCCCAGATTCTCATTTTGGATATTTATCTTAGACACATCAGTTCAGAATGTCCTTGAATGAATGTCAAGGTTTGTCGTCTGACTTAGGAAAAAAGTTCAGACGTATAGCAAACTACATTTATATTTTCACTAAGAAATGTGAGAAGAAAAACACTAAATTAAGAATTTGACAAAAGTTGTCTGGACAACCTATAGACCTATGATAGAAAAAAAAATCAACAAAATTATTCCTAATGATATTCTGCTATATTCATAGATCAGTGCCTAGCCTAGTCACCATCAGAGAGGCTTGGTCCAGAGGCTGATGAGTGTGTATAGAGGAATTTTAATCTGACAACATGGCTTCTCTGGCAAGGATCACATCCAAAGACCTTCTGAGTCTATGCGATCTGCCTGGAATACAGACATGTCCTTAATATACACACCTTAATTCCAAACAACAAAGGTAAGTTTATAGATGGAAACAGCCATGTTTGAAAGTGATATTTAATTGAGGGGCAGACGAAGTAGTGAACCAAAGAAAGATTTGACAGAATGAATCATATAGGATATGCCCAACTCTCACAAGAACAGGACAGGAAATAGAGGCTGCTTAAAACAGCACAGGAAGAGGGAGGAAAGTTTTTTTTAACCAAGTTTTTTTTTTTTTAAACTGGGACAGCTTTGTAAATATAGATTGCAGGGAGAACAAGCTACACACAAATGAAGGCAGAAAAGGCCAGAGAATGAGAAGGAGCCAAAGATTGGAATATTTTGCTAGAATTCGTTTAAAGTCAGGCACCATAATTCAGTCACAAGCCAACAGAAGCTAGTTTGAATGGATCAGCTTGAGAGGAGTGTGGGCCAGAACAGCTGAGTTGAGCCAGCCAGAGAGAGAGTTCAGAAAGAGCTAGAAAAGCTTGAGAATGATTGTCATCTCATTCCCTCATCTGAGGAAATAAAAGTAACATTTGCAGAGCAGATGCAGAGACCCACAGCCCATAGAGGAAAGAGAGAAAGCATTGTAGGATCCAGATAGGTCAAGCACACCAGAAAAACATGGCCCACAGAATCAGCTAAATAGGGCTCATAGGGGCTCACAGAGACTGAAATGGCAATCACAGAGCCTTCATAGATCTGCATATACTTTATGGTTGTGTAACTTGGTGTTCTCTGCGACTTCTAACAGTGGGTGGGCGAGGAGGGTGTCTCTGACTCTCTGGCCTGCTCTTGGAACCCTTTCCTCCTAGGTTGCCTTGACCAGCACTGACATGAGGGTTTGTGTCCCATGGTATTATATCTTGATATGCTATGTTTGGTTGATATCCCTATGAGGCGTGCTCTTTGCTGAAGGGAAACAGGAGGAGTGGATCTTGGGGAGGAAGAACATGGAGGCAGAGTGCTGGAAGGAGTAGAGAGGTGGGAAATTTTTAAAGAAAGAACTTGAAAATACAGTGAGGGAAATATTTGTCAGCACCAAGTATGGGGCTTTGAGGACCTTTCAAATGACTAGCAGTCTAAGACACATCCACACTTAAGGTTAGCCAAGAGAAAGGAGTGAGTGACATGAAGCTATGAATGGAGCTGAGATGGGGGAGTGCTTGAGTGCCCCATGCCCTGTGTTCATTGCCTGGAATCCCAAGCACTGAACAATTTAAAGTTACAAAAAAATCCGAAATACTTTTTTCATAACCTCATAACCTATAATGAAAGATCTTCAAATGAGAGACAACTCAAATCTGATAAATATGTATATGTGAATTTCATTTTCTTACTAGTACTTTCCTCCCACACTGTTGGCAGCTCAGTGTTTTGTCCCAGGCATAACCTCCTGAAGGGGGTTGGAGGGGTGGAGCCTTAACAGTTAGCCTATAAATTCAAAATTAATAGAATAATGAATTATTCATTTATATTTATAGCCTATGTATAAGTATCTGGCCTTTGCCATTATAGCTGTTTTTCTTCTGTGAATTAATAATTGATAAGGAACTAGTTGCTTTCAAATACCAAAAAAATCCTTTGCTCCTTTTTCCTCTATGCTACTTTTTCCTAAATATTACAATCCTAGTGTAGCCTTCATCGTTTCTAACAACCTGAGGCTATAGACTCTCAGAGCTCATCATCTTTAGCACCACTGGGGCTCAGAACCATTAAAAGCCACAAAGATGATAACAATTTGTTTTGGTACAATGTCCCCTGGACTAGAAGTGTTCCTCAGATGTAATATTTATTAAAAAAAAAAAACATACACACTTGCTTAAAGCATTTTCCTTAAAACTGAAAATGAAGTTGGTTACTATTTATGGTGCCTTACAATTAAGAGCTTTGTACATGCCAATAGCTAGCTCACCACCATTAATACCATAGTCCTTGGAACTAAAATCAAAGCTATTTGAAAACAATAAAATAGTTAGAAAAGTCTGTACATAGTTTGTCTTACCTGCTTCTTTATCCAAGGTACACATTCAATTCAAAGGGCCGTCTTGTATTTATAGTTAGAGTAAAGAGAGACTAGTCAGAGCACATGTGAATTAACAGAACAGGGCTAATAAATAGACAGGTAAAACAGGTACAACACCCATTTCTCCACCACACCACAACAATTTCTCTGGCATTTTCTTCAGGGCACATTTTACAGTCTCAGTTCTTCACAATGTCAATACGCCAGAATTCTTTGAATCCAAGTGTGAGACAGATTCCTAGATTTCAGGACATCAAGATTTTATATATTTTATTTAAGTAGAGTGTGGGCAAGATGTAAACACTTAGTTGAAGAATATGGATGGAAATATGGAAGAATCAAACAGGAGATTGTCTAGTTCCAAAATTCACCTGCTACCAAATTTCGCTACTAGAATTTCTGTACAGCCTTGTTCTACTTCCGTTTATCTGTGCCTACACAATGAAAGAGTTTTAGGTTGTAGGGCCACTTTCCAACTTAATGAAAAACAGGTAATTTCTGGGGGTTACATTATCTTTTGCCTTTTCTCATTACACAGAAGCAGAAATAAAATATTTTGAAAGTGATCTTTTAAAAATAACCATGAGGGAGCTGGGCAGTGGTGGCACACACCTTTAATCCCAACACTTGGGAGGCAGAGGCAGGAGGATCGCTGTGAGTTCAAGGCCAGCCTGGTCTACAAAGTGAGTCCAGGACAGTCAAGTCTACACAGAGAAACCCTGTCTCTAAGACCAAAAAACAAAACAAAACAAAACAAAAAAAGCAAAAACAAAAAAAAAACAAAAATAAAATAAAATAAAACCATGAGGGCTGGAGAGATTGCTCAGTGGTTAGGAGCACTGACTGCTCTTCCAGAAGACCCAGGTTCAATTTCTAGCATCCATATGTCAGCTCACAACTGTCTGTAGCTCCAGGATCTGACATCCTCACACAGACATACATGCAAGCAAGACACCAATGCGGTAAAGAAAGAAAGACACTTTTTAAAAAAGAATTACCATGAGTGATACAATATATCACTTCCAAATATGGCTTCAAGATTCAAGTGATGGAACAAAGTTGCAAATGAGGCCACACTGTAGAAGAGGAGTCCTTTGGGAAAGCAAAGTGAGTCCAAAGAGCTGTCCTTTAAATGTACCAAGATGCATTTAATCTTGTATTTATTGTTTTACCAGTTAGAGTCAGGATTATGAACAAGTGTAGATTACAATGGGTTCTCAGACAGGATGTTTTCAAATTATTTATATTATAGAGATGAAATGTGATTATTATTGGACCCTGCTTTAGGTCCTTTATTTTATTCTTTCTATTTCTTCCTTTGCCAGACTGGACTTTCCATCTCTTCTCAACAGTTATAAAACTCTTCATCCTGTACTGTTCCGTCATGTCTAAGACAGGGTCTGAGTAGCTCATGCTTGCCTAGAACTTACTGAAGCTCAGGATGGTCTTAATTCCATTCCTTATTTTTCTGCCTCCATCTCCCATAGATGTGTGCTATGACATGATGCTTCAAAACGGTGCATACCCTATATCATTTTATATTGAAAGAACTTTATAAAGTAGTACACACTGCTATCACAACATGCATTCATTAGTTATTATTGAGAATATGCTCATCCGAGTTTGCAGTATGTCTTCTATGAATATTTAAAGCTGGATTTTTGTGTAACTTCCAAAAACAATTCATTCTTTAAAAAAACAGGTAAGTAATCTATGATATGCAGTATCATAGTAGTTCAAATTAGTTATTCAGTTAGAGTCAAATTAATATTCATTTTTTTTGCAAATATCTGCAATTACTACTGTGTATCCTGGGTCTCAAGTCTTTTTATTTCCAACTCTCCCATTTCCTCTGTGGAGCATCAATCTTTGCACTAAGGATTCACTGTCATGAAGTGTAAAGCTTATCTGTTTTACAAAACACAGAGACACTGACAGTTCATGACCAAGCACATGTATGTCGTGTAGCGATAAATGAATATGCTGGGGTGGAAGCTTTTAAATCACTGCAATTGGTAGCACATTATAATTGCTCTGATGGCGAACTTCAGCACACCCCTGAACAAAATTGCCTTTTCACTAATATTCAACAAAGAATCCAAAATATTTTTATTACTATCTAAATTCTATATCACAAAATAACTACCAATATCATTTAAGTATATGAAATGTGTGTATAAGAGAAAGAAGAATGAGAGAGAGACTCACACACAGAATAAGAATGATTTTTTGAGCACAAATTCCATTCAGTGCTAGCATGAAAAAAAACACCATAGTGATCCAGTAGTGATTTTGAAAGGAAAAGTTTATTGAAAAGCAGTATTGTTTTATGCATAACCTAATGTATAGATATCTAATGAATGTTTCAAACAGTTTTTGTCTAGCATTTTAATAACTGATATCCCATTGTCTACATATACAGTCAAAGACTAGGTAAATGAGGAATGTCCCCTTAAGTGTCATTAAGTTACTGCTTCTACCTTGTGGTACCAGATGATACAGGGGCATTTATGTGATTTTATGCATGAAATTAAATAAAGAATTGTTTTATTTTTAATTCAACGTTTTAATCTTTAATTCTAGGTTTTCTGTTACTCTCATATATGTTAATAAAATAAAAATATTGAGACAGAGAAATCTGTTAAGCTGTTAATTTACCTTGATAAGGATTTATATTCATAATTATTCATTATCCATGCAAAATGCTAAATCCTGGGAAAATGTAGTCAGAAACTTCAAATATTTATTCATCCCTACAAGTATTCACTGCAGGTGTAAGAAGAACTGAGGGAAAGAAAGCTTAAGGTCAGTCTGGCCATCACCCTCAGAGCAACATGGAAATGGAACAATTGATACTGCTCAGTCCAAAAAGAACTTTCTAGAGTAACAAATTTTTCTCTTCCCTCAAGACAACCAACAGCTTGGGCAATGAAAATAATTCCTGAATAAGTTTATAGTAAAATCCATATGCCTTTAGAAGGGTGTAGTGAATACAAAATTTTATGAGTGTTTATAGAGTGCATTTAGAAATCACCCTCAGATCAGTAGAAATAAATGTGCTTTGACCACCAGGGCATTGTCAATGTGATATTATTGAGCACAGTCAGAATTGACTATAAATTCAACTACTCTGTGAATGACCCAGTGCGAGAGATGCTGTTGTCCATCGCAGTGCTGGTGAATGTATCAAGGAATTAGGAGGGTAAGATGATGAGTTATGCCATTCTCTTCTGGTTTTCCAAGTAATAGCATTTGCTATTTTAGTGCAGAAGAAAACCTTTAGGCCTTTTGGTATTTGATTGAACTTTAAATGCTAAATCTATCTTGTATTGCTGAACCAATCGGTTCAGTCTGTATTCTCAGAGCCATGTCTGCAATGGAACAATGAAAACATAACATCTAGGATTAAGAAAATGCGATGGCCTGCTCCTGCCCTGCTTCATCGCATAGGATAATGTTACATTCACAACTCTGAAATAAAAATTTGCCATAATGAGTTGCGGTTGTACTAAAGTATGTAATGTTACAGATATCTCTACTAAGCAGATCAGTTGTTGTAACAGAATCATCAAGGCAAGTTTTAGAATGACTTCAAAAATAAAACTCTTTTCAAACTTTCAAAACTGCGTGTTTACATTCAAGGTGCTAAATTGTCAGCCATTAATTAGCTGGTCTCAAGTAGTTATGATGTTCACACATATATAATTATAAAATAATCACTGGGAAATATCAGAATGTTGACTTTTCTATGTAAATGTTATTATTGAAGCCAAATTTTCTGTAAAATGATTAAGGAAACTCAAAAGATTTCCATAACAGGTAGTAGTAGTAAGTGGTCATATATGTAGGATTCTCAAACAAAAATATCGCAGGTAAGTAAAAATCATTGATACTTAGTTCATATCACTACAAATTAATAAGATATTTCTCAAAGGATTGAGGTATCTCATGGCAAACACAAACTTTTATGACAGTTATTTTTGGAAATTTCCCAGAAAACACTTCAACAAAAGATAGAAAACACATTTGCACAGAAAAGCCAGTGCTGTCTTCTCTATAGCAAAGCACTTGCTCAACAGTTGGGAAAGCACTTGCTAAATTATGATGCATTAATGTGTGGCTGTTGCACAGCTAAGAAAAATGATCATTATGAAGATAAATTATAGACAACTAATCATAATACCATCTCAAATGGTAAAACAGAAACTGAAGACTGTATGAAGTTCATACTTCATATAAAATGTACGAGAAGAAATTTGTAAACAACTACATGGAAAATAAGTAGAAGAAAACACCCGCTACTTCAGTGTTGAGTCCATTTTCCTTTATATATTAGGAGCACTAGATATGTTTAAAGATAAAGATAAAAAAAAATTAAAAATTTATGTGAAAAGCCACAGCACTCTGTCAGAAAGCTGAGATAAAATTTAATTTTAGAATAGTTTCACTCCCAGAGTAGTTTCAAGTTCACAGCAAATTTGCATGCAAAATGTGGAGTGCTCATCATCTTTGCCTGCCCACAGTCACATGCACAGCATCCTCTAGCGCCGGATCACCAGAGCAGCACTTATTCTGAGGAACTTGCAGGGACACAGCACCACCACCCAAAGGAATCACTCTTTGTTCTGTACACTCTGTGAATACAAGTACAAATGAGCATCGTCATGTTCCTACATACGACGTGTAGAATTGTTTCATGATTCTCCAATGCCCCCTCCTAGTCTAGTCGTGGGTCCCGTTCCCCGCCGCCACAATTATTGGTTCACCAAAGGCTTCAATATATACAATTCAGAAAGACCAAAATGGGAAACATGTGTAGGATATTTTTTTAACTTAAAAAAAAAAAAACAAAAAACTTATCTTACTGCCTTAGTTGGTTGATTGATTGTCTTGTTTGGTTTTATTTGTTTGATTTTAGAGAATTTCAAGAGTTCTTTTCATATTTTAGATAATTATTTTTCCTTGTAAGCTTTTTTGAGACAAGATCACATGCCTTTGCTAAAAGAGCATCCTGTGATGCCTGAGGGTTCAGAACACTGTCAGCATGATTCCTGTAAACTGTTCTGTGTGGAGACTGGACAGTTTTGTTCCCTGTGGACTGAGTCTATTCAGACAGAAAATCCCAAATATGAGAAAATGCAGCTCCTTCCTACCAGCAGCTTTAAGCTTGGAGTGGCCATGACCCTGGCCTCCTTGAGGCTCCACAGGCCAGCACCTGGCAACTAGTGTTCATAGTTTTGTCATCACCCTTGGTGGCTGCTCAGTTAGGGCACTGCACTGAAGTTGTTTTACCCAACTGTTTCAACCATCCTCTACAGTCCTTCCACCCTCCTGTTTCACAGCTCTTCTCCTTCTGTGATCTAATGGCCTCTCGCTGTCACAACCACAAGTCTCTATTGCCTCTCACCTGTGGCTCTCTGCAGCCTCTTGTCTTCCGAGCACATCCAACTACTCAGTCTCAACTCCCCAGGTCTCTGCTCTCGGTGGTTGTTCTCTGGAACTCTTTACCCCTCTTCCTCCTACTGAATGTGCCCAGGGTTAACGAAACCACAAGTTCCTGTTCATGTTACACCAGTTCACTCTGCTTTACTGTGATAAAGATCACAAGTAGGTGATAAAAAAATTTCCCTTCAAGCTGAGCATGGTGGCGCGCACCTTTAATCCCAGCACTCAGGAGGCAGAGGCAGGCAGATCGCTGTTGAGTTCAAGGCCAGCCTGGTCTACAAAGTGAGTCCCGGACAGCCATGGCTACACAGAGAAACCCTGTCTCAAAAAAAAAAAAAAAAAAAAAAAAAACACACACACACACACACAAATCCCCTTCAAGAGGCTTTACTGGATCCCAGAGTGAAGCCTGTGAGCTAGCTGGCA
>OU015743.1:117807677-117817841 GCA_907169655.1 Acomys percivali
ATATATATATATATATATATATATATATATATATATATATATATCAAAGTCACTGTAAATATATGCAGAAGTGTGCTGGGGCACATGGATATGGGGGGCATACATTTGTCTGCATGTAGAGACATACTTGTGTATATGAAGGAATACATGCACATACATATGCAGACCAGAAGTCAATGCCAAGTATAGCCTCAGTCTCTTTCCATCTTGCTTTTTGACACAGATGCTTTCAGTGAACACGAGCTCACTAATTTGTTTGAACTGGCTGGCCAGTGAGCCTGAGTCCCACTTGTCCATACCTCTTTGGAATGGGGGGTCGGGAATCAGAGGCACACTTTTGTGGCCAGCTATTTTACATGCGTGCTAGAGATTTGACCTCAGGACTTTATTTTTGACAGAGGTAGTTCCATGGGCCCACTTAAATATTAGCTTCAAGAAAGCCTAGAAGAAATTTCATTTAGTTGGTTTATCTGAATCTTAGATGCTGAATTCAGAAGTGATGCTGAGGGGAACGAGTGCAAGTGAAGTGCTAGACATAAGCATGACTAAATCTTGGGCAAAATACTTTCTTACACAGAAGACTCTTATGATTTCAATTTCAGAGAGAAGTAAATCTCCTTAAAATTATATTAATAAATATTTAAAAATCAAAATAGCTTTATATTCCTAATATAACCATTGCTATCGTATGCTTCAATAAAACATACCTTTCCATTAAATATATTCACATATTTGCTTTCAATGTTAACTAAGATCCCTCTAAATATTACCTTTAAATTATCCACTTAGGTGAATGACGGTGTTTAAGAGTCCTGAGAACTGTACATCTTTAGTAACTACAGAAAAGAACATATTCAAAAATACAATCTTTGTTAAATCATGAATTAACAAATATAGGGCTGGGGAGGTGGCTCAGTTGATAAAGCGCTTGCCACACAAATTTGGCCACATTGACTCCAGTTTCACAGTATTCACTGGTGTGATGAGAGGAGGGTTGGTGAAGCTGCATATTGACACTGCTTTCCTAAAAAGAAATTTGATTCAGTTAAGAGGCACTTGCAAGCTAAATTATTAATGTAGAGCATATTTGTAAAGATTAGCGGAAGATGTGAAATGCCTATGGCCACATTATCTTTAGTTTCTTGGGAAACTTTGTCAAGTCATAACTTCCAGAATAGAAGAGTCAAATGATATATACGTATGGAAAGTTAAACTAGAATTGAACCTAATGATTTTATCGTAGCCACTGAATGTCCTTGGCTGTTGTGCTGATGTTCCATATACTGTCTCTATTTTGTAAGAGTATTTGCTGTACAACCTGTGAAAAGTTCGTGAAATAAAGGCACCAAGAGAATCAGTTTATAAATTATACATTAAACATGAGGCATGAGAATTTTCTCCCAACAGATCTTAAATAGCAAAAGCCAGCATAATCTGATACTACACACACACAAAAAAACTAAATTAGTTTGTCATACTCAAGTGAGGCAAAGATCTCATTTGATATAGAAGTAACAAATTCAATAATTCAAGTGAGTGCAAGAAGGAGGCTTGAGGAGACAAACTCAGTTCTCTGGATCCTATTTTCTTCTAAAAATAATATATAACCAGGTTATTTATGAAAAAGACCAACTTCTCACATAAATATTTGCATAGTAGAGCTGATACACTCAAGGGATTATACAAGTTTTGTTTTCTATAAGCAATTTTAAACAAATTGATATACACTAACTGAAATAAATTCTATAATAAAGATTCCTTGTAAACAAGTGTCACCAGTGGGTTGTCCTGCACGTATGACACCAGCATATCTTAATTATTCATTGATTAACATATTTAACTTTTTGTATTTTGTTTCTCTTGTCATCAAACAAGAAAATTTTACACATTTATTGTAAAGACTAAATGAGACAGTAAAAGCTAATGTAGGGTCGTGTACTACAATAACACCTGCATGATGCAAAACCTATATTACTTGATATGGTTGCATTAAACCCATAACAAGAAATGTTTATAAACCAATATAGCCATATAAAGACTACAATATCATCTCTTTTTTTGCTTTTGGGAATTATTGAACATTATAGGAAAATATTCATAATATGTGGCTAAAAGAAACTAGCTAAGCCTAAACCATATTTTAATATTATACCAACTTTTAAAAATATACCCACATATATACCTATAAAAACACTAAATTCTGCCTTAATATAAAGACTTATTTTTTTTTACTATAATGTTAATACTCCTTTCACTTTCTATAAGAAAAAAAAATACCTATAACACATTTATCACAGCAAAGCAACACTTCAACTACAATAGGATTTGGAATAGTATATAGATATCATGAGCCCAGATTGATTCATTCTCTAATCAAAATCTTTTTCTAACACTTCTTTAAAATTACAAGACCACCTGTTAAGGATGAGAGATATTTGCAATAGACTATACTACTTCTACTGTTTCAACATTTCATCTACCAGAGCAGCACCTTCAGTTCTTCAGGCTATAATGCTTCGAGGACACATCAATCCCCAATTATGGTTCCTACACACCATGGATTCATTTGCTCAATACAGGAAGATGTTTATTTGTAGATTTTCTTCATCTGCCAGCTGGAATTTTGAATGACATGCTAAATAGAAGCTTAAAAATAACATCGTACACAAAGCCAGAGACTCCTTATTAATTACAGTGTTGATTGTATGAAAATAAGCTCTGTTACAAACCCGCCCACTGAATTCACAGGCTTCAACAGCATGCTCCTCTGACTTTCTATTTTCCCAACAAAAGACAGTGGGTTGTAGATGTGCTTTGAACACAAAATTTAGGTCAATCCAGGCATTAAGCAATTCAGTTCAGCTGACCTGACTCAGCAGCATGTTCTTTCTCTGTGGTAAGATGTACTTCCATTGTGAATCAGAGTCAGGAGTTATGGAAAGATATATTTTTCTTATGGAATGCCATTCTTTCATTGCTTTGGAGTAGAATGCTAAAGAGATTTTTTTTTCTCTGAACAGAAGCCATCTTCTTTGGTTTAAATTTTGGAAACTGAAATGGAGAGTAGTGGGGTGTTTGCTGTAGATAACCATTAATTACAATATTGTTTACTATTAATTAACAATCACAATAAATATGCTAAGGTGAACAGAAGAAAGCCAATGAGGTTTTAACCCTACACAAAGACCCTCAGGCCACTAAGAAATGCTGAGAGTGGAAGAAATAGTCTCCAACAAGTTAGTCAACACCAAATGGTCAGCCCTAAAAAGCATACATGCAAGTAACACTATACAGACAGAGTACATTGTATTTAGGAATGTGTGTGTGTGCGCGCGTGTGTGTACACATATATATATACATTCTATATACTACTATATAGTCTATATATTCCTAAATACGCATATATACATATGAATATACATACACACATATGTATGCAACAACAATTAATGAAATAGGCCATGAATTTGGAAAAGAGAAAGAAAAGATTTTTAAAGAGTGTTTGGAGGGAGGAAACCGAAGAGGTTAATTATGTAATTATATTATTATCTCAATAATAGATCATTTTCAAAACAGACTGGGATCAAGGACCAGGGCTTCTATACACAGAGTAATCCTACCATTAGCAAAACAATCTAATTCTTTTTCTAAGTCACTGCCTTTCAAAGGAGCCATCTTAACAGATACTCACATGGGACTTTTCTTCTGGAAAAGTTCCCTTGAATGAGGCTTAGTGGTATAAATAACATTTAAAAAGTAAGCTAGTTTTATGTAAATGGAAATTCTAAAGCAGAATTTCACATGTAAGCTAACCAATGTATGTGACGACCAAGGACAGGAGATACTGAAACACTAACACAAGTAGAGTGAGAGCTCATCTGTGATGCGTTATGTACCTAGTCTCCTAGGAGTAAATAATGCCTAGGTTTGGCAGAATGATAAAAGAGATGGATATAACTACCTTAACCAAATGATGCCAGGTTAAGTTAGAGATGCCTATCTTATAAACATGGCAAAAGCAGAAAGTGACCATGTCAGCAATGAGGGAAAAAAATAAGTAATGACAAAATACAGCTTTAATGTGGATTTTTAAAATAGATTTCATTGAATTATATTAATGAGCAATATGCAAATATACATATATGTGTTATTTGGAGTTCAAGAAAAATTACCAGAAAGACTTCTTTAGAAGATTTTGGTAGGCTATCTGCTTGTTCTCAATAACAAAGGGTAAAAAATGGCATTGCCTGTGAGCTTTCTTTATTCAGAGAGGAAAAAAAAATCTGAAAATGAAGCCAGCTGCCAGATGGAAGATGTGTTTTCACAGCTCAAAAAAATGCTGCAGACCTAACACTGCTGAACAACAGCAACTGGGGCCTGCCTTGGCACTTGTTATCTGTTTGCATTCATTCATAAAATCTTAATGTTTAGACATTAAACAGAACACAGAGCAGTACTGCTATGGTCGGCTAAGTGTTAGTGCCAGATGAGGGCCCATTGCTGTTGTGAAAACCACAATAGCAGAAGCTACTCTAATGATTTAAGAAAACACAACTGTGGCTGCACTTTTATCTAAGAGGAAAGAGCTAAGTCATAAACATAACAATTACTACATATAACTTATTTATGATCAGTATGGAATCCAATATGCCTTGCAGTGATATATGAGATCACTGGCTAGGTTAGTAGCAGTCAAAGAATCAAGCTTACTTTGGGATGTCAATTTATAATAAGTTAGGACCCTTGTCCAAGCTCAGTTTGCCTAAATATTAAATTACTCAATATTAGTGAGTATTTCTGAAGACAATGTAGGTAGAAATAGATAGGTGTTTTGAAATAAGATCAATATACAAGAGGCTAGAACTTGGATTCAAACCAAGGAAAGGTGTTTTATCTCCCATGAATCTTTGCTTTGTCTATGAAACTGAAAATAACTACTCACCTCATTTTATGGATAATTTAATTCTCATTAAATTATTAATGTGAATATGTACTCTGATCACAGCCTACATTCTAACAATGCCACAAAGATATTTCTTTTTTATTGTGGCAGGTGTTTTTCTTAAGTCCAGAAATTATAAACAATAATGAAAGACTATTTATAACAGTCTGGATGGAAACTAGTCACTCTTTATCTCATCCAACATGAGGATTGATCTATGTATACCTACAGGCTAAAACCTAACTCATATGAGAATTAGATGCACCAAAAAAGCATTAATAAGTCTTTTCCTGGCAAGTTGTATTTGGATATAGTTTGTGTCTGTCACTGCTGATGAATGAGTTTCTAAACATGTTCAAAACTTCAGCTACCTATATGGGTATCCTGCTGAAATTTTGTGACTTATGCTAATGCTGTGTAATCTCTCTCTCTCTCTCTCTCTCTCTCTCTCTCTCTCTCTCTCTCTCTCGTCTGGAAATACTGAAATGCTGGCCTCAGCTCCAGGTCATTAGTCATACTCATCACCAGTGTCCCCTCTTCCTCTCAGATTGATAATAGCACACAAAATGCCTACCCCACTTAGAGCTAAAGTTTTTTTTTAAATTATCTCACTAAAAGGAATTTTATCCTTCTTGTTTTCCTACTACTTATGACAAATATTTACACACCACATTTGCCTTCCTTCGTTCCTTCCTTCCTTCCTATGATGATTGTACCTTATTCCCTGGTTGAATACTCAAACCACACGAACTGGTTCCACTTCACATCTATCTAGTTTGTCTTCCTTTTTCTTAGGAAAAGCTCCTTTCAACAATAACATATATGAGGCATGTAGCTTAAGACGACACTCTTGGTTGTTTTATAAAGGCTCATTTAGCATAAAACTCCTACAATGAGAAGTTAATCTGTAGATTCCATTTTTATGGGTATGTTAGACAGAGTTGTCCAGTAGATAAGCTGGCTCTCTACTGAGTTTACTTCCTGCTCTTCAATAAATGCTCCATATAAAAATACATTAAATAAGAATGACAATTTATACCACATATATGAAAATTCTCCCTGTATTCTGTAAAATAGAATTTTGCAGTCTACAATAAAAATGTCCTAAGAAAAATAAGATGAAATTTTTCCAAAAAAATCTGACTGTCCTGGGTTCTCAAAAAAAAAAAAAAAATAGTGGAGGGAGAGATGGCTCAGCAGGATCAGCAGCTAAGAGCATTGCTGATCTTGCAGAAGACCAGGCTTGGTTTCTAGCACCTCTATCAGGGCCCTCACAACTGTTGGTAATTGCCGTTCCACGAGATTTAACACGCAAACATATGCTGTGCATGCACAAATGTAGGCACTCACATATATCCACAAAACAAAAATTAAAAGTAAGTGAATAAATAAATACATCTTTTTAAAAAATGTTAAATGATCCAAATTCTATCTTATAGAACATTATGTAAAAAAGCTGAACTCTTCAGATGACTTTAGGATTCTCAAAATCCTATTAATGTCTTTAAACATTTTTTGCTTATTCATTTTACTTTAATTAAAATACAATTTCATCATTTACTTCACTAATTCCTACCTACTGTCTACATCTTTATCTCCTACCCCAACCCTACATGAAGAGATACAAGCATTGTCTGGAATATATACATGCCACATTTTTATCCATTTGTTTGTTCATTGGGTGTCTAGGCTGGTTCTGTATCTTGGATACTGTGACTACTGTAACAATGCATATGGATGTTCAAGTGTCTCTGTGGTAATGTGTCTTAATTTTTGTTGGATAAATATTCTGAGGAATGGTTTCAGTGGTTCGTTTGGTGGCTGTATTCATAGATTTTTAAGAGTCTCCAATGCTGATTTCCATAGCTGCTGCACACTGATTTCCATAGATGCTGCACAAATTTACAATTCTAATAGAATATGTGTTACTCTTTCACCCCATTCTCACCAGCATTTGTTGTCACTTTTTAAAGTAGGTTCATTGCAGTTTTAATTTGTGTTTCCCCAATAAATGAGAATTTTTAACATTTTTCAAATATTTATTGGTCAGTTGTATTTGTTCTTTTGAAAAACATCTGGTCATTTATTTGTCCATTTATTGGTTGGATGGTATTCTTACGATGATTATGTTTTAGAGCTTTTCATATACTCCAGATATTAGTCTCCTGTCATAAGTACAATTGAGGGCTGAAGACATGGTCAGAGATTAGGAGCACACCTTGTTCTAGCAGAAGACCAAGCTCAGTTTCACAGGTGTCTCTGGGCGTGCAAGCTGATCCTCTCTTCCATAGAAGCAATCTGCACGTTGGTGGTCCACACCTGCAGCCTTCTCCTTGGCCTCTTAGCCTGCCTCTGTCTCTAGACCCGCCATCCCAGGTCTCTCCTCCAGTTCCTCCTCCCATCTATGTTTGATTAGAAACACAATAGCCTGGCTGGAGTCCCAGGTCTGTTTCCTGAATTCCAGACCCGGGGTGGCCCCTCCCAGTCTATCACAATGTCCATCTCAGTGGGGTATCCATGGTGTCTCCAAGGGACGAAGCCTGGGGAAAAACCCACCTTCCTTCCACACATCCCCTTCTCCTTATAAAGTAATTAAGAACTATATACACAATATATATATACATATATATATATATATACACACACACACACACATATATATATATCAGGTATCAAAAACATAACCCAATCCTTTCGAGTTTGTTAACCTTGGAGAAAGTATTCCATTAGCCTCTCAAAGAGAGTCCTTTCCTATTGCCTAAAGTTTTCTAAAGTCTCTTCATTAGAAATTACAACTATCATTCTAAAAACATGAGAAAATACTTATACACATTAAGGAAAATAATAAATCGAAAATCAATAGATTTCCCCCCATTCCATAGGCTCTCTTCACTATCTTAAACACTCCTTTGCTGTGAACAACCATTTTTTAACTTCAAGCATTCCCACTTGTTAAGCGTTGGGATAATGTTCTGCTTTGTTGGCATTCCTTTCAGTTCCTTGTTTTTGCCTATATTTTGAGTATTTTCACAAAGTTTTATCTTGGCAATTTCAGAGTTTCTGATTTGTTGTTGTTGTTGTTGTTGTTGTTGTTGTTCCACAATTCATTTATGGAATTGAGGCCGGTGATTTAACAACAGATTGCAATACAAGGCTGGGAGAGAACAGTTCTTGCTCTCCCTCCCAGGATTCAGCTGTGTGAGATGGACACCTGCAAGTTTTCCAAAATAGCCTTCTGTCGCTGGGCAAGCTGGGCCCGGAGCTGGAGGCTGGTATATAGGCGTTCTAGGAGTCCTGGGCAGTCCTTGGGCTTCTGACTAGCTCCTTTTTGATTGGCTAAATCTGCTGCTCCATCTCAACAGCAACAGGTGTGGGGCCTCTGCTCAGGGAACATTCCTCTGTCCTCCTTACATTGCCACAGGCCCAGAGTTTCTGATCTTATACCAAGATCTTTAATACATTTTAACTGATGTTTATAAAGTGAAAAAGATCTGGAGCTAGTTTAACTTTTCTCCATTTTCTCCATTTCCAGCACCATTTGTTGAATAGACTCTTTTCTACACCTTGTGCTTTTAACACCTTTGTGAAAATTAGATGGCTATAGTTGTATGAGTTTATGTGTGGTCTTCTGTACTATTATATTTGATGGTTCTGTTTCTGTTGTCAGTCCTAGGCTGTTTTTGTTATCATATCTCCAAACTATGATTTGAGAAAAAGGTGGATTGATTCGGCTGCTAGGGTTTTGAGGGACTTTCATGTAAATTTTATGACTTCTCTTTCTAGTTTGTTGAAGAATGATGTTGGGATTTTATGAGAATTGCAGTATGTAATTTTCATTGTTGACTGTACTTAGAATCTCCTTTAAAATGTACCTCTTGGGGTGTTCACTAATATACGCTTCTGATTGAGGCTTCCATGGTGAGGGAAGAGAGAATTGACTGTAACTCCAGGACTAAGGTCTCTTCATGAATAAAAAGAAGAAAGTATATTGAAGCCCAGTGTCCATCTCTCTCAACTTCCGGAGTGCAGATACAGTGTAAGTAGCTGCCTGGCATTCATGCCTCCATGCTGCTCCACAAAAGCAAGCTATATCCTTCTTAAAATGAAAGCTAAACTAAATTATTTTTAATTTAAGAAACATTTGTCTGGTAGTTTGTTGCAACTAAAAGAAAATGTATAGATCACTTTCAGTAATATAGCCATTTTCTCATTAATTCTGCCAACACATGAGCCTGAAAAGACTTTCCAGCTGGTAGAATCTTCTTCCATTTCTTTTTTTTTTTTTTTAATTTTTAAAATTTATTTTATTAATTTATTCTTGTTACATCTCTATGGTTATCCCATCCCTTGTATCCTCCCATTCTCCCCTCCCTCCCATTTTCCCCTTATTCCCCTCCCCTATGACTGTTCCTGAGAGGGATTACCTCCCCCTGTATATGCTCATAGAGTATCAAGTCTTTTCTCGGTGACCTGCTGTCTTTCCTCTGACTGCCACTAGGTCTCCCCCTCCAGGGGACATAGTCAAATGTGAGGCACCAGAGTACCACCTGTATTGTCCTTGGCTGGTGCCTTAGTTTGAGCAGGACCCCTGGGCCCAAATCTGCCTAACATAATGTTCTACTTGTAGGTATCAAGGACCCTCTGGAATTCCTCTACTTTGCTATTCTCCCATGTTTCTCTCATCTAGAGTCCCAATAGGATGTCCTCCCCTCTGTCCCAGTTTCCTGGTAAGGGAAGGCTTTCATGGAACATGCCCTTTGGGCAAGTATGCAGATATAAGTGAGTATATACCATCTGAGTCTTTCTGCTTCTGGGTTAACTCACTCATTATGATCATTTCTAGCTCAATCCATTTATCCACAAATTTTGGGAATTCCTTGTTTTTAATAGCTGAGTAGTATTCCATAGTGTATATGTACCACAGTTTCTTTATCCATTCTTCTACTGAGGGACTGTTTCCCCCCTTCTACTAGGCTGTTTCCATGATCTGGCTATTATGAATAAGGCTGCTATGAACATGGTTGAGCAAATTTTCTTGTTGTGTGCTGGTGCATCTTCTGGGTATATTCCAAGGAGTGGAATAGCTGGGTCTTGAGGAAGCCCTATTCCCAGTTTTCTGAGATAGCACCAGATAGATTTCCAAAGTGGTTGTACTAGTTTGCATTCCCACCAGCAATGAAGGAGTGTTCCTCTCTCCCCACATCCTCTCCAGCATGTGGTGT
>OU015743.1:117817851-117832298 GCA_907169655.1 Acomys percivali
GTTTTGATTTGCATTTCCCTGATGACTAAGGAGGTTGAGCATTTCTTTAAGTGTTTCTCAGCCATTTGATATTCTTCTGTTGAGAATTCTCTGTTTAGTTCCAAGCCCCATTTCTCAATTGGGTTATTTGGTTTGGTGGTGTTTACTTTCTTTAGTTCTTTATATATTTTGGATATTAGACCTTTGTCAGATGTAGGGTTGGTGAAGATCTTTTCCCAGTCTGTAGGGTGTCGCTTTGTTCTCTTGACAGTATCTCTAGCCTTACAGAAGCTTCTCAGCCTCATGAGGTCCCATTTATTAATTGTTGACATTAAGGCCTGGGCTGCTGGTGTTCTGTTCAGGAAGTTGTCTCCTGTGCCAATATGTTCCAGGCTCTTCCCCACTTTTTCTTCTAACTCACTTAGTGTCTCTGGTTAAAGATAGCATCTTTAACAAATGGTGGTGGTCTAACTGGATGTCTACATGTAGAAAAATGGAAGTAGATCAATATTTATCACCCTGCACAAAACTAAAGTCCAAATGGATTAAAGAACTCAACATAAAACCAGACATACTAAATCTATTAGAAGAAAAAGTGGGGAAGAGCCTTGAACTCATTGGCACAGGAGACAACTTCTGGAACAGAGTACCAACAGCTCAGCCTCCAAGATCAACCATTAGTAAATGGGACCTCATGAAACTGAAAAACGTTGGTAAGTCAAAGGACACTGTCAACAGAAAAAAACAAAAGCCTACAGACTGGGAAAAGATCTTCACAAATCCTACAAAGCAGTAATATCCAAAAATATATAAAGAACTCAAGAAATTAAACACCACGAAGCTAAATTATCCAATGAAAAAATGGGGTTCAGGGCTAAACAGAGAATTCTCAGCAGAGGAACATTGAATACCCGGAAACACTTAAAGAAATGTTCATCGTCCTTAGTTATCAGGGAAATACAAATCAAATCGACTCTGAGATTCCATCTTACAGCTACCAGCTCAAAAATTCTAGTGACAGCACATGCTGGTGAGGACATGGAGAAAAGGGAACACTCCTCCATTGCTGGTGGAAGTGCAAACTTGTACAACCACTTTGGAAATCAATATGGCACTTTCTCTGAAAATTGGAAATAGTACTACCACCAGACCCAGCTATACCACTCCTGGGCATGTACACAAAAGATGCACCACCATGCAGCAAGGACATTTGCTCAACTATGTTTATAGCACCTTTATCATTATAGCCAAAATCTGAAAACAACTTAGATGTCCCTCAACCAAAGAATGGATAAATAATCTATGGTACATTTTTCACAGGGGATTACCTCTCAGCCATTAAAAACAAGGATATCTTGAAATTTGCAGGCAAATGGATGGAACTACCTGAATGACGTAACCCAGACCAAGAAAGACATGTATGGTATGTACTCATTCATAAGTGGATATTAGCCCAACATAGAATGGCTCTGAGAGACTCCTCCACCCATCGGGGGATCAGGACAGATGCTGGGACTAGATACTGGACTCTGGTTAGAGGCCCGTGAGTGGTAGGGCAGATGGTAGGACCCAGAGAGTTCAGGAACCTCACAAGGAGACCATCAAAACTGGTGTATCTGGATGGGGAAGGCCAGCACATACTACTCCACCAGCCAAGGACAATGCATGCAAAGGACCTAGACACCCCTTTTCCAGATCTAGCCAATGGACAGCTCATTCTCCATCATTGTCGGGGGAGCAGCGACTGCCTCTGACATGAACTCTGGTGCTCCTGATTTGATCACCTCTTCCTGGCAAGAAGACCATGCAGGCACACAGAGGAAGGGGAAACAGGCTATCCTGATGAGACCTTATAGGCTGTGGTCAGACACTGGGGGAGGAGGGCCCCCTGTCAGAGGTCTAGAGGAGGAGAATAGGGCAAAATAGGGAATAACAATTGGGATGTAATGATATATATATATATGTATGTATATGTATATAACTTTATCTATGTATTCAATTTCACAGATATCTGTATTTCATTTTTACCACTCAGAAATAGATGAATGAATAACATTCATTCATAGAAGGATCAAAGAAAGCTAAGAGAGATGATTAGTATTATAAGGAAACAATTGGGATTAACTTTTTCTCAAAAAAACTTAAAATGGGAAATTTAACAATAAAGAGCTATAGAGTTTAATATATATGTACCAAAATTGAATTGAATTGGCTGCCAGATGACCATACTTATCTCTAGTTTAAGCAAGGAAGACTGACTTAGATTTGTTAATAGGGCAGTGATTCCTAGATTCTAAAAATGATTAAAATGAGATCAAATTACTATAACAAGACTTGAATACAAATTTTAACATGTATAAAGGATTGTATGCATTGCTGTCTATGAGACAAATTAACAAGTCAAGATGAATTAAGAAGAAAGATGATGAAAGTTATGAGGAAAACGCATGTTCATCCTATATAAGAAATTACTAAAGTAATCAGGGATATTCAGCTTGCAGAGATACACAACTAGAAGATAATGAAAGATTTTTATCATCCATGATATCTCAATGATCCTCTTAAAAGTGAGGTATGCCGTTATTCAAGAGCCTTACCATCCAAAATATGGTCGACAAACAAGCAATGTTAGCATGACCTCGGAACACACAAGCAATATAGAAGAGCAGGTGCCATCTCACACACATTTGATTATTGTGTTTTGTAACGTGCTCATTAGCTGATTCACCTGCACATTTGTTTGTGTCTGGGAAGTTCTTGTCTCAGTGTTTCCAAGCATGGAAGTAGTAACTGCCAGCTGTAGGAGCCAAGATGCAGAGTCTCAGGTTCATGCTCAGAATTCCAGAGGATACAAATCAGGTAGGCTTGACACACTTCAATCAAGACAGAACATTAAATCACCTTTATGCTATGAGTTTATATGATGAATGAATATGGTGGTTTGAGAGATTATGAAGCCTAATCATGAGGCTATTATAAGTAGATGCTGACCATCTGTCAGAAATGACAAAGGAAAGAAGTTTGTTCTCTGTGGGAAGTAGAATCTGATGATTCTGTTCCCTTCTGAATATAAAACGTAGATTCTTCTAAATCCAGCTGTGATTTTTTTTTCAAACCACTTTGCAAGGATGCCTTTACTAGTAAAAGCCAGAAGCCAATCCACTTATAAAAAGCATGACCCCATTTTTGGCCTATTCCTACAAATAATGCCTTTCAAGAGCATTTGCTCAAATAAACTGTGATCTCAATGACATGAAGAATTGAAAACAGAACCACAGGTTTGAGGAAGTAATTAGGGATTTTTCTACTGAGCTCAGCCTGAATTAACTTCAAGGAGTCTTGCAGCTGCCTAGATTTTCACACCAAGTCATGTCATGGTGCATAATTTGATGCTGTAATTTATTCACAGTTAATTCTTATTAAATGAAGCCTAGTGGCAGTTTTACCATAATAAGGAGAGAAAGTACTGCTTGTTTTATTGCTAGGGAAAAATGTTCACTGAGGTGAAAAATCGAGACTCACCTATGATCTGTTAATACACAGGTAATTGTTATGTGGAGCTCTCAAATTGAGCATCTACAAGGGTTCTCAAATTGAACTGCTGTGAAATTCCTCTCATTTCTTTTTTATTACTCTAGTTGTTTGAAGATGAGATTCAATTATAGTTTCACCCTACTATTCCAAACTCAAGTACAAAGTTGCACATACAATCAGGATTGTTCGGTAGATAGCATAAAAACTTCAGGCAGCCATCATTTCATCTAGCCTTGCTATCTCTTTTTCTATATTAATAATGCCATGAAGGAGAAAACATGGCTCTCAGTACAATTGGAGAGAGAAGCAAAGGGGAAAGAATCTGTCAGAAGTTAAAATCATCTTTGCCAGTCTAATACCTGGACTTTAAATCTAGGACCAATTGATTGATGCCGGTATCCACCATTTGTGTAGCTTCACTCCCAGTCATAGTGAAAACCTCTAATTAGTGCTCAGCTTCCTTCCTGAATCTCAACTCCTAAGTTTTCATCAATTCCTTCCTATTTTACTTTTAAAAGTATGCTTTCTATGCATCCCTTGTAAATTGATGAAATAATAATTCTTCCTTTAATATAACACATTTCTGAACAATAATTACATTGGATAGTCTCTCACATGCTTTAATAAGTGAACAAACATCTCTTCTGATCACATAGCTCCCAAATTATAGAACAAGCATCCATCTCCTCTCTCTCATTCATACATTTTCCTTTTTCTCAAGGAGCTAATTTCTACCACGATGACCTATAGAGCAGTCAGACTCTATAATAGAGGTTAAATGTGCCCCAATGAGCTAAAACTAACAATATTCCCCTAAGCAAGTAATAATAAAACCATCTGAATTCTTTGAGTGAAGGCTAAAGAAAGGTGGATATAGAGCCAAAGATAGAGAAGTAGAGAAAAAAGGAGAGAGGGGAGGGAAAAAAGGAGTGGTGGGAGGGAGGTAGAAAGGGGGCAAAGGAAAAGAGGGAGGAAGAAAGTATGGAAGGGAGGGGAAAATAGAAAGCAAGACAAAGGGACCTAGGCAGGCAAGCAGACTTTCAAATCACTGCAGAGCAAGAAAGAAGGGGAAAATGAGGGGAGGAAAAGAAAAGAAGGAAGGGACTTCTCAAGTGCCCTTCCATTATCTTGTAGATTTTAAACAAAAAGTCCAAGAAACCTGACTTTTGATCAGGCTTCCTAGGATTAGGCAAGTTCAGAAAGCACCAAGCTACAGAACACAAAAGATTACAGCCCCAAAATGCATAGTGTTGGCATTCAAAATCCTCCATGGTGTGCTGTGACCCAAGAGTATGTCTGCACTTCTTCATGTTATCTAAGGTGTCGTACCCTCTATTTTGCTCATTTACCATCCTGTCTACACACCAAAATTAACTGCGAAGGTCTGTGAATAACCCGCCCACGTGGATTGCATTCTTCTTGGATCCCTGCAGAGCAAGAATCTGGAAATCAAAGTGCGTTCTATGAACAGACTAATAAGTGACCCTGGCAGACATACACCTGAAAAGGAAGTCTTTCCACAGTCATGTTACATTTGACAGCCAGGCTTTTCTCAAGCGCCACCTTTCTCTTCTCTATCATACTCTTGTTTCCTACCTTTCTTTGACTAGAATATTTAACTTTTCTCCCTTTTCTAACTCAAGAAAATATTTCTTAAAACTCTCATTTTCTGTCTGTGATGACCTCTATTTGTTCCACTTCAGCACAAAGGTGTAAGTTTCTCTCTCTCGGGTTTCCGTAATAAGCTACCTACATCCCTAACATCTGAATGTACTGTCTTGCATCAGCATGAAGGTCTCTCACTCTGCTAGATTGAAAGAGATGTGTGTTCAAGGATGATGGCACATTCTTCTCATTGCTGATCTAATTCCACAGCTTTTGGGAAAGCACTGAAAAATAAAATGGAAGAAATAGAAGCATTGGGGCTGTAATACTAAGAGTATGTAGGCTGATGGCAACATTGTTTCATGACCTACATAGCAGTTACAAAGATGTATTTATGGTTAGTAATTAAATTGGTCATTTATACCATGTGTGCAATTATTTTTGTATTTTAACCTCAATGAAACTTTTTGAAGAAACAATAAAAGTATCAGCCATAGGAGATCCAGCCACAGCACAAGCAGAAAACAAGTCTCTAATAGGTTCTTGTTTAGAGGAAGATAGATCTAAGCTTCTCTGTCGCACAGGACATTAAACGGTTCTTCTATTAAGTGGAATAATAGGACTGTTTAAGTAGTTATTGATGTTCTAGTACATCTTTTAAAATGGGGAGTGAGATTACTGTTAAGTAATTGGAAAGAATTTCTTTTAAATCTGATTCAGAAATTCTGATTTCCAATATGGCTTCCCCCACACACAACAATTTAGCACTTAGAACCTTAAAATCTATAATTCTAAGTTCTTGAGACCTAGAGTTCTATAAAGCAAAATAGATACTTAATGCATTGCCTGTACAACATCCTAAACTAGGATAATGCCCAGAAACCAAACAAACTCTCTGCTCTTCAGACGACATTTGGATGACCACAGTGCGTGGGAGAGAAGGACTGTGACAGTGAAGTGTGAGAAGAGCGAGAAAGCTTCTGGAAAGATCATCTGTGTATCAGGAAGGATGATCACTCCAGACATCAGCCTTACAAGGGAGAGCTATTGTAAAGCTCTAGTGAATCATAAATCATATGGTCCCACCTGGGTGGCTGAGAAGATATGGAGTAAGTTATAAAATGGAAAAGAAATTGTGATAATTAAAGTCTTGGTCAAGGTATGGTATTGCCTTCAGAATGTTGGCTTTTGGTTGAAGTTTGAGTGGAGGTTCTCCACTATACAAAATGCACAATTTACCCCAATCATAGGTAAAACATTACATTAAAGACGGGGTGGTGGACAGAAGAGACAAAAAGAGAGGGGCACTTATTTTTAGAGAGCCAGTATATGTAAGTGTTGCACAGATACACACACACAATTCAAATTATGCTGCAAGTGCTATAATAGAGAAATCAAAATTGAGCTTAAGCATGTCTGAAGGAAGGAGAGATAAAAATAATAATAAGCTGACTTGAGCTTGGTAAACTGAGAAGTCAGAAGAGAATATCCAAGAAAAAGGGCTGAGAAACAAGTAAGAGATTTAGCATAGGCTAACCAAAAGAAAGGAAAGATGTTTGTGGTCTGAGAAAACTTCTGAACGAAATGAGGAAACAAATGAAAAAAAGTACTGACTCTGTGGAGCTGGTCAAGGACCAGTGTGTGGCAGACTGTGCTTTGCAGTTTGGCTTACAGGGGGAGTGAGCAGGAGGCTCAGAATACTTTTCAAATACAAAGGCATAAGAGTTGCATGAAAAGATAAAACAGTCACTTTGGTTGCAATTGAAAAACTCATTGCACGGAGAAGCAGATGGAGCTGGGAAGTAAGCTAGACTTCTCAGCAGGGCACACTCCCCACTGGGGAATCTTGTGCCCATACGGAAGGAATGCAAGGCTATGTATGTAGTGATTTGGAGGGTGAACATTTTACAAAGAATTTGGAATAAAAACAAAGTTTGTATTGTTAAAATGTTTTACCACATACCTGTGCAAACAAAGCCAGCAGCCATTCTCACGGTTTCATCAGGAAGACTCAGAGAGGAAAAACATTTTATCTGTAGCAGATTAGAAGCCTTGGCACTTTTGTCTAGTTCCTGAGGCTCTGCACACAAAACCAGGAAGCAAAGCAAAGACTATTGCTCAGTTCTCTCACAATTAGCGGCAGCACTAAGCATCAGCCGGCGGTATAAAATGCACGATGTGTATTTAGATGTTTATTTAAAGTGCTGGCTTTATTATTGGAGAGATGCAAATTTTCCCTACATTTCAGTATCTGTTCTGTGGAAGAAAAGAAATGAACAATTACTGCTTGAAACTTCCACTTTAAGCCACAATAACAGCTAATCATGCAAATTTTGAGGAAAATGATCAGACGTTTTAGAGCTAAAAGGAAAGATGTCTGGACGAGGGGCAAAACAATAAAAAGAACAATCAAACAAGCAAATGAAAAATTGTTTGATACTGCCTTCTAGGTCAGCTTCAAATCTGTTCTGAAGGAGACTCTTCATACTTAGAAGTGCGTTTAGGAATCCACTGTGCGACTAAGGCCAAATCTATTCAAATAACAGGGAGTGGTTAGAAGGGGTCGCCTTGGAGATTTTACTAACTTATACATTTTAATACATTTGAAACACAGGGTTGATTTTTTAAGGCAAATCCAATTATTCTTTGCAATTGTTTAAAAACCTATATCATAATGACTAGCTATATATACATGTTTATACACATGTATGTATAGATACAGAATATATATGTTCATACATAGACACAGAAATAATGTACTATATATGTATTGCATATGTGTGTTTAAGGTATACACATATACCAATACACAAACACTATATGTATTCTGAACACACATGTGTGTATTAATAATTAATTTTGAGAGGATTGGAGAGACAAGTCAGTTGCTAAAAGTACTTGCTGCTCTTGGAGAGGACTTGGGTTCAATTCCCAATATAGTGGCTCAAACTAAAGTCTCATGGGGATCTGTTACTCTCCTCTGGCCTCCAATGACTACAGACACATAGCTGGTACACATACCCACATGTAGACAAACAGTCATACATATAAAATTATATTTAAAAGAACATTTTAAATGTTTTGCCATAAAGAAATAATACATGTATGAGTAAATGAATGTGTTTGTCCTTATTTAAATATTATACAATGAATCATACACATCAAATGCATCAAAACACTTATGGTACCATTACTAAGATATTATTATGATTTATGCATCAGTTAATAATGCATTTTAAAAGTGTCTTGAACATTTAATTCTGAACACAAACAAGCAAATGTTTATAAGCCCAAATTATTTCATGACACTTAAACATAAACTTTAGAGTTTCCATTTCTTTGCACTCATATAATGATGCTCCTAAAATCCATTTCAAGATGAGTATTCCAATAAAGCAAACAAAGCAAAGTCTTGATAAAAAGCCAGCCACATCCTAGCAGGCACTGTTTTAGGATAGAAAGGCAATTCTAGAAGAAGTTATAATTAGAAAGAGCATAGACAGTAACATTTGCGTGTACATAAAAAGACATTCATGATTTGGACCCATAGAGGGACCCATAATAGGCAAATGTATTTGAACAATTGGTCCCCAGCTGGTGAAAATGCTTTGTAAGGTTGTGGAACCTTTAGGAGTCTGTTAGTGGATGTGAGTCAATGAGATTAGGGCTTGAGATTTTATAGCCCTGGTCCACTCTGCTCTGCTGAGTGATTATGGGTGCAATGTGACCAACTAGCCACCTTGAGCTTCTACCCTCCAAGCCTTTTTAACTTGATGAGCTATGTCTCCTCCAACTGTAAACTAAGTAAATCCTTCCTCTCTTAAGTTGACTGTTTCCACGTATTTGCTCATAACACAAGACAGATAATAACTGCAAAGGGTTTCTCTCATTTTTTACCTATACCACAGGGAAGTACGTTAAAGAGTCTAAGCAAAGCTGAAGCACCTCAGTACTAATGTGGCCCAGAGACACTTTCCATGGAGTGGAAGTAATGCCTCTTTGAACAGGGAAAACATGGAATTTCTCCATCTTCAATGTCAGCCTGTTTTCCTCTCTTAGACTGGTGTGTCATGAGACTCTTGAACAGCTTCACCTTGCAGACTTGGTGACATTTTGGCCATTTGCTACATGTCATTCCTTTCTCAACTACAAAGCCACACCATGAAACTGAAACTAGAATGTACTATGTCATGATTTAAACAATTTAATTTGGGAAGAATATTTTTTTGTGATTAAGAAAGCAACAGAAAAGGTATCACACCAGCTATTGGGCATACCTGGGTCATAAAAAGTTGTTAAATATCCTGTTACTAAACATCACGACAAAGATGTAATTAACTTGTTGGTAGGTTACCTCTAAGTAGGGAGGGGGAATACCCAGACATGGCTTCATCCTTCATTGCTCATATGTAATACCTAGTGGGAGGGAGTGGAAGGGAGGGAGGATGGAAAACCAGACTCTATTATCACAATTTTAGAGATTGCTTCTACTACTCGTGGGCCTGCACCTCAACAATCTCGTTTCTTCTGGTATTCAAATCTCATCAGGGTGGAAGAAATGTATTGCTTTGTTGTTTTGCCCTTCTGGTGGTGGTGGCAGCTTTTTGATATAGGGTCTTATGTAGCCCAGGCTGGCCTTGATGTCTTTATGTAGCTGAAGAAAACTTTAAACTCCTGATTGTCCTGCCTTAACTCTCAAGTGTCAAGATTAAAGACATAAGCCATCTCAACCAAGTGAAAGAAATCTCAGTATTTACAGGATAACCTCAAAGTTGAACATATTTCTGCTATATGAAATCATAAATGAGGAGGGAAAACTTGGGCCACCTAATCTGAAATTATGAATACAAGTTTTGACTAACCATAAAATGGATTTTATGTAAAAGGTAACTAAAGCAAGTTTGATAATTATACAGCATATTTAATTAGTTAATATTTCATCTTTTAAATGCAAATATTTTAAAAATATATGTGATGCATATATAATGACTCCATATGTATATATGTGTGTGTATATGTTTGTATATGTGATTTCTATATCATAAACATTAACAGCTTGACTCCTCAAAGTCATTTGAATTTTATAAAACTGTTTTAGGAAGCTAATATATAAATAATAGTCATACAGGATTGAGGAGAGAGTAATCATTAAGTACTTATCTCTTAACTGTGAAGACCTGAATACAATCTCTTGAGTTCAAGTACTCTATATATGCAATCCCCAGGCTGGCATGGGGACAGAAACAGGTATATTCACGGGGCTTGCTGACAAGCCTAGTCAGGTTTTTTTGTTTTTTGGTTTTTTTGTTGTTGTTGTTGTTGTTTTTTTGGTTTTTTTTTTGTTTTTTTTGTTTTTGTTTTTGTTTTTTTTTTTTTTGAGCTTCAGGCCATACTGGGACCCTGACTTAAAAATTAAGGAGAAGACTACTTGACAAACAGCAGCCAAAGTTGTCCTCGGTCCTCTATATACACACACATATACTTGTACTCCCACAAACACACATATGACCCTACACACACACACAAAAATTATTCACGTATTTTATGGCAAAAAAAAATGAGCATAAAAACAATAACATTAGTTGCTCACCCACATGGAGCTAACTCAAGAACCCATCCTGCCTCCAGTCACACAGTAAGAGTCAGCTAGCTTATCTGTCGATTTCCAGGGAACTAATGAAGCCTAGGAGGGGCTTTCTTCCTTCCTGCTTCCTCACTCTGCTTATTTCTCTATGGCTTTCCAGTCAGACTCATTACTAGAACCTTGGTTTCTTTGTTTTGAGCTTGCCTAGTTCTCTGCCTTTGCTGTGCCTCTCCCAGCTTCAACTACAGGCCTTCAATGGTGTATTTATCATCTTGCCTATTGCAGTTTCTGACAAGAATCAGACATTTTCCTCATGGGCTGACATCCCAGAATGACATCAGGACAGAGTACACCTCGGTCATTTTCACTCTAGAGTTTAGGTTGCACAGTGCTCCTGGCATTGAACCATCACCTTAGGCAGCTGAGTAGAAACAAGGAAGCCTGTGTTAGGAACCAACCTTGTCAGAGGATGTGGTAATGGGATGATGCTCCTCGACTTCACTCTGCAGAAATATGAACATTGGACAGGGGCCTAGCAGGGAAACAAACAATGGAGGTGCTGATCTCTTGTTCTCTTGTTCCGCTGCTTTAAATGAGAATAGCCCTCATAGGCTCAGGTATTGGAGCACTTGGTTCCTGATTGGTAGAAAGGTTTAGAAAAGGATTTAGTAGGTGTGGCCTTGTTGAAGGAGGTGTGTTATGAGGTGGGGGATTGGGGGCCAGTGGGGTAGGGGGAAGCCCATGTCAAGCCTAGCCTCCTGCACCACCTGCTTCTCCATCACATGTGAGCTCTCAGTTAACTGCTCCCATGCCGTGCCTGCCCGCCTGCCACCATGCTTCCGCCACAATAGTCATGGACCCACCCTCTCAAACTGTAAGCAAGTCCCCAGTTAGAAGCTTTCTTTTATAAGCTGCCTTGATCATGTCCTCCGCGGCAACAGAAAAGTAACTGAGACAACCAGGATGGTCATTGATTAACAGCTGGTTCTCAGTTCCCACCAACAAATAGCAAAACTCAATAGCAAAATGTGTACTGGGTGGGGCACAGAGTGGGATCACTGGGTAACACGACAAGCAGATTTGCTATGCTGCTTTGCCCCTACTGTGTTACTACCGCCTTGAACTGTATGGCTTTTGAGACACTGAACTTAAGCCCAGAGGGAGACTTTCAACTTTCCTCCTAGAGACAGACCATGACTGGCAGACCATGACAGACTATGATTAAATTAATTGTCATGCATCCTCCGCAAAGAACCTATAGTGAATCTTCAGAAGGGAGATTAAAATTCTCCAGACATCACAGACGAGGGAGGTGAGCTTCAGAGAAATTACAAGGAGTGCGTCTATCTCAGAAACAAGTCTAGATTAGACCTTGAGCTTAATTGTAGGCAGTTTGATTCTAGCTCTGAGGCTGGAGATGTATGAAGTTGAAGATGCAGGCAAAGGTCGTTCTACCTGTATGTGCCGTGTTCTGACACCCACTGGCTAAGGTAGGGCGGGCGTCAGGCTGAGGAGGCCTCCTTTATCCCAGGGACTAGAGATGAGTGACTGAGAGTTAAATACACCCCCCAGTGATGACAAAAACCACCAAGGCAACCTTTCAGTGGTCTTTAACATTAGTCATGTCAGTCCTGGTGACATTTTATGGAACCACACAGAGGGCAACCTCGCCTCTCAGAACTCAGGCTCATGGGCACGCTTGCAGAAATTCTGGCTTTCCCTTCAGCGGCCTTTTTTTCTTGGGAAACTCAAACATTTCTGACAGGAATTTTTCAGAAGCAGAGCGAGGTCTGTGCTTCCCAATTACTCAAAGGCCGTGCTCCCCACTGTGACCTCTGAGGCCCTTTGCTCTGCCTCTGTCACCTCTCCTCCCTCAATTGTCACCTCAGTTCCCTCACCCACACAGTGCCATAATGAGGGTCTGCAGTCCACAAAGAGGCCAACCTCCTTTCTTATATTTAGGCTGTCCCTAAAATTCTCATTTCCCTTACTTCACTTTTCCCCCTTGTTTTATCACTTTCCACATACAAGCTTAGTCATTATTATAGCCAGGAAAAAAAAAATCTTTTAGAATGCCCCTAATCAAGTGTGTGCTATTCAAGTGTTGTGTGGTACTTTGTCCATAAAAATATCACTCACTCACTAAAAGGTAGTAAATTACAGAAAGGTGAAGACATTTCTCAACTGCTTAGAAATACACATGGAATGTACGATAAGCAGAGAATCATCAATATTATGGTGAAAACATTCTTGTAAAAGAATTTGTAGTTGCTGAATTTACTGTTTTTCACAGGAACAGAGACCTAACTTTAAAAAGAGATGGGTATGCACCATGGTCCCTGTTCCTTTGACTTCTATTTGGTTCTGACAATGATTGCATCAGAGCGAGGCTGTAAGAGAAACTAGCTGTGACACTGATTGCATTCACTTCGACTTTCCACTCAGCCACAGCTTCCTAACACAAATGTCCTGTAGAGGGCGCTCCATGAGCTCCCGCTCTCACTCGGCTCATAGAAGCCACACTCTCCTATTACCCATTCATTTCCCTTTATCCTTCTCCCTTGCACCTTTGTATATAAGTTGTCTTATGAGTTTTATCACTGCACAGAAGCTTGATCCATACAGTCTCATGTTTTTGTGAGCTTGGACTTAGTTCAGTTGTAAATAGAAAGCAAAAGCTTTTTGAATATCAATAAATATTTAAGTCAATATGTTACTAGAAAACAACCTGTTATACCAGAAGTTCCTGAGGATCCTTGCCTCATCTGGTGCCATCACCAGTTCCTAGAAGAAGGCACAGAAGGCATAATATTCATAATTTAAAACATGTACTTTTGCTGTTCTTTCTCTCTCCTTCTCTGTCTCTCTCTCTGTCTCTGTCTCTGTCTCTCTCTGTCTCTGTCTCTGTCTGTCTGTCTCTGTCTGTCTGTCTGTCTGTCTGTCTGTCTGTCTCTCTCTCTCTCTCTGTCTCTCTCTGTGTGTGTGTGTGTGTGTGTGTGTGTGTGTGTGTGTGTGTGTCTGTGTGCCTATGTCTGTGTGTGGGTGTAGAAGCCTGTGTTGTGAGGTACACAATGTACGTGCAAGGGCATGCTTATGGAGATAAGAGGGCGGCCTAGAGTGTTGATTGTCACTCTCCATCTTGATGGGCACAGGCTCTCTTATTGTTTTGCCGCTGTGTACAGCAGGCTAGCTGCCCACACACTCCTCTGGAGATTCTCTTGCTTCCATTTCCCATCATGCTATAGTAGCGCTGGTACTATACACAGGTGCTACTGCATCCAGCTATATCTGTGGATTCGAATTCACGTCTTCACGTTTATGCAGCTGCCACTTTTTTACCCACTGAATTATCTCCTCAGCCCTTACATATTTGCTAAGTAATAAGTAGCCTTGAAAAAATGCTATTAGAAATGTCCGGCCCAGAGTTTAAAGAAAGGTCCTGTTGTGCAAGCAGGAGGACTTCACATCAACCTCCAGCAACTACAAAAAAAAGCCAGACAAGTAGTGTGCACTGGTAGTCACAGCACTTACGTGGCAGAAACAGTTGGAGTCTAGGAACTTGCTAGCCACCAAGCTGAGACAAATTAGAGACCCTGTCTCAAACAAACAAGATGGAAGACCTCATGAGGAGCACTACCACCAGAAGTTGCCCTCTGTCCTCCATATGGACATACAAACATGTACACTGCACATACATAACACACACACACACACACACACACACACACACACACACACACACACA
>OU015743.1:117832308-117848267 GCA_907169655.1 Acomys percivali
ACACACACACACACACACACACACACACACACACACACACACACACATACACATGACTGTGTAACTTAAGATGAACTTTAATCAATCCTAATAAAAACGAAGTGTGTTCTGGAAGAGCCCCTGGCTGTAAGAATTGCAATGATGGTAAGCAGAAAAAAACAGGAGATTGCAAGGGCATCCTATAAACTTACATATAATCTAGATAAGTAGTTCCCTGAAAAAGCCAGACCTGGGTGGACCTCTTTAACTAATAGGTGCTGTGCGAACTCTTGTACCCACACACCATCCTGTCAACACTAATAAGTCCTACTTGGTGATAAATGCCTTCCGATACTGCAGAGGTGCATAGCTATTGCTTTAAAATCCTGAAGAGTAGACCTGAGATCCAAGCTCTTACCTCACCCTGCAGACATCATCAGTCTGATATTAAAGGTGATTAACATCAATAAAATTTCCATGTATAGGGCCTCTGTGGGTATTTTTAGAATTAGGAAGCCTGCAAGACAGGCTTGAGATTCTGAATAAAATGCAGAAGTAAGGGAGGGATTAAAAGGAGAAATA
This sequence comes from Acomys percivali, assembly GCA_907169655.1. NCBI lineage: Eukaryota > Metazoa > Chordata > Mammalia > Rodentia > Muridae > Acomys > Acomys percivali. The sequence continues at coordinate 117,832,870 of OU015743.1, forward strand.
AGAAACCCTCGGCTTTTCCTGAGAAAGTTCCTCTACTTCCCCCTTGTGGCCAAATTCCCATAGTTAGCACTTTCTTCACTGGCTTCACCTCAAAGAGTACTTATTGTGAGATTTGATTACTTTCTGGAAATAAGAGTTCTCAATTACAGAATGTGTGGAAAACACACTGATAGGATAGGGAATGTGTAAATTATAAAAGTGGGTTTTATTAGTGACTTAAGTTTTCTAAAACAGTTAACAGAAAAACCAAGATACTGAATAGTCCAGAAAAGTGACCGCTCACTGCCTGTGTCCAAGAGCCTCAGCTGTAAGGGAGGTAAACTTTAAAACCTGTATTCATCTAAGAGCCAGGTAGAGCACAGTGGTGAACTCTCCTTGCACCAATTCAAGAGCTTTGGCTGTATAGAGTGGCGAGTTCCATCAACATCAATCCAAAAGCCTGAAGGGTTCACAGAGGTGAACTCAATGAGCATCCAAGTATATCTGCTTCTTGTGATTGTCCTGAAAGGTAAAAGGCACTGGCCTCACATGAATACTATACAATGGATCTAAAAGCTCTTGACTATGTGAAGTTTACTGCTTCCTAAGTTTCTACAAGCCTCTGTACAGCCTCAAAATATGGGATTAGGATTTTTTGTTGTTGTTGTTGTTGTTTTAAAGTAATTAGAAATTCTCCCTCCAAACCCTGCCATATACCCTTCCCATTTTCATTCAAATTGATGACCTCTTTTTTCACTAATTGTTAGTGTATGCACATATGTATATAGTCCTAAATCTAACCTTTTCCATCTGCACAATGTCACTTCAATGTATTAGTCAGAGCTGAACATTTGGCACAGAACAATCAGTGGGTGTGTTCTTCTCTTGGGAAAACCACTTCACCCACTTCCCACTTTCCTTGCTTCCCTATAGTTCTTGGTGTTGGGCTTAGGCATCATGGGCATATTCGTTGGTGTCATCAATGTGCAGCTCAGATTTGGACAGTAATGTTGCTGAGACTTTGTGGGTGTAGCTTCTGAGACTACTAGGACACAATGTCACAGAAAATTCTCTGTTCCTGTGGCTCTTAGAGTCTTTCTGTGCCCTCTTCTGCAATGATCCCCAAGCTGAACCTTAGGTGCTGGAATGTTTTCTAAATGTATGCATTGAGACTGGACTTCAAAATCTAATTTACAGCAGAAACATAATCCCTAAGAACAATCTGTAAACATTGATCCTTACACCCACAGATAAGAGTAGTTTTCACCCCTCATCAAGGACACATCTCTTTGCAGTAGATGAAGACTACAGCCAATCAAAATGCAGAACTGTGAAATTTGGTTTTATCAGCCTTGAAGGCAATTTCTATTCAACTTCTGAAAGCAATATGGTTTTCTGATATTTACTCTCAATTTCTTTCTAAATTGTGTTCTTTATATTTTTGACCAGTCATTTCTCTTTTTGGTCATAAGAATGGTTTTAATTACTCACCTTGAATGCTTGACAATGTGTACAATATATTGTGATCATGTTCAACTTCTCCTCACCCTTCTCACTATCCTCTCCCTGATCTTACTGATTTTCTTCTCCTTCTGTCCTTCCTTCTCCTCCCCTCCCCTCCTGTTCCCTCCTCTCCTCTCCTCTCCCCTCCCCTCTTCCCTTCCTCCTCCTCCATCTCCTCCTCCTTGTTTTTGTTCTTCTTCTCAACTCCTCCTCCTCTATCTTCCATGGATTATTAAATGCCAGTGACCACAGGTGCTGGCTGGCCATGATTGCAAAAGCCATATCACACCCAAAAGATAGCATTAGTCAATGCCTTTTCTATATTCCTTGGGCAGTGGAGATGGCAGAGATGTCTCATTTAGGGAGGGCATTCAGTAGTCAGTTATTATAAGAATTTTGACTGGTTATGAGTGTTTTGATAATAATCACCCACTGCAAAAAGAACCTTCTCTGGCCCAGGCTGAGAATGATGCTGGCCCTCTGGTGTTAGAGTTTAGTTTCACATCTATTTACAAAGAATTAATAGGAATATTCCCCCACTAAGGCCTGAATTCCACAGCCATAGGTTTTAGCCAGGTTTATTGTACCAAAGACATATTCCCTTCCAGTGGTGGGGTGGATCTCAAATTCAATCAGAAGTCAGCTGATTACCTTCAGAACAATCTCAATGCTGTTGCACCAGGGAGCCTATCATATCTAGTAAGTCAATAACGTGGCACACTAAAGGTGCACAGCTGGGTATAACCAGTTCATGCTCAAAGTTGATTTTCATTACTAACAAGTAAAAGATACTCCCTAAAAATAAAACAAGACTATTTTATTTAAACTTAAAGTAGCCACATCCAGATTGGTGCATATTTATGGAAAATGATCTACATAATCATATGTGTATGTTTGTAGCACTACATAACAGAAGAAGGATAAAGGGATATATTAACTGTGGGTTTACCTGTTTCGTCTACACCAGGAAATCTTGATTCTTTTCTCCCTGGGATACTGGGTTTATTTAATTCTCCCTAAATGTCTCACAGTATTTAAATGTTGACTACAAAATATACTAATTATCAAATTTAAAATACATCATATAGGGCATCAGGAGGGCATCAAGGTGGATGATAGTAGAAACAGAAGACATGGGAGAAATCGTTATCAAATTCTAAGTGCCTATTCTTTAGTTTTAAAATAAAAAGGGTCATCTAGTAAATAAGTCAGTCCATTTGATGCTTCAGTTTAATTCTTGGCTTTTTGGTTCACAAGAATCAGACCCTTCCAGCCTGGTCTAGAAAGCTGCTCCAGGGCAGCCAAGGCTAACACATAGAAACCCTGTCTCAGAAAAAAAAAAAAAAAAAAAGAATCAGACCCTCATCAAGCGCCATCCCTTTCTCAGTTTCCATTCCCGTGTCAAGGAAGACAACACAAATCCATTCTGAGGGTCAAGGGAGGAATGTCTTAAAGCACTTAACATGAGGACTTGCTCAAATGATGTTTGCTCTTTGTATGTGAGAATGGAAATTACTTCAACTTTGCTTTCAAGATTCTATCTATGACCAAGTCCTCAGTGCCATACAGTGACCATGACGAGAGTGGGAATGCTCTGATTGGCACTTCTTCAATTATTTTCCAACAATGAGATTCTTTTTCATATGTTTCAGGCTTACCACACACACCATGTGTCATATCACAATGGCATATGCTTCAAAGGTGTGACAAGCAAATGCTGCACTTCTGGTTCCAAGGCCACTGCTCTCTTCAGTTCTAACGGATTTTTTCTGAAAGAGACCTATAGGGAAGATCCTACATCTTCCCCAGTGCAAGAACTTAGAGAAACTGTAAAAGCACACATGGTAGCCTCTGCCCTTTGTCCCAAATACGCATGTAAAATATTGCATGGGTATGCACTAACCCAAAAAAGGTTGTTTTTCATTAATATTCAAGTGATTGTATATTTGATAATATATTATTACACACCTTTTCAGTTGTAACAGCAAAACTTTAGAGCACTATAAAAAAGAAAAACATTTTGTCATTGAGAGTACAGTTAGCCTTTTACCTCATATATTCATGTTTGCACCATAAACATTCTCCCACTGAACCTTTTTCCCAGATCCTGTGATTATTGAAAGCTAAAAACATGGAGGGAAAAGAATCTTAGAGATGGTGCTAATATTGAGAAGCCTCTTGTCAACTCTGCCAGTGCTAGGAGGAACAATCCCTGTAAGGTTCGTGATGGTGTCCTCCTCTGTGTGCCCGTGGTATGCTGTTCACGTACCTGAACCATAACAGCTCTGACTCCTTGTAACTGTTCTGTGAGCTTCTAGAGGACTAGATCCCACACATGAAGGATCCAATTGAGAAGCTAAGAACTGCAGTTGGAGAAAAAGACTGTTCAGACTGTTAACATCTGGAGAACTTCTCAGTCTCTTTGTTGAAAAACACTGGGCACCAAAGAGTTCTTCATATCAGATCAAGTAATCCCCAAAAGAAAAAGGTTTGCTTGGTAAATGCTCAGGAAATATTAGGTTTTATTGTCTTTTTAGATCCAGAGCCTAAAATAATACATCATTCAGACAAAAGTGACTTTTCAATATAAGCCACAAGTATTCTGCTGAAATCCAAAAGGTCTGATACAGACACATCACTGATAGACTTTTGCAAAAATAACTTGTAGACTTTGGTGAAAGTACTTAAGTTCTCAGGATTTTTACTTTCTCACCTGAAATATGGGCACAAATGAGCATTTACATCCTCAAATTCAGTAGCCACAATGGCTACTGAAAGTCTCTGTGCTCAAGCACTGAGTTAATTTGCATCTAGATGCACACACACTCAAAGCAGCACTGGTGAATCAGAGACAATGAATGATAATGCAGTTTTGGGAACACATTTGCTTCTCTCTTTTCCAGAAACATTATACCACCTATCAAATTCGATAAAAGAATTCATGTTTTACTCTCACCAACATGAGGATAGCTACTTCTAAATGGGTTTTTAACTCTTTGATGTCCTATTTAGTGATAATTGCTTTGTAGTGTTGTGTTTTGGTTGTACTGTCATTGCCTGGCTTAGCTTTGTCAGGCTTAGCTATGTAATGTCAACTGGACACTACTTTTGTTTCTATATTTCCTCCTCCTTTTTTTATCACTTTTGCATAGTTTCAAGAATCTCTTATTAATCATGTAATACCACATTATATGTAATATATAATGTAATATATATATAATATATAATATTATATTATTATGTTATATAATATATATTATATATAAATATAACAGTGGTTCTCAACTTGTCAATTGTGACCCCTTTGACTAACCTCTATCTCCAAAAATATTTATATTACAATTCATAGAAACAGCAAAATTACTGTTATGAGGTAGAAACAAAAGTAATTTTATGTTTGGGGTCACCACAACATGAGAAACTCTAATGGTCACTGCATTAGGAAGGTTGAAATCCACTGATACAGGCCATGTTAGCATGATATTAGACTTTCTCATCATTTCTTTGTTTAAGATAGTGACTTAGAAATTATTACAAAATAGCACAAAAAGACTAACCAACCCTAAAACTTTTAACAAAAATAAGCTTTGCTGTGACTTTTCAAAATAATCTCTAAAATACCAAAAAGAAACCAAACTTAAGACTTAGAAATTTAGTTCTATGAGACATATCTTATAGAGCTTATGGGCTTCTATTTATAAGCATTATCTCATTAGAAAAATGCAAAACTTCACAGGCACTCATGAAAAACTGTGTGAAGAAGAGCTTTAAAACTTTCAAGTTGTCACATTACTTAAAAATAGCCTGTTTCTGCAGTTAGAAGCTTGAGTGAATTCTCACTGATTAAAGTTTAGACCCTCTTAAAAAATGTAATGAACCAAAACAGTTTTTCTAATATTAAGTACCGTCTCAGTAAATCCAGAAGTTAAGTATTAAATTGAATGACTTTTTCAGTAAATTAAAAACACCAGCCACTTTAGTAAATATTAAAAGGTGTTGAAACATTTTGGCAAAATAGGATCAGTTTCCTTTTTATCAATGGAAGAAAAGTCCTTTAAAAAGAAATCTAGGCTTAACTTATAACATATTTTAAAGACATCCAGTCCAGTTGTGTTGCCCAAATATTCACTGGAGAATGATCAAGTTCTCATTGTCCAGTTCTTTGTATTTTTCATTGGGGGAGGTGATGGAGGGCACAGGAGTGGGTAGGTGGACCTGGCAAGAATGCAAAGCCAGTGTGGTTGGGGTGTACTGTATGACATCCTCAAATAATTAATGAAAATATTATATTGGGAGAAAAATACCTTTACAAAAGCAAAAGCAACAAACAACAAACAAATTCACCCACTTACTAACTAATGCAATACCACTCATGAAAGATGCCTTTTGGGACTGTGTTCCTCTGGCCATTAGCTTAGTCATCTGGGTGTCATTTCTCTGTCACCAGGACACCGGAGCTTCTTTACTACTTACCCCATAGCGTGCTGTTGAGCTGAGGATAAATACAATTTTTGCATCTTCAAAGCCATCAATGTGCTTAGTTAAGTAATAATTTAATGACCTGAGTAATGGCTTAGATACAACATCAAAGAATTTCAGAAAACTTCTGAGATATTTCATCAAATTGAGACTTACTGAAGGAGACATTTGTAGGTCTCCGTGTACTCACAGTGGGGGAGAATGAAATATCAAGAAACACTGCCGCCTCTGGAAGATAGATAACGGTCCACTGTAGCTACGAAGCCTCTGAAGAGACTACTGCCGTTTAGTGGGTAACACAAATTCATACATGTTCTTTCAGCTTCCAAAATATAGAAAGCAAGGTACCTGGATTATGTTAAAATTATAATGTAGAGCCTTTAAAAGAAAAACAGAGATATGCGCTTAGAGTCACTCGAGAGATATATAAGCTACAAAATATAACCATTCTTCCCCATCCAGGCATTTCACATCTGCATATTGAGCAGCTTCAGGTCAAGACTGTGCCTTAAAACCTGTGTACCAAACATAAACAATGTTTTCATGTTGCTATTATATACACAGTACAACTATTTACAGATCAGTCATGTGGTAGGTAGTGAAATAATATAAAAGCTAAAGCATTACAGGGGATGTAACTCTAAACACAGATTGAATTCAAATAAGATGCCATTTGATATCTTGAACATTATCCGTCAATTTTGGAATCCTTTGTGTGATCTAGACCCAGTCCTCTTGAATGTCAAAGAACAAAGATAATAACCATTTAGATAAAAAATTTAAATCTTTTAAAATAAGAAAAAGATTTACATATTATGACTCATTACATCACTTCATGCACAACAGAATGGCATAGACTCCAGTAGAGAGCAGAAAATTTGTCTAGTGACTGCCTTTTTCTCAACACCTAGGAAGTTACTCTGGATGTTAAGGGTACTTAATACAGGGGAAATGAGTGAATATGGGATGTCGAATCTTTCCAGAACAGATTTCTGTGCCACCAGTCTATTTTAGCTACTGGACATGAAGCAATGCTCCTGACACTAACATGAGATTCTCAGTAACTACTAGTGGGAAGAGTCTGACAGCCTGAATGGAGCGCTCTGGTGCCATGAAACAGCATAGGATCCAGAGTGCCTGAGCTCACACAGGGAACCAAGACAAATTCCCAATTGACAAGGCAGGATAAGGATTTAAGTTTCTTGTCACTTAAACCAAAAGGAAAACAATATTTTCTTACATAACTGGATTTGCATATGAAGACTGTAGCTACTATGTTTATATGTGAGTATTTACATATGTTTGTCATCATCCCAGGAGTAGGTGCCAGTTACGCTTATGTTTAGACTTTCGGTATGTAATACATGAGATCAGAAGTTCAGCTTGTTTATTGTGGTTGTTTTTTAATCAGACAAACCTAATTTGAAATGCTGGTCATTTGATTCTCTCAGAGAAGATATGTAACAGCCGTAAGTTCAGTTTCCTCATCTACAAAGAATTAATACTCTTAGTATCTATATTGTAAGCTTATTGTTATGAATAGAAGATAGCACACAGTAAATTTCAAGATACTATATATTAAGTAAGGAATTGTGAATGTGCACGTGCGTGTATTAAGAGTAAATAATTTGCTGTTAAAAGCTGACTCCCCTATTTCTGCTTTCACTATTGATTTTAATATGGGTTATAAATAGTAACAGGGCCTCCATTCTTCCTATTGTTCAGCTTCCAGAGTCTTGATATTTGTACTTGTGTTTATTAGGTAAAATGAGACTTATGCTCCTATTGTGCAGACTGTGTTTCAAACCAACAGACCACAAATACCTTCTGAAACCCAGGTGGACTTGCCTCAAGAAATGAGGCTTTCCAAAACTGGCTGAGCTCAATGACACTAAAACCACACTGTGATTAGCACTTAGCATAAACACATTGCTGCAAAGTTGCCACTTTTGTTAAGCTTTGCTTTCTGGCAAAGGTCATGAAGGCCATGGTGGCATACACCTTTAATCCTAGCACTCTGGAGACAGAGGCAGGCTGATCGCTGTGTCTACAAAGCGAGTCCAGGACAGCCAAGGCTACACAGAGAGACCCTGTCTAAAAGGAAGGAAGGAAGGAAGGAAAGAAAGAAAGAAAGAAAGAAAGAAAGAAAGAAAGAAAGAAAAGAAAGAAAGAAAAGAAAGAAAAGAAAAAGAACTCCCCTGATGCTGATGCTGATCCTGGATGTGGTGGAACACACCTTTAATCCCAGCACTCACGAAGCAGAGGCAGGGGGATTAATGTGAGTTTGAGGCCAGTCTGGTCTACAAAAGGAGTCCAGAAAAGCTTCTCTTTCAGGCTGCACAGAGAAATCATTTCTTGAAGAATCAATTATTTAAAAAAAGAATTCTCCTGCTGTAGTTTTCTCTTATTCCTGTGGAGAACAAGTTGGCCTGGCCATAGTAAAACATTTTGCCCTGAAACACTGCTGTCACTGAGAGTGTTGGGATCTCAACCCGGACATTCAACACTAGCAGTGTGTTTACAGCTGGTAAACACAGAGAAAAGAAATAAGTGTGGCCCTGTCCACACTTCTCATCCCAAACTATTAAAAATGATTCCACCTCAAAAGTTAAAATTAAAGTATGTAAGCACTATCAGCACTTGTTATTTCTATTTTTATTGGCTTACATAATTATGTAAATTTCCAAATTGAACCATTGGGTTAAATCTTATTATGGACTAAACTTACAAAGGCAGGGTTCTTTCTCATATCTTTCACACAGTGTTTGCCCCGTTGGTTTCAGGTCCAACTGCTTTAGGAGATAAAATAAAATCATTGCAGAGAGATTTTCTGGGACTCCAGGCTGGAGAGCAAAGCTGCTCAACAACATTTGTCATGGTCAACACGCACTATCATAGTTCATTTTCCATGAAGCAATCATCACATTGGCTTCGGGTGCCTCCTACCTTCCCCAAACCTAGTTTCTAACAAAACTGAAACTGAGATGATTTGCTCTGAATGCTTTAGTTCGTCAGCTAAGGTACCTTGGCATTTCCTAGCCAAGCTTTAAAATAGTACAAGCTTTAATGTATCTTCATAAAAGAGATGTCATTAGCTATACACCTTTAGAAACACGCGTTCCCACCTCCCCCAGCCCTTTAGGAATGCTTACAGTTTATCTGCTGAGGTAGTTGACTCAGAGTGGCAAAACTGTTTGCTAAGACACTAATCAGATCCCTACGGAATTTAATAGCCAGAAGTTGGTACCTCGGCACCAAGTTCAAGCATTATGTAGAAGTCTCAAGAATGTTTAAATGTTCCATAAAAACGTGCACACCGTTCTAAACCAGCTTGATGTCACTCTAATGCACCAGAACCTAGACGCCTGAGAACCTATCAAGCAACAAATAACCGAATTCCCCCTTCCCTAATATAACATATCAACATTTATATAAATGAAACCCTTCCTTTTTGCTGTATTTCACATGTAAATTATACATGCCCACTATAAGCTACAGATAACTTCCCATATGTAAACTAAGTGCTTCCTGTTTTGTTGTTGTTTTGGAGGGTAAGGTGTTTGTTCTGCTATTACAATAAAATTGTATTGTTAAAAAAAATACAAAACAACACTTTCTGTGGTTAAGAGGGAATGTCAGCTGGACACATGCAGAATCACAATAAAAATATGTTTCACTTCAATAGTAGTGTTTTTATATCCAAAAGTGAGGGTGTAACACTTAAGTATCTAGGATAAAATATTCTCTCAGGATAAATTCAGGTCATAATATGCAGAGATTTCTTCAGAAACAGCACAAAGGGTTAGGTTTTCTGCCCCCAACAGCAAGTTATTACAGTTTTATATGGCAGCAAAACGATACAATTTTTCATGTTATAAATAAGATCACTCTTGCTTCACTCTAAAAATAGACCAAGAAGGAAAGGAGTTTATTCAAGAAGCAGAAATGATGGATAATGGGAGAGGAGAGGTTGAGGTCATTTGTTTCTTCTTCCCTTATCAAGCATTCCTCAGATTTTTGAGTTTTCTACTTGCAGGAGTAGCACACACTATAAGCATCAAAATAAAAAGTAGAACTATATCTGATACAGCTATACCCAAAGGACCTTATATCCCACCACAGACATAACTCGCTCATCCATATGCACTGCTACACTATGTACAATAGCCAAGAAATAGAACCAGCTTAAATGTCCATCAACTGTTGAGTATAAAACGTAGCACATTTACATAATGAAATTTCATCCAGACAAAATCGAACACTCAAGAACACTGATGGAACGGAAAATATTTCATTACAGGTGACTTGGGCTCAAAAAGACAAACAAACACTATGCTCATCCTGATATGCAAGTCCAAGTTTTAATTGTTATATATGGGTTTAGGTGGAGTTTCGTGTAGACAGATGTTGTGAAACTAGAAGGGGTCTCATGAGATGGGGGAAAAGGCTTGGAGGAAGGGGATATGGAGGGTAATAGGATACAAGTGACAAGAAGGTTGAAAGGGTGGAGCTTGGGAGGAGAATGGTTCAAGCAGTGCAGGAAGAGAGATAGGCAAGAAAATGGTTGTGGCGAGTGTTAGCCAAAACCAAGCATTGTGAAAAGGTCATAAGGAAGTCTTTCTGTATGAAAATTAAAGGAATAATGTCTTAAAACTAAAATAAGTAAAGTTTATATTTAACATTTATTTTCATTTAAAATTAACACATCACTTTTAGTTACTGTGCTTTCATTTGTATCACAAGAAAAAAAAAAATATATATATATATGTCTCTGAAACGTGAACAGTGATGGTTGTACCCTCACTCTGGCATAGTGCCTCGTGAGGTCCTGCGACAGTTCTTCGTGTGCACCCTACACTGGCTACACCTTTTCTTCAGTTGGAATGTAGAATAACACATGAATATCTAATTGAAGCACAGAGACCATCTGCACTTCTTCATTTCACAGCTATAGAAAGACTCCTTAATTTATCTTTGCTCACTACAAATCACCGTGTGGTAAAGACCAGCATCACATATCCACCTTTAAAGAGAGAGTCTTTATTGGCCCTGTGGCCATACATTCTTTATGCAGCTAACCAGACTTGAAATAGTTAAGCAGCTAAAAAGATGAAGTGTAGAAAAATAGTTATACGGAAAGTGACAGACATGAGCCCTTTTTTGTTTTGTTTTGTTTTGTTTTTCTGTAATTCTCCTTCATTCCTCACCCTAATTCTAGGCATCATCAGTGTTTTTACCAGCTACCAATAATAGCTACGAATTCATAGAGTACTTACAAATATGACTTTTAATACCATTTTATTACAAACAATAATTATTTAATTGGTCTATTATAGTTTTTATTATGTGGTATATGTTCTCTTTATACTGCTCTATACTTACATAGCAGTTAAAATTCACCTTTGGCTCATTGCACTGAAAACACATGTGTATCAATCTTATTCTGCTTAAGAAAAAAAAGCACATCAGCAAGACATTATGAGTTGATAGAAAAGCTTCTGTCTCTGTAGTATCATCTCATGGATCCTGGAACCTTGACAAGAAGCTGATAAAAATGGATATACACAGATAAATACATACAGTGGAACAGAAATCAGGTGTGAGTTTGTTATCTTATCTCAGCAACCCGAACCTCAACACGTTTTATTAGGTACAGAACAGAAGGAGGGGGTCCTCTAACCTTCGTAAGAGATCTCTATAAGTGAGCATTTCAGGCTGTAAGCATCCTGAAGGAAGAAGCTGCAGTTTCCAGTCTTTACACACACTATTCAATCATCCATAAACACTCAGGCTCAGACTCCTGAGGAAAGCATTACCATGCTTCTTGAGCCTGGCCCATATGGGTAATGGCTTTAACAACTTCCCATAAGTCCAAGGCTTTATTTAGGTTTTGAGATGGTTGTTCCCATGTCAAACAATGTACAATCACTTAGGGCTTCACTCACGTTAGGCGTCCTCCACTCCCTGCAATCATCCTCATTCCCTATTTTATTTTCCCGTGTACACATCCTTGGATTTGTTTTCCTTATTTGAACGTGTTGATCTGAAATCTAGAGCAACTTGCTTCTGAGCTGTGTCCACTGACTGTAGTCCTACTTGAAAAATCATAAAAGGGGCCAGGCGTGGTGGCGCACGCCTTTAATCCCAGCACTTGGGAGGCAGAGGCAGGTGGATCGCTGTGAGGTCTAAGGCCAGCCTGGTCTACAAAGCGAGTCCAGGACAGCCAAGGCTAACACAGAGAGACTCTGTCTCGAAAAAGAAAAAGAAAAAGAAAAAACATAAAAGGATGATGGAATAATTTTAAGTATCTAAGCCTCAGGAATAGCCATAATGCTATTCACAATTCTAGATTGGGGCAATCTAGAATTGGAAATAGACTCATTAAGATAGTCTGGCATGGCCATCCTACCTTAGAACATGGAGAATGGAAGTAATGGCTCTCCTCACTTAGTATTTAAATCAATCAAAACTGAGACGAGAAGTCAGCCAAAGAATATCAAATTACTTGTATTATTACTAACACAACTATAATTTAGTAAGGTAGCTTGCCTCCTGATACACTCAGATTCTTTATGCTTAATTCCTGAATGGAAAAGACTAGACCACCGGCTCCCATCAAACATTAGGTGGGGAAAACCTCACTTCTGGGTAGCTAACATATCAAAGAGAAGAAACTAACAGGTATTTCATATAAATAGCCCACTCACTAAGGAAAGAAAAGATAGAGTGCCTGATCTATAAATTACCAACTTGTTCTCCAAAATTCAAGCAAGAAGAGGAGAGGAGGGAGAGGGCTGCATTAGGGATGTAAAGTGAATAAATAAAAATTTAAAAATAGGGCATTTCACTCTCAGATCCTCAGCTACCTATGGGGAGAATAATAGAGACCAGATAGACACCAGGGTGGGTGGGTGGGTGGGGTGGCATACTCACTTGTTTCTCTACAGAGATAGGGACAATAGGACATGGAAAATGACTCCTCTAACAGTCCTGAAGCTCATCCTCAGGCCATTCTGTCCCCTGCTCCTCCTACCTTCTCTTTCTTGAGAGAATTACCTTCATACATTAGCATACTACTTTCAATTACTTCAGGTGTACCATCAGAATACATGAAAATGGCACAGCTGTTTGCAAAGTCATATTAAAGCAAGTCCCAGAGGGATGATGTTATAGAGAAGCAGGGGGAAAAAACAGAAGATGATCCTTTCCTATTTGGATACAATCAGGGAGAGAATTTTAAAATATTCCATTATATTCTTTAAAAATACATTAGGACCTTATGTAAACATATTTATGCAGTAAATATAGTTTCACAAAATTCTTTTTCATTTACCATTAAACTCTTCAGCCATTACAATTTTTTCTAAGCATTATTTTAAAGTCTATAGATTAATTCAATATGTCAAAATAAATTCAATTACTATATTTAAGAGACAATTTATTTTTTATTTATAATGCTTAAACATATTTTAATAAAATGTAACCACAGAAAACTTTTATTGGAACCAGAACACCTTACTACATTGTGTAAACAACTTTAAACTTTTTGACACATAATGCCTAAGATTTTTTCCTAAGATTTATAACTCTTAATGTATCACCTTATTATGAAAAGACGGTCTCACTGCATCTTTCCCAACACTCAGTGCATGAGAAATAGGAACTGATATTAATTTACATTGTATAGCCTGTGTTGAAACCACCTGTGAAAATTGAAACTGTGCTCCTTCTTCATGAACACTGAGAAACCATACATGTATGCTATGTTGGTCCAAAATTCTATACTAAGTTTCAGGTTAATTTATCGTGCAGCAGTAAACACTTATTCCACATGCTTTTTCATGGCTCTCAGCACCACAGTTAATAATTCATTAATTTTTATTATATGTTAAGCCTATTTCAGGAATCTGTTTTCAGAACATAAACCTGTAAAGAAAAAATTCTCTGGTTTTCCCATGTATACATCTTTAATATATACAATAACAATAGTTGCCAAATAAACACTGACTTAATGAATAAAAGACCTACTGCACATAAAAAAAATCATTTTAAATGGACAAATGGACGAACAGATATGGAGTTGCCAAGGAAGCATTCCTAGACATTTAGATTTGCAAGTCTTAAAGTTAACAAGAACAATACTGGAATTAAATAGAAGCATCTAGCACTATGGAGAGAAAACTAAAAGTATCTGTCTTAGTTAGGGTACCTATTGCAATGATGAAACACCATGGCCAAATCAACTTGAGGGGGAAGTGTTTATCTGGCTTACAGTTCCATATCATGGCACCACCTGCATGGGCTGAGGCCTCCTCCATCAACCAACGGACAGAGTATTGAGATCCCCCTGCTCTTAGATAACTTTAGTTTGTGTCAAGTTGACCTAAAACTACCCTGCACAGAATTCCATGTCATACTTTGTAATATTCCTGTATAGCCTTGTATGCCAATAAAAAGATAACAAACAAAATCTGGGGAAAGAATCATGCTGTGACCACTGAGATGTAACAAGAATAAGTTAATAAAAATTAAAAATTAAAAAAACAAAATAACAAAAAAAGATCATAAATGGTGCTTGATGATGGAATGTTTTGGAATTAAAATAATAATATAAAGTTAAAAAAAGAATCATGCTGTGATGAAGAAAATAAAATCAATTATCAGAATGTGACAGAAATACACAACAAAAGGTAATAACTATAGGATGCTCACTATTTGCCAAGCAAGACAGTTTGAGGAATTTATCTTACCTAAGCATGGAAATAACCCTTCTGAAATAAGCCCAGATACTCATCAATAGAGGAATTAATATGTAAAATGTGGTGTATATATGCAATGAAGTTTTATTCAACCATACCTATTAGTAAAATTGTAGTGTTATGGGGAAGTGGATGAAACTGGAGACTATATTTGGCAAAAAGTCAAAATCAAAGAGAAAATAGAATGTTTTCTCAAATATGGGATATTGAGAAAGGATTGACAGACAGATGATATACATGATAGAGATAGATAGATACATAGATAGATAGATAGATAGATAGATAGATAGATAGATAGACAGATAGATAGGAATATATAGGATATGTAAATAGGATGACTGTTATTTTAGTAGATGAAGACTAAAGGTAAGCTAAGAAGAACAAGAAAGTAATAGGAAGAAGACAAATATATGTCTCTAAAAATTCAAATAGAGATCTAGGGTGTGTGTGTGTGTGTGTGTGTGTGTGTGTGTGTGTGTGTGTGTGCACCTTTGTATGTGCATATACATGTGTGTTCCATAAAAACAGGAAGAAAGAAGTGAGTAAGCGAAGTATAGTGATTTATGTGTATGAAAATATTGCAAAACCTATTATTTCATATTTTTACTTAAACGTTTAATCTATGAATGGGTGTGTGTGTGTGTGTGTGTGTGTGTGTGTGTGTGTGTGTGTGTGTGT
>OU015743.1:117866544-117886799 GCA_907169655.1 Acomys percivali
ACACACACACACACACACACACACACACACACACACACACACACACATACATCAGTTTCTTTGTCTACAGAGTAGGATTCCAGTCTATTCACTATAAGCAAGAATGACAGATATGTAAGGAAGCTCTTACTAAGGCATGGAAACATTATGATCAACTTAGCCTTGCTGTTAACTGAAGGAAAAAACCTGTAAGACTGAAAGCAGGGTGAAAATAAATAAATAAATAGGACATTGATGTAGTGTATCTTATCTGTGTGTAACTGACTATGAGATGTTAACATTTTGCCAGTAGCAAAATAAATAAATAAATAAAATAACAGCAGATGGACCAAGCAGAAGGCAGAGCCAAATTGTTTTGTATTCTTTTTCATTGTAGTTTTTTTTTTTTATCAGTTTCATTGCAGATATGACTGAGATAGATAATCCTACATCAGAAAAAATACATCAGACAGTCTTATAATTATATAACATAAGTTTTATAATATTAGGTTGATTTTTACAAACAGTGTATTATTACAATTGAAATGTTGTCTGGAAGACGAGGTTAAGAATCCTTCAAAAGTAGAATGATTATAAAAGAATAGAAAAAATGGAGAGACAATTACAAGGACACTACATGTCACTGCCCTGCACTTAATATGAACTGATTTTTCTCGTGAAGATATCTATTACTTATCATGCCCTATCTTTTGGTCTTGGCCAATTTGTCATCAAGAGCTAAATGGTAGAACACCAAAGTCAACAGATGTTGGGAATGACAAGCCAAATTAGTGAAAACTCTGCCAATAATTTCCCTTCAAAAGTAAATGGTCTGACGTTCTAATCTCCAGAATTCATTTCTTTTATAAGCAGCTGATGGCTTTGTGTTGTCACACTACAATGCCATCTGTTTCCTAGATGCAAACATCCTTAGTCCTGCCACACTAGGTACAGCCATCGTCCCCAGTTCAACTTCTTTTTTTTATTAGAAGAATCACTTCTCTCAGTTGTAACACAGTCAAGCCCATAGTTAGAAGACTGACAACATTTCTACCAGATATCCACATATTCTTTCAGGTATACCTCACATCTAAAGCTTTTACATAGCACAAATTGTCTATATTTTATATAATTTTAACATAATCATATAGAAGTGTATTTATAAAATATATTCTTTGAAATTGTATATTGAGGCAGACTAGTTTATTACTAATAAGAACTAATTTTGTTTAATAAGCTATATTAGATTGTTATTTGTATAATATGTACTTATTTACATATGTGGGAATAATTCTTGATAAATTATCTATTATTTACAAAAGAATAAGTGAATATCTTTGGAGTTTTGTTTATCTTTATTTTTTAAGACAGGATTTCACTACGCCTTCTACATGGCCCTCCAACTCAGTCGACTACTTTAGAGGCTAGAGTGATGGGTTTACAGGCCAGGATACCATGATGGGCTTTACTTACTGACTCTTATTGAAAATTACCCAGGTCCTGTGCAAGAAAGGCATCAAGGATACAGAAAAGGCAGAACACATATGGCTTCTGCCCTTATTAGGACTACATCTAGTAGACAAGATGGAATTAAATATATTGTTAACTATGACAAATGCTATGAAGAAACAAAGGCTATGACCAGAGGTTATAACTACAATCCATGTTAGAATGGCAGAAAGAAATGTTTTCTCCAAAGAGGAGACTTTAAGCTAAAGCAAAAAGTGATTGTGAGAAAATTGGGGACACTGCAGAGAGGAGAATGGGCTAGGAAGTCCTTTAGGATATCTTCAGGTGGAAAAGAGGGTATTGGGTGATAGTCTGATGTATTTTGATGCTAATTACTGTTTGTTGTCTGTGTGACTCACCTTTTGTTTAATAAAAAGCCATCCCACCTGGGCAAGGCAAAGGAGATAGGTGGGGCTAGGAGAGAGAGAAATCCTGGGAAGAAGAAAAGAGAGACTACCACCATGAGAACGAAGGAGAAAGACCTGAAGTGAAGAGACAAAGGCTGCATGGATTAGCTAGAGGACAAGCACACTGCTGCATGGATGGAGAATCCAGCCCAGATGAAGAACATTAGCAAGTATTTGGGATTATGGATGGGAGGTAGCTTGATAGAAGTTATTGGAAGCAGATGGCATGGGATTGAGACAGGCATCCCATGCCTGCTCCACTATGGGAGGTAGTTTAGAGGATTGATATCTGCCCTGCCCCAGGTTAACTAAGGCTATTTTAAAATATAACAAGTGTCTGTGTCTTGATTGATTGCTAGCCGGGCCTACTGATAAAACATGTAATACAGATAATTTTAAAAAGCTTCTGTAAGGCTGGAGACACTGTCAAGAGAACAAAACGACAGCCTACAGACTGGGAAAAGATCTTCACCAACCCTACATCTGACAAAGGGCTAATATCCAAAATATATAAAGAACTCAAGAAATTAAACACCACCAAACCAAATAACCCAATTGAGAAATAGGGCTTGAAACTAAACAGAATTCTCAACAGAGGAATATCAAATGGCTAAGAAACACTTAAAGAAATGCTCCTTAGTCATCAGGGAAATGCAAATCAAAACAACTCTGAGATTCCATCTTACACCCATCAGAATGGCTAAGATCAAAAACTCAAGCGACACCACATGCTGGAGAGGATGTGGAGAGAGAGGAACACTCCTTCATTGCTGGTGGGAATGCAAACTAGTACAGCCACTTTGGAAATCTATCTGGTGCTATCTCAGAAAACTGGGAATAGGGCTTCCTCAAGACTCAGCTATTCCACTCCTTGGAACATACCCAGAAGATGCACCAGCACACAACAAGAACATTTGCTCAACCATGTTCATAGCAGCCTTATTCATAATAGCCAGAACATAGAAACAGCCTAAGTGTCCATCAGTCGAAGAATGGATAAAGAAACTGAGGTACATATACACTATGGAATACTACTCAGCTATTAAAAACAAGGAATTCCCAAAATTTGTGGATAAATGGATTGAGCTAGAAATGATCATGAGTGAGTTAACCCAGAAGCAGAAAGACTCAGATGGTATATACTCACTTATATCTGCATACTAGCCCAAGGGGCATGTTCCATGAAAGCCTTCACTTACCAGGAAACTGGGACAGAGGAGAGGACAACCTATTGGGACTCTAGATGAGAGAAGCATGGGAGAATAGCAAAGTACAAGGATCCAGAGGGTCCTAGAAACCTACAAGTAGAACATTATGTTAGGCAGATTTGGGCCCAGGGTTCCTGCTCAAACTAAGGCACCAGCCAAGGACAATACAGGCGGTAAACTTTAAACCCCTACCCAGATCTAGCCAATGGACAGAACATTTTCTACACTTGAGTGGAGAGTGGGCTATGACTTTCTCATGTACTCTGGTGCCTCACATTTGACCATGTCCCCTGGAGGGGGAGACCTGGTGGCACTCAGAGGAAGGACAGCAGGTTACCAAGAAGAGACTTGATACCCTATGAGCATATACAGGGGGAGGTAATCCCCCTCAGGAACAGTCATAGGGGAGGGGAATAAGGGGAAACTGGGAGGGAGGGAAGAATGGGAGGATACAAGGGATGGGATAACTATTGAGATGTAACAAGAATAAATTAATTTTAAAAATTTAAAAAAGAAACAATAAGAGGGTAACGCCAGGAATGGATGGAAGACACGTGAACTGCTTGCTTGCTTGCTTGCTTGCTTGCTTGCTTGCTTTGCTTCTCTTCGATTTGCTTTCTTGCTTGCTTGCTTTGTTTTGCTTGCTTGCTTGCTTGCTTGCTTGCTTTGTTTTCTTCTTGCTTGCTTGCTTGCTTGCTTGCTTGCTTTGCTTTCTTGCTTGCTTGCTTTGCTTTGCTTCCTTTCTTTCTGGCTTGCTTGCTTGCTTGATGTTTGTTTACTGCCTGCCTGCCTGCCTGCTTGCCTGCTTGTTTTGTTGAACTGTTTTAAAAGTCAACTAAGGCAAGTCTGACAAGAAGTGAACACATACTGGAAAAGAGTAGATGTTTTAAAAAGTCACATTTAAATCTGCCTGACTGCTATGTGATAAAATAACATTGCAGGCACTAGAAGTCACTTCCTGATATCTATTCCACTAGTGTTTCCACTAGACCACCATAGAGGCTTTTGTTACTGCCTTGTTTTGAAGTTATGGTTTCTGAAGACATTATTCAAAACACAAAGTAGAATAGTAAGTTACAACTTCCAACTTTCAGCTGCATCTATTGTTTACATTCGTTATATTAAAACATTTAGTTATACTGACTGCCTCCCATGTTCCAAGCTTCAATCTTCTTGCTTTTCTGATATATTATTTATAGCTAAGTTTCATCCGCACTAAATTCTCACTTTCTAAATCAGGAGATTAAGGTTCTAGAAATATCAACACCTTCCCTACAGCCATCGACATGGAAAATACTGGAGCTACAAATTGGAAAGAGTAGCCTCTAACCGGAACCAATCCTCATTGTTCCACATGACATCATCTTTTGAGCCATCTGGAAAAACATGAATATGCCATAGTCGGCTGAATATTGCTTCTCTACAGTGTTTCCTTTTTCATTAAGAACACGAGGTAATAATGACATGATATACATGTGCGGGTGAACAGATGCTCCTGTGGAAACAAGTAAGAGACTCATGATTCCTTTATATGAGCTACTGCAAACACAGTCATTGACACTGATTTTGCTTAATTCAGGTTGGAGTAAGACTAACATTAGCTAGGTCATGGTGCATTGGAGAACAGCATGCTCTCTTTGTCAGGGTAGTTATCATGAGTTTAATGGCAGCCTAAACGGCTAGTGGTCCCATCTCAAATACTTGCTATATGGTACATCATCATCATCATAAATTGAGTGATTACCTAACCTTCACTGTTACTTAGAAAGAACCCATGGCTGCGCTGCAATAATTTATTACTGTATTGGATTAACTTTGTGAAATAGTGAATCTTTTTTTTTAATTTGTTCACTTTACATCCCAATAGTAGCCCCTTCCCTCATCACCTCCCAATCCCACCCTCTCT
The DNA here is from genome assembly GCA_907169655.1 of Acomys percivali. Classification (NCBI taxonomy): domain Eukaryota; kingdom Metazoa; phylum Chordata; class Mammalia; order Rodentia; family Muridae; genus Acomys; species Acomys percivali. Next base: position 117,871,554 of record OU015743.1, read on the forward strand.
CTCTCATCCCTTCTCCCTCCCTACCCTAGTCCTCAGAAAGGGGAGCCACCCTCCCATAACATCTGACCTCAGCCTATCAAGTCTCATTTGGACTGCCTGTATCTTCTTCATTTGTGGCCTGGCAAGACTGACCTACCAGGGGGAAGTGATCAATGTGTGGAAGCCAGAGTCCATATCAGAAGTAGTCCCTATTCCCCATATTATGGGACCACAAGGAGGCTGTGCTGCTTATTAGCTACGTCTGACCAGAGGGTCTAGGTCCTCACCGTACATGGTCCTTGGTTGGTGCATCAGTTTCTTCAGCATCCCCCTCCTCTGTCCAGAACTATTGGCTCCACTGGTCTCCCTGTGGAGCTCCTGACCCCCTCCAGGTTCCTCTTCTCCCCAACTTTTTCATAAGACTCCCTGTGTTCCATCTAGAAGTTTGGCTGTATATCTCAGCATCTGCTTAGATCCCCTGCTGGGTGGAGTCTTTCAGAGGACCTCTAGGGACCTGCTTGTTATTTAGTTTCTAAGGTCTATGTATTATAGTCTGGTTATCCTGTATTATTTGGCTAATGTCTGCTTATAAGTCAGATATTATACCATGTGTGTCTTTCTGGGTTACCTTACTCAGGATGATCTTTTCTAGTTTCATCCATTTGCCTGTAAATTTCAAGATATCCTTGTTTTCAATAGCTGAATAGTATTCCATTGTGTAAATGTACCACAGTTTCTTTACCTTTTCTTCAGTTGAGGACCATCTAGGTTGTTTCAAGATTCTGGCTATTATGAATAAAGCTGCTATGAACATGGTTGAGCAAATATCCTTGTTGCATGATGGAGCATCTTTTGAGTATATGCACAGGAGTGGTATGGCTGATGTAGAACTATTCCCAATTTTCTGAGAAAGCACCAGATTGATTTCCAAAGTGGTTATACAAGTTGACCCTCCCACAAACAATGGAGGAGTGTTCCCCTTTCACCATATCCTTGCCAGCATGTGCTGTCACTTGAGTTTTTTTTTTTCTTAGCAATTCTGATAGGTGAAAGACGGAATCTCAGAAATATTTTGATTTGCATTTACCTGATGACTAGAGACATTAAGCATTTCTTTAAGTGTTTCTCAGCCATTTGACATTCCTCTGTTGAGAATTCTCTATTTAATTCTGAGCCCCATTTCTCAATTAGGTTATTTGGTTTGATGGTGTTTAATTTCTTGAGTTCTTTATATATATTGGATATTAATCCTTTGGCAGATGTAGGACTGGAAGATCTTTCCAAGTCTGTAGGCTGTCATCTTGTTCTGTTGACAGTGTCCTTTATCTTACAGAAGCTTTTCAGTTTCATGAGGACCCATTTATTAATTGATGATCTTAGAGCCTGAGCTACTGGTGTTTTGTTCAGGAAGTTATCTCCTGTGCCAATGGGCTCAAGGCTCTTCCTCACTTTTTCTTCTAACAGATTTAGTGTGTTTGGTTTTACGTTGAAGTCTTTAATCCACTTGGACTTTAGTTTTGTGCAGGTGATAAAAAAAAGGATCTATTTGCATTTTTCAAGTAGACATCCAGTGAGACCAGTACCATTTGCTGATAATGTTATCTTTTTTCCATTATATGGTTTTGCTTTCTTTGTCAAAAACAAAATGTCTATATGTGTGGGGGGTTATTTCTGGGTCTTCAATTCAATTCCATTGATCCACCTATATGTTTCTATGGCAGTCCCATGCCATTTTTATGACTGTTGCTCTATTGTACAGCTTGAGAGCAGTGGTAGAGCTACTCCCAGAAGTTCTCTTATTGTATAGAATTGACTTAGCTATTCTGGGTTTTTTGTTTTCCCAAATGAAGTTGAGAGTTGTTCTTTCAAGGTCTGTGAAGAATTGTGTTGTCATTTTGATGGGAATTACATTGAATCTGTTGATTGACTATGGTAAGATGGACATTTTTACTATGTTAATCTTATCAATCCATGAGCATGAGAGCTCTTTTCATCTTCTGATATCTTCTTCAATTTCTTTCTTCAGAGACTTCTGAAGTTTTTTGCATATAGGTTTTTCACTTTGTTGGTTAGAGTTTTTATTAAGTGTAATATTTGGTAGTAATTCTTTAAGAATTTTACACATGTATTATCCTATTTATGTACACAGATCAAGATTAATTATAAAGGAATAATTATAATTTAGGTGAGTTTTTGTATAGTTTTAAAGATCAAAATTCATTTGAAATAAACTAATGTTTATATGAATGAAAATATTTCCCAGTAATTTTCATGAGATATATATAGGACATTTTTCATACAAAATTTATTAAAACATCATTGCTGATATTTACTACAAACCATAAATTTGGTCAATGTAGAGAATTTTCTTCATCATCTAAAATATAGTATACATAAAGACAGGAGTTCATTACTCCCATCCTCAACACTCAGAGCTACATCTTATACATGATGGCATTACAAAAAATGTTTGAAATAATAAACTAGCTAATAAAAGCAGCCAATGAGGATCTTTTGTTTGTGTTGTTGTTTGATCTATTGTTTTTGAGCTCATGCTACCCTTGAATTCTGATTGTCTATGTCAGCTTACTTATATTTGGATAAGCAGTTTATCCTATGATTCTATCAATTATTCCCAAGAATTATCTGTGAATCACTGGGGAAATCAGCCTCAAGATGTAAGTTCCCTGTAGATAAAAGAATAGAAGGAAGAAAGCACAAGATTTCTGAAAAGAGTTTCCACCAGTTTCTGTAATGGAATTTTTGGCTTCTTTAAAAACTCAAGTGGCACTCAGAGGAAGGACAGCAGGTTACCGAGAAGAGACTTGATACCCTATGAGCATATACAGGGGGAGGTAATCCCCCTCAGGCACAGTCATAGGGGAGGGGAGTAAGGGGAAAATGGGAGGGAGGGAAGAATGGGAGGATACAAGGGATGGGATAACCATTGAGATATAACAAGAATAAATTAATTTAAAAAACTGTAAAAAAATAAAAACTCAGTTATGTTATGTAAACAAGTTTTTTGTTTTAATCCCAAGTGTGGAATTTTAGTTTGGGCTTTGCTTTGTCCACAGCTGATAATTGACTCTTATGAGGTGTGGTCTTTGCCAGCTGAAGTTAGTGAATTCTAAGGATTCTCAGAGATAGAGAAAGTGTAGCAGTTTGGAGAGGACAAAGAGAGGGAGAAAAGATGGTGGCTTGGAGGAGACAGATGGAGAGAAGGCTTCTAGGAATGCTTGGAGGATGGTGCTCCAAGAGAGAGAGGGGGGCCTTCAACTGACCCCAAATAGCCAGGAGAAGTAAGGAGATCTACACCTCCTCTCTCCACTAACCTTCTTTCCTCATGCCTTGTGCTGAGGTGTCAGAAGGGATTAGGGTGGAGAAGGGAGATTGAGGCGGTAAATACCCCCAAATAAAATAATTTCACAACTCGCATCAACAGGTTACAAAACTTATTCTGTCTCTCTGCTTTAGATGGTAAGGCCTTCAAAACAATAATAGTATCATTTTAATTATAATTATTTGAGGTGAATTTCTCTATCTGTAGTTGGAAATCTTTCAGATAGCTTTCTTTTCTTTGTAAAATTGGTTTTCGGTCATGTGGTATGTGTTCTCTAGGTGCTAGTTTTGAACCATTCTTTAATGCCTCTACCTCCCTGTCACCAACCCCTGAACACTAAGTAGGAAAGAAAACAGGTTAGAAGGGAAAGGGGACATCGGTCTCTTTAGACTTGGTCCTGGTGGTTTAAACTTAGTGTGGTTGGGTTCTTTGGGGCAATACCAGTCTTAGTCATCAGGAACCCACCAATCCAATGAGCCAGCAGTCTTCGTCCTCCTCCATCCAACTCCCTGAAGTGTTTCTTGTACTTTGAAGAGTTTTCTTTTGGGACATCCTCTAAAGCACTCTCTCTCTCTCTCTCTCTCTCTCTCTCTCTCTCTCTCTCTCTCTCCATCATTTCTTCTCTCTGGGCTCTGATATTTATACTGTCTTTGAGTCTTCAGAATTCTACTAACTGCAACTTTAGCTGGCAAAGACCATGCCCCTGCCTGAGCCACGGGAGTTTGTTATCAGCTGTGGATAAACTAATGCAGCCCCATATCCCACTCTGGGGATTAAAACAAAAGCATGATTATATAACGTAACTGAATCTTTAAAAAAAAAAAAAACTTCCATTATAGTGTTCTAATGTATCCTTTACTTAATAATATCAAAGTCAAAAATTTTAAGCATATGAAGCTTGCAAAATTTTGTACTGGACAACAATTAATGAGACATAGCCTTTTCCATAGAGGAGCATACAGAACTGAATGGAAACAAAATCAATCACTAATACCACATAAAGCAGAGGCAGAGTACATCTTATAAGCATATGAGCCATGATCTCAATTTGCTCCATTTATTCCCTTTTCATATAGTTATTTTCTACAATGCTTAAGAGGTTAAAATTGCATCTGTATTGAATCTAAAGATACCTGGGGGAAAGCTATTTTACTTGTAATGTACATAAATATACAGTTTGAATTCTTTTTTTCTTTTTTCTTATTTATTGATTCATTCATATTACATCTCAGTTGTTATCCCATCCCTTCTATCCTCCCCTTCCTCCCTCCCTCCCACTTTCACCCTATTCCCCTCCCCTATGACTGTGACTGAGGGGGACCTCTTCCTCCTGTATATTATCATAGAGTATAAAGTCTTTTCATGGTAGCCTGCTATCCTTCTAGAGTTTGAATTCTTGATATCCTAATCAAGATTGCCATCACTGTGATAAACACAATGATCAAAGACAACATAGGGAGGAAAAGGGTTGTTACAACTTCAAACTATCAGATCACAATCCATCAATGAAAGGGAAATCAGAGTAGGAAGCAAGGCATAATTTGAAGAAGCAGCTATGGAGGAGAGCTGCTTTCTAACTTGTTCCTTATGGCATATTAAGACAGCTTTCTTGTATTCTTCAGGACCACCTGTCCATGGATAACACCATGCACAGTGGGCTGGATCTTCCCATACCAACTGCTAAATAAGAAAATGTCCCCACAGGCTTGGTCACAGCCTGTTCTTATAGGGACATTTTCTCAATTGTAGCTCCTTTTCAGATACCTCTACATAGTGGCAAGTTGACACACACACACACACACACACACACACACACACACACATACACATACACACACACGTTGAAGTATACGATATTTAAATTTCCACCTTTCCCTATGAATTGTAATTTTTTCTGTAACCATAAACTTCAGTGGGTTGAATAGTGTCTTTCAGATAATGATGCCTACATAGAACCTGAAAAAGCAACATTATTTGGAAAATAGATTCTTCACAGTCATTACCAATTAGAGTTGAAGTAGGTATATTCTCGATTCAAGTGACCCTAAATTTAGTGGCATTGTCTTTGTTAGAGACAATTTGTAGGGAAAAATGCAAAGATATTTTCTGGAAACAGAGATTAAAATGGCATGTATAATGTTGGAACAAAAACGTAGCTCCCCTGAAAGACTTAAGAGTATGGTCCTACATCCCCTGGAGGGGGAGGCCTGGTGGCACTCAGAGGAAGTATAGCAGGCTACCAAGAAGATACTTGATACCCTATGAGCATATACAGGGGGAGGAGGTCCCCCTCAGTCACAGTCATAGGGGAGGGGAGTAAGGGGAAAATGGGAGGGAGGGAGGAATGGGAGGATACAAGGGATGGGATAACAATTGAGATGTAATATTAATAAATTAATAAAATATATTAAAAAAAGAGTGTGGTCCTACAGTAGAAAAGGATTACTTTATACAAAGGCAAGATTACATTCTTACATTTGTTTGTTTGTTTGTTTTATAGAAATTAGGCCTCTCACTGGGTAAAATGTTGATCACTTATGATAATCCACAAAAAATAACAAACATCAAAAATAGAAGGGTTGAGGTGACTAGTGTAGCCAGGCTTTTTTGCTACTTTATTGAGTTCTTTTTTCCTATCACCCTTTTCTACCCTAATCCCTTCCAACCCACCAACGCTAGGCAGACAGAAAGAAGGATAGAGGTGGACAGAGATGTCCATCTCTTTAGACTACTTCCTGCTGATAAGGGGCTTTGAGTTCCTTGGGTCAAGTCCAGTCTTACTCAGTGGTATATCTCCAACAAGCAACCAGTAATGTAGAAAGCAATCAGCAATTAGTAAAGGCAGCAGCAGCCTCAGGAGAGTGGCAGCAGCCTGGAGAGCAGGAGGCACTGAGGGCCTCTCAGAGTTCCTGCATTTACACCCTCTCAAGAGGGAAACTACCTACAGCTGACAAACGAGGAGATTAACTGAGGAAAGAGAGCCATAGTCCTTAAAGATGTCTCTCAAAGGCATATTAAACTGCCGGGCGTGGTGGCGCACACCTTTAAACCCAGCGCTTGGGATGCAGAGGCAGGTGAATCACTGTGAGTTCGAGGCTGGCCTGGTCTACAAAGCGAGTCCAGGAAAGCCAAGGCTACACAGAGAAGCCCTGTCTCGAAAACCAAAAAAACAAAACAAAAACACCCAAGAGTAAGACTGACAGACACAAGGACCCTCAGCAGATACTAAAGAGATCTCGCAGGACACTGACTCCCAGTGAGCACCAGCTAGTGCATCCAATATCCTTCTCTCGAAAGGTATTGTACTATCCTTATCCCTAGAATTCTACAACACTGAGGCAGAGTTATAGCAAGAATTGAGGAGAAAAAAAGAAAAAAGAAAAAGCATCAGTTAGGAGGACAACTCTAATTGGCTGAAAACAAAACAAAATCTACTGATTTTTTAACCTAGATTTGTCCTAAATAATTTTTTTTTTTTACAATTAGGTGAAACTGTAGTTTAAGACAAAGACAAAATTTAGTTGCAAATTTAACATAAAATCCCCATTTGTTATCCAAACTGTACGAACTTCTTAGTCATTTACAAGATGTATACAGTGTGAAAATTAATTAGTTGTAGAAAAACAAATATGTTTAGATTTACTATACAAGGGCTTGCTCAGCTCTGAAATCATGTGGTGAGTAGAAATTAACTGAGTTGCTGTGAATTCCCTAGCAGCACATATTCTATATAGTTTTCTTCTCCAATGTGTAATAATAGCCCACAACATTCTGTAAGCAATTTTTCTTGCAGAGACTCAATACTTGCTTTCTTTTCCTCACTTTCAAAGGTGTGATAGTTGCAAATAGGACTTTAAGAAGATGTACACAATAGATGTTTTTGAAGACTAAAATGCCCTAAACATTTCAACAGAGAATAATCAGGTAAGATAATATATTGAGAATTGTTATCGATTATTAAATAAGAATTTCAAATAAAATCATTTATGGAGTGAAAAACAAAACCCAGGATCTATTGATCCTGGGATGTGATAATGTATAAAGATAATATGCTCTGTAAAGCCATCAGCTACTGCTTTTCAGTTTGAGGATAGTTATACTTTTATTGCGTGGGTCTAGTACGTTTGTTCATCTCCCATATATAACAGTTCTTATCAGATGAGAAAGCTTCTCTTTTCACCAGTCAGAATGAATCACCATCATAGTCTTTATGCTTCACCACTACTCTACATGGATTTCCTTGGCCCTCAGGGTACCACTCTATTTCTTATGTCTCTGAGTCTGAGTTTGTATCAATAACCACTTCTACTACAATCACGAATTAGCTACTCAAACTCTGTTTACTGAATGAGTAAGAAATTTTTAAAAAGCCTTGATTCTAGACAGCGTTCTCAAAACAAATTTGGTTAATTGGAGGGCTTACACCTTATTAAGAACTGTCAAGTCTGACAAACTCTAAAAAAGAAGAAAGAGATAATGAAAAATAAAAATTGACACTGATTTCACCAATCACATACACACATTTACTGAACAGTCATAAAATGAAAGTTTTAGAAAATGCCATAGATGTTCAGAACATGATTACAGGCAGTTAGGTTTCTCTTTCAGATCCTATCAAGGGGTCAATTGATTGATTAGAGACTTGTCGCACCAACAATTATATGAAAACTAGACTGTACTTACTAGCCATTTTTATTAGCATAAAATACAAAAGACCCACACCATATTTTACTTGAATTATTTTTTCTTCTGTCAGTTTTAAAGGAGAGGGATTAACTGAAGTGGGGAAGGGGGTGTAAAAATGAATTCCCAGCCAATCATTTTACTCACAATGCTATTCCTTCCCATTTTGTCAGCTGTATCAGTTTGGATGTTCATTAACATCGCACCTCAAAGGTCTGAAAGTAAGTCTCTAGTCTGGTTGCGATGAATGCTGCCTAGTAGTCTGTTTGGATTCTCTATATCTATCACCATTAGCTATTTTTAAAAGTCCATTTTTAGCTGTTATCTTAAATTCCTGCTGATAAAAGAACTGTGTTTGCCAAACCTAAGTTGGATCTTTCGGCATATGTCATGAATCTCGCTCAAGAACCTTTTAAAGCTCCTGTATCAGGCAGCTCGGAGGTGCACCGAGAAAGCAATAAAGTTCGATGTTTCTTTGCTTTACAAAAATATCATAGAAATGGCTGCCGTGCACCATTATATCGAGCTACTAATGGAAACCAGTCATCTAGAACTTTAGAAGAGTCTGGAGTGGAAGGAGCAATAGTCTGGGACATTTATAGCCACAGTTCATCTGTGTTTTCCTTTACCTTTCCACTTCTGTTGGCTCAGTTATGCTTTAAAACCATATTTGAAACAAGGTGTGGCTAAAAATGTATTTGACAAAACACTGTTGTAATATCACTAAACACTGAGTTATTAACTATCTATGGATTCTATTGGCTCTGAAGCTCCTGCTGCCTGCATGAACATAACAAAAGCATCAACTGTGACCGCAGTCATTATCCAACCCAATGTTTCTTGGCCACAATAACAGCATCGTGTACATGTTAAGGAGAAGACAGTCAGGAATCACGGATTTGTGGGATCACCTGGAGGACCTTGAGCAACTCTAAAAAGAAGCAAAGAACTTCTGATTCAAACTTCATTCTTTAGATAAGCTTTGCAGAGTTTGAGAGAGATGCCCGCCAATTGAAAAGCAGAGCAGGCCATAGAGAAATGTATGCAGAACAGACACAAGGTTGGGCAGCAGACCTCATGGGTGTATCTTCCTTCTGCTAACCTAGGCCTACTCCTGGAAGCTTCTAGCCTCCATACAATCTAACCTAGGCCTAGAATATTTTAGCCTCTGAGACTTACTGCTTAATAAGATCACACTTACTAGTTACTTCTGAACTCTGCACTGGCTGGTTCAATTCGACTGTTCTGGCTCAAACTCTTCTCCCAGCTGACTTATTTACTCTGGTTTCTCCCTTGGCCCAGAATTGCTCTGCTGGCCTCAAACTAACTCATCAATTGCCTCTAATCTTCTGGCTTCTTCTCATTTTCTAACCTGTTCCATGTCCAACTGAGTTTTCTCTCTGCAACCCATATCTCTATTACTGTGCTAGTAAAAACTGCCTCCTCCTTCTGTAAAACTGCCTCTTAAGTAGCTTCCCTGTCCTCTCTCTTCTTGTGAGAATTGGGTATGTCATATTCTGTCAAATCTTCTCTGATTCATCATGTTTTCTGCCACTCAATTAGACATCACTTCCAAATGTGGATGCTTCTTTTTGCAGATAACTTTACTTTTGTTTGGGATTAAAGGCATATATCGCCATGCCTGGATCTAAGCTCTTCTTTACCTGATACTTGCTCTATACCAGGCTAGCCTTGAATGCAAATCTATTTGCCTGTCTCCTGGATTAAAGGCATATTTGTATTCTAGCTGGATCACACAGTCTTCATGATTGTTCAGTAGGTAAGACTACTTGCTCTGCAGTCATGAGGAGGGAAGTTTAGATCCCAACATCCATATAGCAAGTTACAAGTGACATGGGTATAGGAAACTTGGGATGTGCTGGCTTCCAGCTTAGCTGAGAAAAATTTGAGTCTCAGGTTCAGGAAGAGGCTGTCTTTCAAATGAATAGATAGAGGGCAATATAGGAAGGCCACCTGATACCCTCTTCTGGTACCCATATGCACAAGTACACTCATCCACACATACTTGTGCACATATAGTCATACACAAACATATAAACACAATTAAATAAATCTTTTAAAAAGAATAAATAAGGAAAATATTTGTTATAAAGGATATACTTGCCCTGGTAATCTTGAGTCCACTGATCTAGCCAAATTGCCTCAGCCAATTCTGAGTAGAGGTTTGTAGAAATAAAGGGAGTTAGGGAAACTATTTTCTGGAGAAAAAAATTAGAGACATTAAGTCTTCTAAAATTGGAGTTCAGCATTTTCCATACCAGTGAACTTCATCTAGAATAAAACTATTATAATTATTTTTTTCTTGTTTTAGTGTAAAAGGTAAGAAGTCAAGAAGAGAGTTATGTCATTTCTGGCTGGATTATAATAGCAAGTGAATTTTCTTCACAGCTTCAAATATTTTTCTGTAGAAAATTTCATGCATTGGTTTTTTTCCACTTAAAATCTATAAATCCAGAGGCTCTTGTTTGGACCAAAGAAATTGTGCTGTAGATGATCTCTTTTCATGATGGCATACCTTTCCCCTGCCTTCACATGCTAAGAAATTGGTTCAGGCAGCATTTGAAAGAGACACATTTCCCAAGGAATGGTACAGAAATAGAGGTAATCATCTCCAACTGACAGAAAAGAGTGGTGAGCACAGGAAAGTTGAGAGTGTAATCAATACTGAATCAGACTAGTACAATGAAGTATCAGATTATTAGACCGAAGTCTCTAAAAGTATGATACTTACAACCCAGGAAGGGCATGGGCACACTGGAAGCTTGCCTCAGCATTTGTTAAGCACTCCCATTGCTCACATCAGAAACTGATGGAAACTTATCAAAAGTTTTCAACCACAAGACACAGTAATTGACTATGTCTTACTGCGTGTGACCTGGAAAAAGGAATCACTCCCAACAGCATCTATATTTCAAAGTTACTACCATAGCTGTCCACAGATTCAATTCTGCTACATTGGTTTTATTGCTATTATTATTGTTGTTGTAGTTTTATGATTATAGATTTTGCTTCTGTTTTTTTTTATGTCACTCAACAATAAGATCATTGTAAGAAAGAGCGATAAGAAATTAATACATTAAAAAACTTTAATTATTCTCTGGAATCTCAAGATAGTTTGCTTTGTTTGGTTTTGTTCTCTAATCACAGAAACTATGTGTTTCCTTCTTTCTTTCTGTTTCTATCTTTCTTTCCCAGGAATCCCTAAGTAACTTTAAAATATAAGTATAAAGAATATGTGGGGGCTTTTTGTTTGTTCAAGACGAGTCTCACTATGTAGCTCTGGCTGTCCTGGAGCTTACTATGTGAACCAGGTTGGCCTCAAACTCACAGAGATTCCTCTGTCTCTGCCTCTCAAGTGTTGGGATTAAAGAAATGTGTAACCATGCCCAACTATGTGCTCTTGATATAAGCATATCTCCATTTTCCTTCCTGTGTATGATGGTTAGTCTCTATTGTCATTTTGAGAAATAAGAATCATGTAGGAAATCAAGGTTCTCTTTTGTTGTCTATAACAGGTTTTAATGGAGGATTGATTAAGATTTGGGGAGCATTAAACAAAGATCTGGGTGCTCTGATGAAATAAATGAGAAAGAGGACAAGACAAGGTGAGCTCTGGCTTTCTCGCTCTCTATGTTCTTCTCTGTCCAGATGGGAACAAGTTCCACTGTAATTTCAATATCTTCCTTGCTATGATGAAGTTTATCCTTGCCAAACAGGGTCAAACTAAATCGTCACGTAAGTTGCTTCTTATCAAATACTTGATCAAAATAATGAGAAATGTAATAAATACACCATTCTATATTTTCTTTTTTCACAGTGTCTTATGGAGTAAGATTCCTTTTAATCATGTTTACAATGTAAACAATGAAAAACTACATTCATTTTCTTGTATACATTTATTTTATTACACATGTATAAAACAAACTACATATAGCAGGGAGGACCATGTGACAATCATGAGAATAATGAGTTCTATACAAGTTACATTCATAGTGAATTGGCCATCTGCATTTGTCCCATTTGAAGTAAGTGTCTTTCCTGTCTTGTTGGGTCTAAATTTCCAAATGAAATTCAATATCTATCCTATCTCAATTCTAATAGCTTAACTTATTTATCTTGATCTAAAATGATTTTATGCCCTAACCAACTAAACTTGGTTGTAAAACTATACTATCTTGTCTTCAATGCCCCTCAGAGACTTGAGAAGGAATAAAACTTAAATTAAAAAAAAAAAAAAAAAAGAATGATGCACTTCTCTTTAAGTATTTCTCTTTGGATAATTCTCTGTTTAAATGGATATCCCAGTTTTCAACTGGATTATTTGTTTTTTTGATGTTCTGTTTTTTAAGTTATTTATGTATTTTGGATATTAACCCTCTATCAGATGTGTAATTGGTAAAAATCGTTTCCCATCTTGCAGCCTGCTGCCTGTCTAAATGATGGTGGCATTTGTCATACGGATGCTTTTCGTTTTCATGAGATCATAGAGAGGACTCAAGCTCGGTTCCCAGATCCACATCAGATGGCTCACAGCTTCCTGTAAATCCAGCAATCAGACCCTCCAGCCTTTGGTAGTACACAAATACAAGTGTATCCCTAACACACAGAGACATAGACATACATAACTGGAAACAATCCAAAGAAATTTCACTCAGAGGAAGGACAGCAGGTCACTGAGAAGAGACTTGATACCCTATGAGCATATACAGGGGGAGGTAATCCCTCTGAGGAACAGTCATAGGGGAGGAGAATAAGGGGGAAATGAGAGGGAGGGGAGAATGGGAGGATACAAGGGATGGGATAACCATAGAGATGTAACAAGAAAAAATTAATTAAAAATAAAAAAAATTAAAAAAAAAAAAGAAATTTCAAATCACTATTTTCTAAAAAAATTCCTTATTATTTCATAAGTTTACCATTTTATTAGAGTATATTTGCTATAAATAACTGATTTCAATGTGTATATCTTTGTTGTAATTTTTAAAATTAAAGTACAGTTACATCAAAAAAGAAAGAAAAACTATATTCCTTTAATTTGGAGTACAATGATAGACCCACACACAGCCACTCACAATTATACATGTCTGTACTTGTTTTTTATGGGTTTCCAGTTGCCTTAACCTAAGAAATATAAGTCTTGAAAAGAGCAAAGACCTGAGCTACATAAGTAGTTAAAGGATGCATAGAGAAGACCCATTAAACAGCACAAAGGATTTTTACATATAGTTAACAAACATTCCAGAATGAAATTACAATAAATTCACCAAACTAACCCAGCATTTAGGTTACCACAGGAAAAAGAAAATGGGAGATAAGCTAGTTGAGGTTTTTACCTATATCCAAGCAGTAAAAATGCAAGTAAAGGTATGAAGATACTGTGGAGCTGGTAAGCTCAGGGGTAAACCAGTGAAGCCTCTTAGACCCCATAAGGGAAACTAAATTTCAAGGAGACTAAAGTATCTCAAAGGAAAAGATAACAGAGCAGCTAGCAGAATGTCTCTGAAGAAGCAAGCTAACTAGGATTTAAAAAGTGAAAGGAGCTGGGTGTGGAGGCATAAGCTTTTTCTTTCTTTTTTTCTTGTTTATTATCACACATATATACAATACATACAGCAAGAAGATCCATGAAACAATCAGAAATTATATAAGTGTTACATTCATAGTGTTTTGGCTGTTTGTATGTGGCAGCCTTGAAGAAAACTTCTTTCTTATCTCAGTGAGTCTAAAATTCTGAATGTAAATCAGTATCTATCATATCTCATTTCTATCAACGTAAAACATCTATCTAGATCTAAAAAACATCTTAACCCCTAAACAACTAAGCATAATTGTAAAACTAATCTATCTAGTCTTCAACCTCATCAGAGACTTGAGAAGGAATAAAGTTAATTACCTGAATAAACAGTAAGTGCAGGTTAGCAGCTTCCAAAGTGAAAAAAATGAGACAGTCTGCTGCCTGAACAATTACCCAAAATGTTCTATAACATTGGAGCATCTTCTTCAGCCTTCTGGCCCAGTATATCTGACAGATATATTTGTGAGGCAAGAACTACTGAGGACTTAATTACTCTGTCTTGGCAGAGTTTGGCCTTCACCTCTGCCTGTATCCAAGCTTGCCCATTTTTAGGCAGAATTCTGTCTGTGGTAGAAACAAGGATATTTTGCCCAGTGGCTTGTTTACCACCTTTGAAACCATTTCCATAAGGAGGTTCTTTGATGCTCATCACCTTCTTTGAGGTATCCTGGGTGTTGCCAGGAGTTAACCTGTCTTATTGTCAACGAATCTTTAAAATACTAAAAACATCTTTAAATGCCATATTCTGTATGTTTCTGAGGTTTTTGAAGACCTTAACTATTTTACCTTATCTATCTATAGAACCATATCTATCTTTAAAACATAGGGTGTATATTCTTGCAATATAAATAGACTAGTAGTTGACGTGACCATGATTTGTTCAGCTAACAATTGACTTGTATAATTTACTTATCCTATACTAGATACATTCTAGTACCAGAAGTTTCAAAGTACTGAAAGTAAACCTTGTATTCTACTTGAGTTTAATAGGTACAATACATCATATTAGAGTAGAAATAAATATAATGAATGTGAAGAATAATCTTAAATTTGAATTCAATACTGATATATGAACACTTAATTACAGCACTCAGAAGGCAGACAGATCTCTGCATTTGAGGGCAGCTTGGCCTACAGAGTGAGTTCCAGGACAGCCAGAGTCACATGGAGCAACCTTCTCTTTAAAAATTAAAAATAATGAGTAAAAGATCATCTGGTGAAGAGAATGATTAGGAAGAGAAAAAACTGGTAGAATCTCAAGAGAGGGAAGAACATCAATGATTTGAATGAGAGAGCATACAAAGAGGGCCAAAGTATTATGAGAAAAATAAAAGTGTGTTGGCTGTCCATCTGAGCAATGAAATAACTGACAAAAATAAGAGAGTAAAGATTAGGTTTGGCTCACTTTGGGGCTTTTCAACTATGGTTGGCTGACTCCTTTGCTTGTGGACTGTTCTGAACCATGGGGAGAAGTGTGTGGAGAAACAAAGCTGGTTACTACATAGCAGCGAGGAAACATACCTCTGGCTGACTTGAAACTCACCATGTAGACCAAGCTGCTGGCCTTAAATATAAAGAGAATTATTATTATCATCAACATTATTATTATTATTATTATTATTATTATTATTATTATTATTATTAT
>OU015743.1:117886809-117899749 GCA_907169655.1 Acomys percivali
ATTATTATTATTATTATTATTATTATTATTATTATTATTATTATTATTATTATTATTATATCTGTGTCTTTTCATCTTTCTACATCTTGACATCTTCACTCCCAGGTATGGACCAAAGAAAACCATGTAAAGAAATGTGAGTCCTGCCTGGTGGTGACGGTACATACCTTTAATGCCAGCATCTAGAAGGCAAAGACAGAAGGATCTCTGTGTTTACATTCAGCACGGTCTACAGAGAGAGTTCCAGGACAGCCAGGGCTACACAGAGAAACCCTGTCTCAAAAAAAACGAAAAAGAAAAAGAAACGTGAGGCAGATCTGTAATTTTGATTGAGTAGATGTTAATTCCTCACCACACAGCTGTCAATTATGCTAATTTTGTTTGCTTAAAGGAGAATTTGACAACCAGAGTCCAACAATGTTATCTCAAAAGAGGTTTTTGTTTTTTTTTTTTATGTTGTGTTGTGGTTTTGTTTTTGCATTATATTTCCTTTTCATTTGAACATGGAAAATACGAAAAATCTTCCTGAATGTCCTATTATTGTTGCCATTGTAATTTTCATTGTAATTTTTCATTCATACAGATGAATGAAAGCCATGGAATAAAGAGTTAGATTAAATGAGTCCTAATTATACAAAGGGAGCTGAAAGAAAACAAATTTATGTAGGCTCTAACTATGTATGAGTATGTTCACATATGCTCTTTTCTACAGCAAATATTCAGGTGGAGGTACTTAATACAGTTCTGGATACCAGAGCCAACAATAACCTTGGAACCATATCGACTGGATAGGATAAGTCCTCTAAAAGGACCTGTATTTCATCATGTTCTGTGCATTGTGAACTTTTAGAATAGCACATAACTGTGAGGTGTAGGCTTTTTTTTTCTCTTACATATCCATTTTACAGAGTGAGTAAGTTTAATGTGTCCTGAAATATAGAACAAAAGCAAAAAAAAAAAAAACCAATGTAATAACTAGTCTTAATGATTGAATGATTAGTGGCACATCCACACACGCAGGAGCACACGTGGCAAAATCTGAAGCTATTTGATAGAGTGAAATCTTATTTCTGTACAACTAAACAGATTTCTTGGCTTTAATGAGAGTCATTACAAAATAAAATCCATAAGCATTTTAAAATGAGCCCAGAAGGTTGAAGCGCAAAGTGTTTTTAATCTTTCCTAAAGATATCAAGCGTTTCATTTACATCTTCAAGAGATTATAAATGAGAACTCATACCAAATTTATTATTGAAGAAAATTCTTCCACTTAGACAGAGTATAAAGCCTGGTTGTGTAAAGAGGCCCCAGTACAATTACATTCAGTGCATCACCTGACTGCGCAGTTAAAGGCATCCCTTAATAAAAATGCAAAAGTCGAAATATAGGCTGGTTTTAGAATAATGTCTAAGTGTTCAGTGGGGATGGGCATTAAGTACTCTAGCTTATTACATTTTGAATGTCTTAAAATGGCAACGTAACATAGTTGAAATTATAAGGAGCATATTTTCTTCCAGCTACTTTTTAATGAAAGCTGGTAAGATGTGACCAGAGAGCAGGAGACCAGAGGCTAACTCTTTATTACACTTACAGAAACAAGAATGACTTTCTAAAACTCCCAGCCATGAAAACTTTACATTTGTTTTTAACAGATTCCCCCATGCCATAACTCACATTTGGGGTTTGCTGCTCCAAAGCAGACTTTTAAGGCGTTAAATATCAAACTTAAGAAACAATTGATTTGTTGAAAAATCTAAAGGCATAAATATAGCCTTCATGTGACCTTAGCCAGCATGGAGACACTGATCAATCATGGAACACACATTCACTGGAGGGCAAAAGCTGTCATTAGAATATCAGAGCCAAGAAAAACACTCACAGGGTGATACATTTTTTTTTTTGTTTGACCTTAAGAAGCATAAACACAAATAATTATTTTTCCTGGCTTTAAAAATAAGAGCAGAAACACAAAACCTCTATTTTTAAACTTTCATTGTGATAGAATAATTCAAGATAAATGAAAATTGTTATTATTTATTTTTAAGGGAAGGGGGAAATAAGGAGGGAGAAAAAGAGAGAGAGAACATTGTTATTTATTTTTATCCACCTCTCTTTCATCAAGATCATATTCAAAGTAAAGGATGGGGAAATCCTGCCTTCTTTTATTTGTGAAAATTTCCTCAAATTGATTTAGTACAGCTACGTCTTTCACACTGAGACATTCTGTTCTGGAAGGAGAAAGAGACACAAAGTCCAAGGAAACATATGAGACCCAGGAACCTCATGAAAGTTACAAAACTCACAAGGCCCACCTCAACATTATGTAAGCGGTAAACAATTGTTAAAGAAGACTCTCCTAGGGAGGATGCCTGCAAGGTACAACTCCAGAGAAGTATCTTTCATGATGTCGACATCCATACTGAAGTAGCCTGAACAGTTGCCTTTCAGACACCCATCCTATAAATAATTTCAATATACTCATTCAATAAAAGGACTTGGTTAGAATGATTCCTTAGGCTATCATGGGTGAACAAAAGTTCATTCCTGCTTCCAGAGAAAAAGCTACACAACAGGAACACTCACTATTTAGTTATTACATACCAAAACATAAATGTAAGTGAGTCCAGTGAATGTAAATTTTATTCCAAGTTAGTCTGGAATTTCTCTTAAGATCTTCAAATAAAATATGCACATCATTCATTACCTGTGAACAGTAGTCATTTTCAAATTGACTATGCCTCTCCAGATTCTTAGCAGTTTATTCTTTCTACAATTCTAATCCAGACTGGAAATTTGTTAATGTGATGAGGTACGGCACCCAAATTTCATATATTGTTTTAGTAAATAAAAAGTGCTGCA
The DNA here is from genome assembly GCA_907169655.1 of Acomys percivali. Taxonomy (NCBI): domain Eukaryota; kingdom Metazoa; phylum Chordata; class Mammalia; order Rodentia; family Muridae; genus Acomys; species Acomys percivali. Next base: position 117,889,669 of record OU015743.1, read on the forward strand.
TGTAACATTTAAAGTTACTGTATATGAAAGTATTTTAAAATACTGTTTTAGTTAAAATCCTTTTTAATATTAAACATTTAGGAAATAAGGTTGTTGTAATTTGATTTCTGTTGCTGGGATCAAACCTTTTGGCCACAGCAGCTTTGAGAATAAAGAGCTTATTTGGTTTGTACTTGCAGGCCATGGTCCTCCATTGAGGGAAGTCAGTGTAGAAGCTCAAGGCAGGAGCTGTAAGCAAAAACCATGGTGATGCACTGCTTGCCGACTCCCCACAGGCTTATGCTTTCTCAGCTCTCTTCCACAAGCCTAGGCAACCTGTCTAGGGATGATGCTGATCACAGTGAGATGGGCCCTCCTGTACCAATTAGTGATAAAGACAAGCTCCCACAGAATTGCCATTCTGATCTAGGCAATATATCTTTCCTTTTAGGTGAGTCTAGGCTGTTTCAATTTGACAATTTAAACTAACAAGGACAGAAGCTATTATATCTATTGAAGAAAGCTGTAAAATTATTTGATTTGCATTTATATAGTATGAAATACATGGTTAACTTCTGAAAAATGAAATGATTTGTGATACCAAAGCTAATGCCCTAGCTAGTTTTATGTCGACTTCACACAGCCAGAGTCATCAGAAAGGAGGAAGCCTCAATTAAGAAAATGCTGCCATAAAATGGACAGTGGGTAAGCCTGTAAGACATTTTCTTAATTAGTGATTAATGGAGGAAGGCTCAGCCTATTGTGGATGGGCCAGCCGGGGGCTAGTGGTCCTGAGTTCAATAAAAAAGTAGGCTGAGCAAACCATGTGAGTGAGCCAGGAGGTAGTAAACTCACCATGGCCTCCATCAGTTCCTGCCTCCACATTCCTGAAATGTTTGAGTTTCTGGCCTGGCTTCCTTTAATGAAGGATTTCAATGTAGACCTGTAAGCCAAATTAACCCTTTCTCTCCAGGTTGCTTTGGTCATAGTGTTTCATCACAGCAACAGTAAGCCTAACTAAGACAGCTATGCTACAAGGCTGCCTGCTAGTCTTTCTATCTGGTTTTCTGTCTAGACTGTGGAATGACTCTTTGGAGCCCTGAGTTGCTATCTTAAGAAGTCCAGATAGTTATACCACCATTCTCTGGTGGCCAGAAGAGAAGACTAGAGACAAAGTGAGATGTCCAATAGTCTGTAGTTGTAGTCTATAGCAAGAGTGAGGTAGGTTGACATAACCATTATTTTTGTCCGGAAACCTATGTCATGTAAGAAAGAATAGCACTACAGTTTGATCTTGGATGTTCCTCAGGCCTGCAAGTTACAGGCTTGGTCCAGAAGGCATATTATTGGGCTATAACATATTAGCAGTCAGTACCAGTGGAATGTCTTTAATGGGTGTGTGCCTTTAAAGAGTTTTGTGAGGCCCTGGATCCTTCATCTTTCTTTTATTTCCTAACCATAGGATGTTTTTTGTGCCACTGTACATACATACTGCAGTAAGCTGCCTGACTCAAGTCACATGGCCAATTAGTTCTGGACTTGAACTTTTAATATTGTGAGCCAACCCACATATAGAAATTAAAATTATAGGTTGATTATTTCAGGTTTTATTTATTTGTTTTGTTTTTGTTTGTTTGTTTATGCCTGTCTCTGAGAGTTGGGTCTCTCCTTATATCATGTGTGTCCAGGAGACCCAAATCAGGTCATCAGGCCTGGCGGCAAGCACCCTTACCCCCAGAGGCATCTCATAGGCCCCAGGATCAACTACTGGAGTTACCCAAGACTATCTTCATTTTTCTTTTCTCAAAATGTGTTCTGACACTGGGTGATATAATCTAAATTTAGGTTACTAAATACTTCCCCTGTGCTAACTTTCACATGCGTATTTTCCCTGTTCCAGTTGATGGCAATCCTTTTCCTTGCAGTCCCTAATTCTGTGTTTTTGTGAGGTTTTTTTTTTTATTATAACTGTCTTATATATGTCTACTATTGGCTTCTCCACTGACACTTTAATTTAGTAGGTATAAGCAGAATGATGGATCCTCTGCCATAAATTTCCATGCTTGATAGATGTTTCTTGGTCTCATAAATGATGCCATCTTTTTTTCAAGCCTCTGAAACAAGAATCTCAGAAGTTGTGCTATATTTCTATAACATACTCACTCCATTCCATCTGACTGTACTCATTAAATAACCAAAAATATAGCTTCTATGTTGTGACAGTCCATAGTAATGTTATATGAATGCTCCTACCTCATCTATTTGCCTTCTGTCAGCCATTTCCCCACGACTCTTCTTCTCTGTAGTTGGTATTGTCTCCAGGATGACTTACTGACAGGAAGATTATTCTATGGCTTCCAATATATTCTAGGATTAAGAAACTATGAAGGCTTATGTGATTTGGACTAGGCTTACCTCCCAATCATTGTCACCCTATTCTTTTACCAAACTTGATTGTCATGTACTCATTAGTTACTGAAGACGTAATACAGGAAACATAAGATTTGTCATACTGACCTTTTTTCAAAAAACAATAATGTACAATTAGCAGTATTTTCAGTACATGCTAAATAAGACTAATTCATTGATCAGTATGCTGACAACCTAATCATCTGTTATCATCTTCCATTTCAAAATAACATATGATTTGCTGGCTTTTTCAAACAGATAACAAAGGCCATAAGAATATGAATTGTCTATTATACTTAATTGTCTTTTCTCTACAGAACTTTGTATAGCTTTAGGAAACACATTAAAAATTGCTGAGTAAATCATTGATATAAGTAATGAAAATGTTATCACTGAAACAAACCTCTATTTAATGATTCATTCGTGATTATCATAACTTCAGTTTAAACATTTGAATTCTAGCATTAAAGAAAGCCTTGTGAGAAGATAAAGATGGCTCAAGGGTTAAGCAAGCTTACTGGTTTTCCAAAGGACTCCAGATTGGTTCCCAGAACTCTTGTCAGGTGGATCACAACTCCAGATCCAAGTCATCAGCCTTCCTCTTCTGCCCTCTTTGGGTACTCTCAAACACACATACATGAACACACACACACACACACACACACACACACACCCCTAAATGCATGCGTATACAGACACATACATACACACTCATATGCACACACACACTTTTAAAAAAGAAATTTAAGTAACTTAATTAAAATTGAAGCATCTTATACTATGCTTCAAATTTTAATCACTAATAGCTATGGCAAAAAAAAAAATCCTCCCTTTCTAAACACTTGAAAAACTAGGTACTTGAAGTCTACATTCACTTCTATGATCTGGTACATTTTAGGTATTATCACATTGTATTGCTAAGCATAGCAATTGATTTACTCACAAGTTATTACTAAATATATATAATCAACAAGACATGTGAGATGCGCTAGAGCTTATAAGAGCTAACAAAAGCAGATACAGCCCATGCTATATGTAAATCTCATGGAAAAAAATCAAACCTAATATTTAACTATATCATATAGCCAAATGTAAATATTTTAAGCTATATAATGTAACTGACTTGAGTATATCAGAAACACATTAAATATAAGGCAAAATGAGACAACCTATTGAAGATTTCCACAGTTTTGATTTCTTCATTTTGAAGAGGATGTCTCCATTTTGATATGCAGAACTAAAGTGTGTTACATTCTGCAGGGGACAAAATAGTAGAAAGCAACAAGATTTCTGAAGAATTGTAACTAGACAAGGTCTAAATTTTAGGTAGAGATTCTTTCAAATATGACAGTAAAACTGAAAGGAAGTTAAATATGTACACATTGCCTCCTCCCACTCTTGAAGTCCTCAATATAGTTGACTGCATAACAGAAGGAATTAACAGTAACTAAAGCAACAATGGAGGAAGTAGGTTGGTAGTAAAGAAACACAAAGTTGTGTGGAAGGTCTTATAGGGTAAAAAGGACATGGCTCTTCTACTTGGAGTGTTGGCAGCTTTGACCCTCTCAACCATGGTAGACAGAACACACAAGCAAAAGTGTTAAGTTTAAGTCTTGGAGGCTTTCCTGATGATAGGTTTTGAAGCCTGTTCACTGCTTGGGGAAGATCAAAGTGTACCGTAGGAAGATGTTTGGTCAGCTGAGCTAGTAAACACAAAAGAGCCTTAAAGTGATAATTATTTACCAAACTGCATGGACTTATTTTCTTGCTTTAACAATTGGTATGGCTCTGAGCAGAGACATTTGCACAGTGGTGGTATTTGTGTTCTTTTTTTATTATTATTATACCATGCCAATAACTATTTCATACAGTCCCCACTCTACCCACTCTTTCGAAGTCCTTTTTTTCTTACCTTATGCTGATGCATTTATCTCTCACTTCATTAATAACTCAGTAAGTATGGAAGAAGTTTCCTAGAGGCAAACAACACCCAATGTTTTCTTGTACATTTCCATCCTGGGGATGGCTATCCATTCTTAACAAGTCTGATAAAAGCAGTTTTCCTCCAACATTAAACCTCTTTCTTTTGTTTAGTAGCAACTACAGTCTGCATTCACAGTCTATATAATACCCCAAATGTCTATATTTATCTTCTCCAAGTGCTTGATCATCATGCCATGAGAGACGCCTGGGAATTGTTTTTGAGAGATCTCACACCCACTCAGAAGCATCAGCTTGCTGGATGGAATAGTAAGATTAATTCGTGTAGCATATAAATTCCTATTTATACCTTTAGCTCCTCATTTTTGGGTAATGAGAGCTGGTAGACATGAAGTGCTAATATGCATTATAGTACAGATACATTATGTGAGCCTACTGGAAAATATGATGCAATTTTCTACTTATTAAATTTGATAGTCCATTTAACATGCTTAACACAGTGCAGGGCATAGAGTAAACAATAGCATTGGCTATTACTAGCAATACTTTTATTATCAGTGCTAATATTTAAGAGTTAACACCACAGCCGAGTGGAAAAGACAAATGTGTATAAAGATAAATAGTGGTACGGTAAGTGCTAAATTACATCAGAGGTGCTCAGAGCAGAAAAGGGTACCACCAGCCACAGCCTCGGTGATTAGCCTCGAAATGTTACGCATAAAAATGCCTGAGCTAACAAGAAGAAAGCCAGCAGCTGTGAAACGACAGTTCAGATAAAATATAGGACAAAACTGCAGGTAATTTTCAGTCCATTTCCAAAACAATTAAACCACAAAATCGAAGTTTACATGCATATGATTTGTGGCTTACAAGATATGCTCACCTTCCTTACCTTCCTATCCCGTTGAGTAGGACAGATTTAGCTGATGGAAGACCAGGTGACCCAGTCTCAATTTGCTAGTGAAGAAGCTGTCCCACTGACATGTGCAAGTTGTCCCAGCTCCTTCTGCACGGGGGCAAAGTGAAAGGACCTGAAGAGCTCCGAGGCCAGCACCCTGTTGTTGTGTTCTCCTGCTTTGCCTGAAACAATAATTCACACAAAATAAAATGTACTATGATAGCAAGTGCCAACGTTAATATACTGTTTAAAGCATTTTGTTGTCTTGACAAAGTCCATTTAAAAAAAAAAAAGGAGAAACCTTTAAAAGTGCTGTAACCATCAATACTGTTTTTCCATTAGCCAGACACACTGGTATCATCTTAATTCAAATATTTGTAAGCAGAAAAGAGAGGCTCATTTTTATTCACAATGCCTTTCCTATCCCATCTGGCACAAGCAATTTCCTTTTGTTTGCCTTTAAACTGTGTTATAAAGAAATTAATTTTACCCTACGGGCTTTCACTACAAATTTCACAACTTTCATTCTGCTTATTTCTCATTTTCATCATCAGTAACAAATTGTTCTTGTGGGTGGAATTGTACTTGTCAATTTTTCTATTTTAACCCATCAGATTTTTCATTAGGTCTTACCAGTAACAAAATTCTTTGTTTTCTTGTGAAAGTTGTCAACAGCCATGATAATTGTTTTATCATAGGAACCCATACTACATTGGTGTATACATGCTAATTGGAAAATTACCTTTCTAAATTGGTTTCTAATGAGAATGATTATGAGCCCTGTCACTTAGACAAGTGGTCCAGTGAAAACAGAATCAATTTTGTCAAATATATGCAATTAATAACTGAAAAACATAAACAAGTACCTTGTAATTATTTAACCATCCTTCTCACTGTGTTCTTAATGGTTTCAATAAGTGTCTAGAAAAATCTGCCTAGGCATGACTTCGGCCCACTGAAGCTAGTGGCTTTTCAGAGACAAAAGACAATAATATAGAAAAATGATTTTACTTTATGTTTTTGATTTGTGGTCTCAATTGAGCTTGAATTTTTCCAAGGATAGAAAGACTGACAAAAGAAAACCCCTAGCTTCAAAGAGTTCTGAGTTTGAAAAACACCACACTCACAACTGCCAGCTACTCAGCATTTTCTGTACAATGTGCAGGCTACCTTGTAACTTTACAAGCTACATATATATTTTCTCTTATTTGCCAGGATAAAAGAATAATATATAGTGAGTTGTTTGCACGTGTACACATGAGCATGCCCCTATAGAGATCAGAGGTATGCACTGTGTGTCACGTACTAGTATCTTCCACTTAATTTTTTGAGATAGGATCTCTCATTAAACCTGGAGCTCACTAATTGGTTATAATGGCTGCCACAAAAGCTCATAGGCTCTTCCTGTCTCTGCCTTCCATGTTCTGGGATGCCAGGTGTGCAGTGTCGTGTCCTGGTTTTATATGGGTGCTGCGGATGCAAACTCAGGTCTTGATGCTTGTGCATTGTAAGAATCTCCCCATCTGTAAGAATCCAAAGGAAGAACATACCTGAATCTCGTGAGGACAGACAACATGCAGACATTTATTTTGAAAGCAGTCTTTTCTTCTTAATATAAACTTCCAAATATTCAGCAACTTTTGATGCCCAAGACTGTGTGACTGTGATGATGCCACCGAATGGTGGTGGTGATAGGATGTTCACACAGATGATACTCTTGAGTATTTCAAACAAACCCCTACAGGTACTTATCAAAAATAGTATTAGAGAGGCATCCCTTAAAACTACATACCGAACTTGAATTACATTAGTGCAAAACATGTACAATTTATTTCTTAGATTAAACTCCCTCATCTGAAAACAGAGTCATAATTGCACCTACTTTACATGTAGTTGATGCTTTGATGAGATGTAAATAAGTGTTTAGTAAAGTACAGTATTTTCTTTCATTTATTAATTAGAACTTAAATTTGCTGGACAAATGCAGTTTACCTTTGTGCATACTGAATGAATGTGAAATATAAGCTATCAGTCTGTGCAGCATCATTTTGCATGAACAGAGATGGCACTTTTGTGTAGGGAAAGGAGTATAGCATCAGAAAGTCTGTACGCAATACCATGATTGATGAAGTGTCAGAAGATGCTGTTTTGGGTCATGGTCCAAGTAAGTATCATAGGGTTGCCTTAAATACCTGGAGCTCACATGTCTGTAGCTTCATCCTGGAAGAAGATTATGAGTTTTAATTTTTTAATGAATGTCTTAATTAAGGTTTCTATTGCTGTGATGAAACACCCCGATCAAAGCAACTTGGGGAAGAAAGGGTTTATTTGGCTCACGCTTCCACACTGTAATCCATCATCCAAGGAAGCCTGGACAGGAACTCAAACAGGTCAGGAACCCAGAGGCAAGAGTTGATGCAGAAGCCATGGAGGGGTGCTGCTTACTGCCTTGCTCCTCATTCCTTACTGAGCATGCTTTATTATAGAACTCAGGACCACCCACCTGGGATAGCCCCACCCACAATGGGCTGAGCCCTACTCCATTATCACTAAATAAGAAAATGCCCTTCAAGCTTGCCTACAGCCCAGTCTTCGGGAGGCGTGTTCTCAATTGAGGCTTCTCCTCATCAGTGACTCTAGCTTGTGTCAAGTTGTCATAAAACTAGTCAGAACAATGAATGATGCAGCCTGTGGACATAGAGGTATCCATCCAAGGAAGTAAGGAAGGTCAACACTCAGGATCACTGCTGCCTGCTTTCCTTGAGGGTCTGGTGACCACCCATTGGTCTTCATATAATACAGACATGGGTCAGCATTTCCAGGTTGGTGATTCAGCCCTAGCTCCCCATGGGGAGCAAACAATATGAATATCTATCTAGAAGGTGCCCTGGAACAGGAAAGAAGGGGAAATCAAGAGAAGGGTCCTGAGGAGTCATTGATGGCCCCTCAGATTGTATTACTTTGTTTTGGCTATACTTACAAGGCATGTGCTGGTTTCAGTATGGCTGGAGTGTTTAAACTGCGTCCTCCCAAGCTTCAAGTCCTGACATTTAAGCCCCACGGTGAAGTACAGAGGATAGGGACTTAAACCAGCTGGGGTGTTTACAGGGCTGTTTGGGAAAGGCGATTTGGACTGGATAAAATTACTAGGGTGGATCCCCATGTTTGAGCACAATGGGTTTACTATAGATTGCACATGCATGCCTCCTGTCTCTTGTCCTGGAATGCCCTACATAATCCTGGGACTCTGTCAGCACAAAACTTCTCCCCAGCGTTGACCTCTCAACTTTGCTCTTTCAGAGTCATTAGCCCAGATGAACTTTCATATGTATTTTCTGTTTTGCCAACCAAAAACCTAATTGCTAGAAGGCAGAACCAGAACTACAGGGATGATAAAACCAACATGTGTGTGAATGGAGTGCAAATTCAATTGACCCAATTCAGGGTCAGTGAAATTCATCTTTCACGGTGTGTATTGTTAAAGAATTTTGTTTTAAAAAGTGAACAACTGATTACACATGGATTTCAAAGTCCTGTACAATGGAGGCCACCTCTTTCTAAGGTCTTTGGCTACCCTGGACCCTTCCTCACCTCTCTTACTCCCAAATAGAGAACAAGTCTCCACCCCTCCCACACAGAGCTGCTTGTGAGTGCAAGCCCGTCACAGTGCACATGTGGGTGGCTTACCTTGACATGGTGGTTTCTGCTGGAGCAGGTTGAGGGAGGCTCCTGCCTGTGGATGGTGGGCTGAGTAGAGATTTGGTCTCACTACCATCCACTCCTCTGCTCTACCTGGGCCAGCAGATGCCCTGGAGGCTTTAGAATGTGATTGTTTTCCCAGACAGCATCTTTATAGTTCATGAAACCTTTTGGGCTCTTATTTGTTTTACTTACTAATTAACTTACTCATTAATAAATTCCAAATAAATACCTATCCCATCTGGGTAGGTGCTAGGAGCTAGGATGCAAGCACAAATAAACACTGCTTCTGTCTAGCTTTTTGACTATTGGCCATTGTTAAATATGAAAACGCACACATGTATTGAGCATTTACACATGCTGTTCCAAACATTTCCTTTGGGATAACTCCATGAGTTGTCATGACGACCCTTTCAACAAGTGATATTATCATCTTTATTTGATGAAAAAGGAGCTTAAGCCCAGAGAGTAGAAGCAGCTTGCCCTGTGTCACACAGCTCCTAGAGTCACTGGGAATCAGACCGAATATTCTGACCTCTGGCTGTATGATCTTAACCAGATGGCTAAGTATCTCTAGGGCTTCTAGGATGAGTAACAGCACAGCCAAACTAGAAAATGACTTCTGTGCTCTGAAGCAGCACAGAGGGTAATGACACACAACATGATGTTTTGGCAGCACTAGGCAGAGGCAGCTTCAATCCCCTTGGAGACTACAACAGACATTTCAAGGAACACACACACACACACACACACACACACACACACACACACACAGGCTCCACTTCATCAACTTGTGGTTTTCTCATTGGCTCAGGATGGTGTTATATGAAACCACTTTTCACTTAAAGTGAACTTATATGTGTAATAACATTAAATGTATAAATGGGGAAACAGACCTGGGGCTGTCTGCTGGATTTTAGATTATCAGGTTAGGGGGAGCCAGGTTTATATAAATAAATAAGCATTCAGAATGGATGCTTTGCTTCCCTCCTTATTTATGTTTTTTTCCCTGCTATTAGATATAGTCTGTTTGTCTTTCTGTTAAATTTGTAGCTTTGGATGTGTTTATCTTTGTACATGTGTGTTCATGAATAATTACACACACACACACAGAGAGAGAGAGAGAGAGAGAGAGAGAGAGAGAGAGAGAGAGAG
>OU015743.1:117912532-117922976 GCA_907169655.1 Acomys percivali
AGAGAGAGAGAGAGAGAGAGAGAGAGAGAGAGAGAGAGAGAGAGAGAAAGAGAGAGAGACAGAGACAGAGACAGAGAGACAGAGACAGAGAGACAGAGAGAGAGACAGAGACAGAGAGAGACAGAGACAGAGAGAGAGAGAGAGAAAGAGGGAGAAGAAGAAAAGGAGGAAGAGAGAGGGAGGAGAGAGAGAGAGAGAGACAGAAGGAGAAGGAAGAGAAGGAGGAGGAGAATGCACTTGAGTGTCATCTGTCTTGGTTTTGTTAAGGAGGAGTCTGCATCGACTGAGCACTCTAATTAAGCTAGACTGGATGGCCATTTGCCCCAGAGATGTGCTGGTCTCTCACTTTCTCTAGGACTTTGACTACAAGCACATGCTAACACGCTTGTTGTTTGCTTGTTCATTCGTGCGTTTGGAATGTGTATGGTGTGTGGGTGTATATGTGGGTGCAAGTGTACCCACGTGGAAGCCAGATATTGACACTGGTGTTCTCTCACTTGAATCTGGAACTCAGCCATTTGGCTAGTTTATGTAGGCAGCTTGCTACAGGGATTACTTGTCCTTGTCTCCTGTATTCTAGGATAACAGGCAGCATTTATGTGCATCCTGGAATGAGAACTTTAGTCCCCAGGCTTACATACCAAGCACTTTACCCACTGATGCATCTTCTCCATCCATACATGGCATTTTGTGCTGGTTCTGAGGCGCAAACTCAAGTCTGTATATTTGTGTAGCAAGCACCACCAACTGAGTCATCTCCCAGCCCCTTGTTAAACATAGGTAGTATTCTGTCCAATTAGAAATAGACTTTCTTCTGGAAAGCCTATTTACTAGAAATTGTATCTTGTCTGGGAAGAGACACCTCTAATTCTGACTGAATTACAGTTCAAAATCTAGTTTGTTTGTTTTCACCCTGATCTCCCATTTCCCCACAAAACTCTAGGCCCATTTGTGTCTGCGACTCTGGTGATGATCTTCCAACAGTATCATATTTGTCTCATGGGTGGCATGATAACCTCTTAGCTCCCAAATGATCCATTTATTATAGATGAGGCAACTGAGAATAAGAGAATGAAAGTAATCCCTCAGAACAGCTGGAAAGTGGTGATGGTGGGGACACAGCTTACCCTTTCTGCTTCTTAGCAAAATGTTTCTACTAAACAATTTATCCAAAATTATTCCCATTAGGTGATACAGTGTTTCCCCCTGAAATTCTTTTAATTTTGATAAACACCCTAGATTTTGAAATGCATTCTCAGTAATGTTATATAAATATGGACTTTAACCTTAACATTGTATATATCCACTGTAGGCAGTAGCTTAGTCAGAAACATTCTTTCAACCCATTGACTTTGACAGCAAGGAATTTCAGAGAAGAAACAACCCTCCACAATACTGGCTCAACATCCTTAATTTTCAGATGAGATAATATAGAAAAATAAAATTTTAAAAGGTTATATAACCTAATATTGTTGTGAGATTTATAGTAAGTAGGATACATTTTTAAAAGATAGTTAATAAATAATATAAATTATAGAATCAAATTCAAGACAGGAAACAAAGATAAATGGTTGTACCAGGTAATGTAGAGGCATAAGAATTTCACAAAAATCCTAAGGCAGACCCGTGGTTTTAATCAAAGTAAATATGAGAATACTGACAAGACAGTGGAGAGCAGTTGGATACAGCATCCTGGAGTTTGATAGAAAGTTGGATTATAGCAAGGTCTCCATTAGAATAAGCATGGAACGGGGGTGGGTGGGTACACTGATAGAGCATTCTGCAAAGAACAGGCTTGCACCCAGAGACTTCTTAGCCTGACTTATGGTCTGTATATGCCAACTCTTCTTACAACAGTTGTGTGAAGACAGGCTAAATTAGTATTTGTGGAATGTCTATAGATAAATTGTGTTAGTGGAAACATTGTTATAGAATGGGAGGATTCTGGACTTGCAACTAGAACATGATGGTCTTTCAAGGAAGAGGATACAGCTTCGATTGATGTGAGTCATGATTCATGTGGTCAGACAACCAACCTTCTCCTGCCTGCACATTGAAGGACTGGCTCAGCTATCGTTACCATTCTTCTTCTTCTTTTTTTTTTTAAGATTTACTTAGGTTTTTAAATATATATATATGAATGTTTCATCTACATGTATATATGTGTACCGCATGCTTGATGAGGTCAGAAGGGGATGCTGGAGTCCCTGGTACTAAAGTTAGATTGTTGTGAAGCATCTTGTGATGCTGGTAATCAAACCCTGGTCTTCTACAAGAGCAAACGAGTGTTCTGAACTGCTGAAATCTCCAGCACCTGTAGCCATGTTCCTTAAGGCCGTACTCCTTCCATTGGCTCAAATCCCATGACTGGTCTATGAAAGAATATAAATGCTGGAGTACTGTCTAAGGTTTGTCAACTTGACACATACTAGCATCATCTGAGAACAAAGCCTCAGATATTTCCTAGATCAGAATGACCTGTAAGCATGTCTGCACAGAATTGTCTTGATCACTAACTTCTCATACTGGTGGATTGTTGCCTGGAAGTGTAAGCCAAATACACCTATCCTCTCCTAAAATGCTTTTGGTCAGAGGGTTTTTACCACAGCATCACAAATAAAAGTAGAGCAAACATCTAGACTTAGTTCAGTATGATGCTGTAGAGAACACTGCAGAATGTGTCCTGGTGGAGTTTCCTATAATTAGGACTTCCTGAAGCCCACGTTTCCTTGTGCTCAGTCCTGCTACTCTCCTGCTCTTCACAGATGCTGATGTCAAAGGCAGTTTAATAAACAGTCCATAGACAGCACTCCAGAGTACCCAACCCATGTTGATTACAGCTCTATTGTTTACCACATAAATACATTTATGCTGTGAAACCATTACAAGTTTTTGAAACTATGACTGACTGACAGAGTCTCTACCTGAACATGTAAATGCAGCTTATGGCTGCTTCAGTGAACAAGGGAGCACAGTAGGAAAGGCTTCGGTGAGGGTAGGGTATGACGTTAGGACCAGGAGGTAGAGGATGTGTAGCTTCTGTTTACCCTTAGGCTATTTATTCTGAAAAGCTTTTCTACCATGTAAGGAGTTTCACTTCCATGTAGCTGCCATAGAGACATAACAAGTAGTGAGCGCATAGGAAAACCCCTGTCTGAAGAACTCTTGTCCTTAGGACCCAGGAGTTTGCATTGTCCTTGGGCAGTCACTAAATGGATAAAGCCTCTGAGGTAAACTCAGTTCCAGCCAAGGTGCAAATAGGTGAAAGACCACACCTGAAGAACTGGACATCTTCTGCTACTGAGTAAAACCCAAAGTGACAAAGTGGGTTACATCTGTGATTAAAGATGTATATGCCCTTTCTCTGCATGTACATCTATCTGCATATCAGAAGACGGCATCAGACCGTTGTAAACTTCCATGGCGGTACTGGGAATTGAAATCAGGACCTTTGGAAAAGAAGTGTGTACTCTTAACCACTGAGCCATCTCTCCATCCCAGAATTTTGTTTTGTTTTCCAAGACAGGGTTTCTCTGTGTAACAGTCCTGGTTGTCCTGGAACTCACGTGGTAGATCAGACTGTCCTTGAACTCTTAAGAGTTCTGCCTGCCTCTACTTCCTGAATACTAACATTAAAGGCATGTACCACCATGCCCAACTTTACATCTTCTTGAATTGTTTGCCAAAGGGGTCCTATAGACTGCTCCCCAAAGTTTACAGACTGTTGTCAATCACATTGATTACCTTCTTCAACCTGAAACTCAGTCACCACTGAGGAGAAAAGTAATCATCAGTTTTGTTCAGCTACAGACCCTTTGCTATTATAATAGCAACTTGCCTGCAAGATATGCCCACTGGTGCAATAGTGGCATAAATGTTACAGAAGCACTGAAACACTTTTTTAAAATTTAAGGCCAGCTTTCTGAGATGCAATCCATACCTGATACTGTTAATGAGGCTAAGAACCTAAGACGAGACAAGCCATGGACCCTAGGTGGAAAAATCTACATCTACAAAACAAAGATAACAGTAAAGTAACTCCTAATTGACCCATTACTATACCCATACATCAGTGCATTGCTTAACCATCATCAGAGACTTTTGTTGTTGTCGTTGTTCTGCAGTAAATAGTAATTGACATAGAGACCCACAGAGACTGAGACATTTTGGAGCACCCAGCACTAAATGGGATGTCTTTATCACACTCCTCCTCTCAGGGCTCAGGGAAGCAGGCAGAAGAGGAGGTAGAAAGATTGTAAGAGACAGAGGTGGTAGCCAACTCCACGGAAACAGCAACTTCTAGACATGACAGAACTGGGGCACATATGAACTGTGACAGCATGCAAGAGACCTTCATGAGTTCAAGCCAGACAAAATCGCAACATGAAGAAAGGCAAGTGGGCACACACTCCCAACCCTAGCAGAGAAGCTATTTGAAACTGATGTAGGGAGAGAGAGAAAAATCTGTTTTCTCTAATGGACTGACACTGGGTGCATCAACCACACCACAGGGGAAGCTTCATGATTCGAGTAGCTGGCCAATACAAGTAGATTTCATGTTGGCTGTGTGTGTGTGTGTGTGTGTGTGTGTGTGTGTGTGTGTGTGTTATTGTAGTTTTTGTTTGTTTGTTTAAGAGAGGAAAAAAATACCAAGGTGAAGGGGGAGGACCTGGAAGGAGTTGCAGGAGGGAAAAAATTTGATCAAATATATTGTTTTTTAAAAAAGGATGATTGAGCCACATCAAACCTTTAGTGAGCAAAATGAATGAGTGAATTATTGTGTTAAACAATTGTTTTACGGTACACTGTTTACAGATACAAAATAGCTGCAACAACAATTTAATGATATTAATCCTCTCATTCTCAGTTTCTTGATCTATTACATGAAAATACTTCCTAAGCCCCCTGAACTCATCTTACATCTAACCATCTTGAGGAAATAGCATTAATAATATGTGTAAACTTGTTTTGCAAGCTGTAAGAGGCATTAAAGGCACAATTTATTATAATTATCACCATAAATCCTCATTAGCTAGGAGCCAGTTGTACAGAATACCAAAAAAGCAAGTTGCTAACCTCAAGGAGAATGATATTAGCTCTCAGTTTACTATTACTTAGCCCAACCACAAAAAAGTAAATAGAAGTTTCTATAATGGAAAATAGAAAATGAAAAACGAGTGGATTTAAAAGCAATAATGCAATATTTGTCTTTCTAAATCTTCTCCTTTTGTTTAGCCCAGATTAAAAGAACACTTCCAAGTGTAGTTTTGGGAAGTACAACTTTATCTTCTGTAGCTTCAACAGTGGAAACTTGGTACTTAATACCCAAGCTATTCTATTGAACACTGCCGGCTGCCCTGTATTCTCTACTCTCCACCCTATATAATTTGGATACCCGTATCTTCAACTAGATGTAAATGTCTTTAAATAGACAGGGTAGGGATTCTTTCTAAGTCATACCCTGAAAGTATTATGGTATTTTGGAAATAATAGGTACCTGAAATATATTTAAGGAATAATTTTTTAAAAAATACAAATATGATTTGATTGATAAGGAAGGACCAGTGGTTATTTATTACTAATATCCCATTTATTTAACTGAGAGAATTCCACTTCCTGCTTACTCTAGTTTATCTGCAGTTTTTCAGTTTTTAAATTTTTCTGTTTTCCAACAACAGAAACATTCCAACATGGCCCTTTCTGACCATGTAGGCACATTTGGATTTTTGCGCTCCACATGAGTAGCAGTGGCAGGGAATTATAAGTTGAGTGATGTGTGTCACACTGGGTGGAACATTTAATTTATGGTGCAGAAGTCTCCCAGAATTCCTGTTCCCTACAGCAGAAACTCACAGGATCCTCAGTGATCAACCATTAGGCCTGTTTCCTTAGTGTCGAACCAGAAATGCCTTCCCCCTCTTCTAACTGAAACAGAAATGTAGCATCAACAGAAAACAAATTATGGTTGCTTGTTAAGCCCTCGGTGTTTCGTCATCCACTCTCCCTTTGTAGCATAACTTCCTGAAATAGCCTTGTTGATACACTTAGTGACCACAGTTGATTGATGAGTTTGGCAAAGCTTGATAGCAGACAAGTCACAGCTCAGACACAATTTCTCTCTATTATAATTCTTTATCAGTGGTATCTAAATTGCTTTAGCAATTCAGCACAGACATTGGGATGCCAAATTGTTACCATAGAGACCATATAATGCTTCTAATAACTAAATCATATGCACTCTTTAGGCTTTCCAAAGTCTACATTAAATTATGTTAAAAATCATATCCCAAACTGCATATGGAGTTGTCTTCGATAATTTCCTCAGGGAAAAGACTCGATGAGAAAATTTTATGGAAAAAGTTTGTTTGGGAGAGCCATCCAAAACATGTGTGCCCAAATGAAGAAGATATAATTGATCAGAGGGAGAATTTGAACTGTGTTGTAGTCAGCACGAGGTTCTCACCTGATGGGGAGAGGGGCCTGTTTGGAGGATGCTTTAGTGCTGCAGTGGGTGGAGCAGGGCTTTTATATTCCTGCATCAAATAGTCTCAGATGGAGATCACTACCAAGGAGGAGTTAAAACTCTGAGTTGGTGAGCATCTCTCAGTGAGGACAAGGCCGGGGGAGGGACTCAGTATTCAGGTGTCAGGTGTCAATATATGTTCAGCCTGAAGGAGCCGGTCCCTAGAGGGTTTCTGCGTGTCGCAGCATAGCCTCTATTATAGGGGCAATATGCATTTCTTTTTCCATTTTATCATTTTTTAAATGTGTGTGCACATGTATGTGTGGGTGCGTGTACACGTATATGCACATATGGGATTTACCCTGAGTATTCTCCTCTATCACCTGATACCTTAGACTTAGAGAAAAGTTCTCTCACTTGACTTATGCTTTTCTGTTTCTGCTATAGCAGCTGACCATAGGGCTCCTGGAATGCACCTGACTCCATCCCCTGGATCCAGAGTTACAAGCTCATGTTTCTGCATCTGACATCACACAGGTGCTAGAGAACCTAGCTTGGGTACTCATCCCTACACAACAGGCCATTTGTCACCTCCCCAACCCCATAAATTCCTATTAATATGACAGATGGACAACTCAACACCAAGCCATTTCCTATAAGAACTCTTGGCTCAGTTTTTGTCTACCATGTTATGTACGATTGACTGCTATTTCTGTCTCCAACTAGAAAGGCATCTCTCTCATAAAGATCCAGCTAAGCTATCACCTAGGAAAGTCCTAGGAAATTTCTTCTTGTGGACATTCTTGTGCTCTATATTAGTCCTATTTTAAAAGTATGATTTGTGTGAGGAAAAGGCTCTGTAAACAGATGGTGGTACAGCTGACTGTTCCCTGGCTTTAAGGAAAAAATCAAAACAGAAGCCAACTGGAGCATGGTAATAACAACAGTCTAGGTTTTGTGTGTCTTCTGAGGTCTTACACAGATAACCCTAATCCTGGGCATCCAAGATTATTTTAAAGGCAGACACAATGTTTTGTAAGCTAATCTATCTCCTCTCTTTTCATCTCTTTCTGCAAATTCTTTCTCCAGTGTTAGTCACAAAGCTTTAACAAAGCCTTGTTTAGTCATATTCTTTACTTCAGTTCTTTAAAGAATAGACGATTTCAAGTTTGTCTCAGACCTTTGGTCTGCGATCACTGACTTCATCCCTAGCCTGAACTACTGTGTGGGGCATGGCCATGCTCTTGATTATTGAAGACCTTTATCAAGGAAGAAGGCAACGCTGGGCAGGAAGTCTGGGCGGCCATGTTTTGTCTTGTTTTGTTTTTCATAGTCCAACCCCTTTCTATAGAGTCAACTTTTGATTATTTGTTTTAAGTTTTATTTCCCAGGAAAACAGTTTCTTAACACTAACAATAAAAATTATTTTAACACAAGTTTTACTGCCTCATTAGACCTGAAGTTACTCGAGATAAAAAGCAAATTTGGGAAAAATCACCAAAAGCGTTAATTTCCCCATTTGTGAAAATGAGTGGCTATAATTCTTCAAAGGCCCTTCCATCTGCAGAACTTGCTCATTTTATGTGAGTCAGCCTGAAATGGTAGGATGTCACGGTTCTAGAAAGGCTAAGAATACCTTATCTATGGTTCCCACATTAGTTTGCTGGCAGATATGCTGCCTACATCACTTTTGCTGCTGTCAGGCGAAATAACTGCTCTGGAAAAACAAGACAACTTCACAAAAGCCGTCATTAGAAACTCAGGGGCAATTTGACTTAGAGCTGCTTGAAATTTCAAAGGAAAAGCAGAAACCTCAATCTGTTTTCTCATTTGCTTCCTGCTTCCTCTTTAACAAAGCAGGCTCTGTCTCCCCAAAGATTTTCCACTAAACAGCAAACACATTGCACAGCTTGACCTGTAATTTAAATCACAATTAAGCTTCCAGTTCGAATGTATCTTCATCATAAATCTGCTATGGATCCCCAGTGTTCTGCTTAATTCCCTTATCCTCTTAAACAGCATGACCCCAGTTTTATTTTCCCTAGACATAAAATGCTGAATTATAGCTTATTTATGAGTTTCATGAATAAGACTAATTTTGTTGCCATTTGCAGAAAAGTTCTCACCAGGTTATTATACTCCTAGATCCCATTAACTCATAAAATATACAAAATAAAAATTACTCCAAATTAGTCTTCCAAGCAGAATTGCAGACAACATTTCTTTGTATAAAAAGATGCCACCAAACAGCACTAGTAGGAGCATCTCCTTTGTCCCTTGCTCAGCACTACTACCTATTCTGCATTCAGTGGGGCTTTTAGAAAGATTTGTAAAGCTGCCTGTTAACTTGTTATGGCTTTGTTCTTAATGAACATTGTTTTTACAATGAGAATTCTACAGTGTTTACCATGGTTCCAATTTAATGTTCTTGTCTGAAGTCTGGGCACCAACAATAAACACATACTAGACTGAAAATGTCTAACCAGCTGGTGAAAGGAAACAGTTGGTGTTTCAATGACTTGGGAGCATTGGAAGTCGCATGGGAAAAGCGGTGGCTTCCAGTATCATGGCTAATAACCACTTCAGGGGTAGCCTGAGATTACTGTAAACACCTGTGCTTTAAAACAGTCATAGCTGAGATCCACTAGGATGTAAGGTATATCTGGCAAAACTTTTTAAGGCTTCCTGACTTAGTAAGGTTTCAGATACCTTGTGAGTGAATGGGTAGATGTTTAGTCTTGGCAGTGCTCCATGTTCAAAGTCTAGATCAGAGTCTCCACTTCCTCTTCTATAAAACAGAGATGATAAAAAATAAAATAGCATTTCAAGAAGTGGTTTAGGGAAAATGATTGGCACTTAGTGAAACGAGTCAAGATTTTAAGCAATAAGATTACTCATAGTGAGAGAGAGAATTTTTAATTAGCTCTCTAACTCATAAGCCCAAATAGTTGAGATGCAGGTCAACAGGTTTGCTAGCCCAAGGCCCCAGATGATAAGTCACAAAGAATGCAGAGCTAGGAAACAAAGACCTATTGAGTGTTCCAGGGACCTGCTGGCTATAAAAGATAGGGAGGATACACAAGGACGAATTCCTGAGAGAAACAGGTACCGCACATGGTCGAGTGAGTAATGAGCCAAGACCCCTCATCCGATCTTATGGTGTTTGCTTAATTCCCCCCTTGAGGCCCGCACACAATGTTCCAGGTTTGAGTTTAACCAGATGTGTCGTTAGCTCAGATAAACATCTACCCTCGGGTTCCGAGGAAAACAGGAACCAAGGACTGTTCCCATGTGATTAAGTCCGACCTTACCCCAAATCTGCCTATGCAATTTGCCAATGTTCAAATGTTTGAAACAACCAATCGTGTGTGGCCACGCCAAAGCTTCCCACTCCCCCCGACCCTTGCCCATATAAACCCCAAACCCCTGGGCTTCTGGGTCGACCCCTCTGTCTCCTGCGTGAGATACCTGTCAACCCGGAGCTCCGCCAATAAACTACCTCGTGCATTTACAGCAAGACCGTCGTTTGTGTATCTTTGGGCGTGCGCCATCCCGAGGCTTGAGTGAGGGTCTCCCTTCGGGGGTCTTTCAATAGGTTTTCTCTCAGCTGATGAAGCAAGCCAATTCAAACTGAATTAAAAGTATCTATGGAGGCCGGGCAGCGGTGGAGTACGCCTTTAATCCCAGTACTCGGGAGGCAGAGGCAGGTGGATCACTGTGAGTTCAAGGCATGCCTGGTCTACAAAGCAAGTCCAGGAGAGCCAAGGCTACACAGAGAAACTCTGTCCTGAAAAACCAAAAAAAAAAAAAAAAAAAAAAGTATCTATGGGCAGCTCTCAGGTGGGCTCACTGATCTCACAGGAGGAGGTCAGAGAAGCAGCAGTGCAGTTGTGGGGGGGATAAAGAAGGGGTCGGGGCAGAGAGAGAGAGAGAGAGAGAGAGAGAGAGAGAGAGAGAGAGAGAGAGAGAGAGAGAGAGAGA
>OU015743.1:117927884-118006024 GCA_907169655.1 Acomys percivali
ACACACACACACACACACACACACACACACACACACACACACACACAAGCAACATAGTCCTTTGATCAGCCCCTTTGTGATATACCTGATCAAAGAGCCAAAATAAAGAAGTCATAACAAAAAAAAAAGGGAAAAAAATTAAAAAGGAATAAAAGACAAATTTTAAAACAATGCTATCATTGAAATTATAATGCATAGTTCTAATTAGAGCTTGCAAGTAAAGGAATGCAGTTCTTAAGGGGAAGACGGAAAGGGGAAGAGCTCCACTCTGTCACAATCAGCAACCTGAGGGATCCCACTATTTTTTAGGTCCTGAAACTCAGGCCAAATTGGTATTTGAATGAAATGGTTGAGGAGGCGGATTTTATTGTAGATATGAGGAAGTACAGCCAGAAACATCTGGAAGAATTCAGAGCAGGGAGAGAAAATAGTGAACAGAACAGAAATAGTGATTGAACCTGGCCATGAGAGGAGGGGGAGAGGGAGAGCAAAAGAGGTAAGAAGACAAAGGGGCCAGAAAAGGGACCAAGAGGACAGAAGAGAACACAGCGCCAACAAGGCAGGTTCTTAGAGGAAAGAGAAGGTGGAGGAAGGGAAGCTGAGTAGATGGGCTGCAGAGGTTTAGGATGGAGGTGTGGTGAGAGCAGAGCTGAGTGGTGGCACAGATATTGAAGACCCTGGTCTCCAGCACGGGCTTTGGTATGCTAATAGGCACCTCAGTTAGCCATTTGACCCTATTCATGCTGTTGCTTCCCCAGTGACTACAAGTCTACCACTCTTTAGGGTTCTACAGTTTGAAGCACTCATAAGTTTTTAGACCATGGTGATGAAACAAGAACAATGATACTTACACAGTATCTACTCAATGGTTTCTTGCCAGCCTTCTCCTCTACAAATTAGGGAGCATCAATGCATCTGTGCCATCTCATTCTCTACTTGTGACCTCAGAAGGCAAAGCCAATCACTCCTTTAGTCATTTCTCAAGTCCCTCTCAACCACTTTTAGCAGAACTATTGTTTCTGGAATGTATCAAGACTAAAACTGATGAGATCACAACCTTTGTGAGAAATTTTAATACATAGTTCTAATGGGAGTAAACACCTCATTGTCCTTATCCAGAAAAAGTGTAACCATAGATTCATAGTACCATGATAAATAGATGGCCACGTCTGTCTTTTGTATGTTGACTTAGATTTCTTCATCCATAAGAAAAATGAAACATCATTTGCAGGAAAATAAATGGAATGATCATCTTATTAAGTGAAATAAAAAAAAAAAGCTCAGAAAGATAAATATTATGCTTCTCTACTATCAAGGGTTGTCAACTTGTGGGACATGCTACCATTGGGGGTCAAATGACCTATTCACAGGGTTTGTTTGCATATCAGAAATCCTGCCTATCAAACATTTACATTACAATTCATAATAGTAGCAAAATTACAGTTATGAAGTAATTTTATGAAACAAAATTTTATTACTGGGGATCACTACAACATGATGAAGTATATTAAAGAGTCACAGCATTAAGAAAGTTGAGAACCACATTATATGCTTATATGCAGAACTTACATTTATTTGTTTTTTTGAGACAGGTTTTCTCTGTGTAGTCTTGGATGCCCTGTACTCATTTTTTAGTATAGGTTGGCCTTGAACTCACAGAGATCTGCCTGCCTCTGCCTCTCGAGTGCTGGTATTAAAGACATACACCACCACTGCCTGGCTTAGATTATTGTTTTTAATATAGTTTTTAGAAAGAAGAAGATTAACACCAGGGCAGAAGGATAGATATTAAGAGAGGGGAGAATATGAGCAAAATATACATACTATACATGTATGAACACATCATAATGAAATCCATAATTTATATGATCAATATACCATAATAAAAAGTACACTTAACTGTAAGTTTTTTATATCTATTTAAAGATATTATCTAGCTATTAATCTATTAAAATAGCCAAAATACTGATAATGTCTGTCTTAATACTTAAGATTTTATTCCCCCAAATAGATTATATGATTTGGAAAAATCATATTAGATTTGCTCAAAAATTAAAATACCTTTATTCATTTAAAAAAATTTTTTAAATAATTTATTCATATTACATCTCGATTAGCCCTCCCCGTTTCCTCCCATTCCTCCCTCCCTCCCACTTCCCCCCTTCTCCCCTCCCCTATGTCTGTGATTGAGGGAGACCTCCTCCCCCTATATATGTTCTTAGGATATCGAGTCTCTTCTTGGTAACCTGCTATCCTTCCTCTGAGTGCCGCCAGGCCTCCCCATCCAGGGGACGGCACCAGAGTTCGTGTGAGAGTCAGATCTCATTCTCCACTCTATGGTGGAGAATATCCTGTTCATCAGCTAATTACCTTTATTCATAAAAATGTCATCAAAGGTATATAGCAGAGCTGAAGGCAAAAATGTATAATTCAACAGAGTCAATATAAATAAGTGAACTCACTGGAGTTCAAGAGCTATAGGAATTACAGCAGACTAAATGTCTTCATTAAAGTGATATTAGCTTATTTCACAGGACAAATTGGCTGATACCACAGGAAGGCAGGAGGCATTCTAGTGTAGATAGATGTACTCTTTCTTAAACAAAACTTTATAACACTTAGCTAAACTTAGAAAACAATATGGAAATACAAATAAAATAAATTCAACTGCCCCAAGCTGCTTTTGGTCATGGTGTTTCAAAACTCCAAAAGAAACTCTACAAGACAGTCACCTACAAAAGAAGCCCTGCCAAAAAGCTAAACCCTAGCAGGCCACGAGCAGAGGCCTGTATTCCCAAATTACCTCTATGCCTGGGAGACTCCATAGGCCCTAACAGAACTCTGTCTAGTGCCCTCACCCCAGCCTCCAATACCAAGAGCATTCTACCTGAGACCCTAACCCGCTGGCCAATGCAGGCCTGGGAATCAGACAGGTGACCTTTACTCTCCTCCCTTCTAAATTCCCCAGTCTTCTTACCAGCCCAGTAACTGACCACCTGGTGGGGCCTGCCCTTTCTCTCTGACTCCACTCTCTGGGGAATCCACAGATCCTCCTGACAGACTCAGCTTTCCTCTGTCATGTGGACCCTCTTTGCACCTCATATTCTAGCCCACCCTTCCTATTCCTTCCCAGTCTGCCTAATGCCTAGAAACATTTTCTACCCAGGCCTCACAGTGGCCACACTGGGCAGGGATTCAGAAGCACCCCCTGCCAGGCAACCCACACCTATCACACTGTCCTGAGATCCCAGAAAGGATAACAGAAACAAAGAAACAGAAAATCCAGATGACAAAGACAAGACCAGATCTCAACACCTAGAATTACAGCCATCGCAAACCCAGATGTCTAGACACCGGCATAAAAATAGTCAACAGCAGCTAAAACAATATGTCTTCACCAGAACCCAGCAGAAATGCAACATAGCTGAAGCACAAGACAAGGACTTATAGCTATTATGAATATGATCAAAGATCTGAAAGAGAAAATTAATGAATCCATTAATGAAGACAAAAGCAAATAGTGAAATGAAAAGAAGAAATAGTTCAAGACATAAAAAAATAGATATAGAATCACTAAGAAAACTCAATCCGAGGGAAATACGGAAATGAAAAACTTAGGACCTCAAACAGGAACCTCAGAGGCAAGCCTTACCAGTGGAATACAACAGATGGAAAAGAGAATCTCAGATATTGAAAACATGAGAGGAAAAAACAAATCCCTTAATCAAAGAAAATGTTAAATCTAAAAAAACCTCCTAAACAAAACACCCAGGGAATCTGGGACACTACGAAAAGGCCAAATCTAAGAATGACAGCAATAGGACAGAACAAAACACAGGTCAAAGCCACAAAAAATATTTTCAACAAAATCATAGAAGAAAAATTTCCTAACCTAAATAGAAGTAGATGCCTGTCAAGATACAAGAAGCATAAAAGTCACCAAATAAACTGGCCTAATAAAGAAAGTCCCCTAAGCACATAATAGTAAAAACACTAATTGTACAGATCAAAGAAAAATATTAAAAGCTACAAGGGAAAAAGATCAAGAAACATGTAAAGGCAGACCTGTTAGAATTACACCAACTCTCAAAGCAGACTAAAAGCTGGAAGAGCCTAGAGAGATGTCCTGTAGACTCTAAGAGACCCAAAAATGAAAATAAAAAAAATCCCATCCCAGATTACTATGGTATATTTCAATCACTATAGATGGATAAAACAGGACATTCCTCTGTAAAGCCCAAACTAAGCACTACCTACTAATCTAGCTCAACCATGTTTACTGCTGCTCTAATTAGAGTTAGTAGCCAGAAATTGACATCCTAAATGTCCCTCAACAGATTAGTGGATCATGTGGTACATTTACAAAATGGAATATTAATCATCTGCTTTAAAAAAAAAAAGGAAACAAAATTATGAATTTGGCAGGTAGATAAAACCATCCTGAGTGAGGTATCAAGTATGGTATGTATTTATTTATATGTGGACGTTAACTGTTGAGCCCTTGATAAAGAAGTTCCAATCTATATGAGCACGGAGGTTAGGCACAGAGCACAGAGCTAGATGGGAGAGAAGGGTTTCACTTAGAAAGAAAAATAGAACAAGCAGTTCTATTTGTATGGATGGACGGGAGGTGAAGGGGCGCTGCAATGGGAGGATCAAACAGGAAGGAAGGAAGAAAAGAAGGGTAAAGGAGGGGATACAGGGCGTGGCCACTTAAAACAAAGGGCCATTTGAGGGCTCTTATTGGAAACTTAATACAGTAGAAGCTTCTTAAAATAAGATCCTTAAATTGGAATCACCTAATAATGAGGGAGACAAAGCAGCACTTATACATCTCTCACCACCAAATGATACCTCAAGTGCTGAGAATGAAGCACACTGAATGGAGTTGCCCACCCAATGTACTGTATAGGACCCCCTAAATAACGTGGGGTATTGGTTGCTCTCCAGAACTGACTGTAAGACCTTAATGCCGAAGACAACAGCTACATAACTTAAGCAACACAGACATGTTGAGTTGCTGCCTATCTAGAACCTTCACTCCTACTGAACAGTATTCATAGTATGGGAAGGTACACTGCACACTACCAGAAGGGTATAAGAAAGGTAAACCAACCCAGTTACACAAACTCTGGTCTACAATAGTGGCATGCCTCTAAAATAAGCTGGTACAACAGCTACACAAAAGTTGTAGGAGTAACCAACCACACTATCTGATTCAAACTAAAGCCCACTCTATGAGATAGAATCCATGCTCAACACTGCCTGGGTAACGAAGAACACGGGAACAGACAGGAACAGGATCTAGGTGAAAACCAAGGACTACTGTTTGCTAAAGGAATGTAGCAAAACAAAAACGAAAACAAAAAAATGAAAACAAAAAGAAAACTCCGAACAGCATTCGGCAATACTCACACTGCTCAACCACCATCAGAGAGGCTTTCTCATAGAGTAGATGAGAACAAAGACAGATTGTACAACGTGAAGAGGGAGAATTGGAACACTTGGTTCTAAATGGGATGTCTCCGTCAAATCCCTCCCCTCGGGGCTCAGGGAACCCTGCAGAAGAGGAAGAAGAAAGATCATCAGCGCTAGTGAGAATGGAAGGAACTAAAGAAACAAGGTATCCTAGACAGAACAGGACTGATGCACATATGAACTCACAGGGACTGTGGCAGCATGAGCGGGAACTGCACAGCTCTAAAAGCAAGTGCTGAGAGGGGAAGTTTGTAGAAACAATCCCCACCCTAACCCAGAAGCCATATCCAGTTAGTAACTGATTGCAAAGGAAACGTTTTCTCCAGTGAAGTCGCATTGCACATATAATCCACCCTTGAGGGCAGCCTCCACGCCCATCAAAAGATGGCCAACACAGCAGGAACTCAATGGCATTTTTAAAGGGTTTTTGTCTCACAGTGCTTTATCTGGACATTTTCGTTTAACCTAACAGATCTTTTGCTATAAGTTATGGTTTCTGTTTTTGTTTTTATGGCGTGTGTGTGTGTGTTTAAGTCTTTGATGTTTTTTTTTCCTGTTTATTTGTCCTATTCTGCTTTGTTTTCATCCTATTTTATCATCATCATCATCATCATCATCATCTTTTTAGATGCCTGTTTACATTCTAATAAGAAAGAGAAAACAATGTGTGTGGGTTTGGGTGGGTGGGGAAGTGGAAGAGATTCTGAGGAGTTGCGGAAGGAGAAAACTTGTCAAAATACACGATGTTTTAAATTGAATATTGAAAATCATACTTTCAATTTTAAAAAAAAGCGAAGCCCTCCCCAACTTGGTATTGATGCTCAAATATAAATAACCCTAACACCTGTTGTTGTTTTTAAAGAAATCATTAACATCAGTGACAGGATCAGCTATTACTAGCATTGTGAAATTAGCAGTCGCTGGTGACACTTTCAGAGCACTTGCTCTGTAGTTAGGCTGCCTGGGAACAAAATCTGTCTCTTAACTTACAAGTCGTTTAACCTGGTGACTCTATGTACTCCTCTGTACATAGCTAGCATTCCAGGTGTGTTGAGGATTTTTTTTTTTTTTTGACAGCCTTTGAAGCACAGCTACCAAATCCAAAGAACTCTGAAAATACAAACTGTCATAAGGAGCTTCAACAAAATTTCTTGAGCTGTTGGGTCAGTCATTGCTTATCACTAAACAGCTTTTCGGCAAAAGGAACCCTCCAGCTATACGCATAGCACCAGCAACCTAACCACGTATTGCATGCAGGCCTTGGGTCCCCTCTGGAAACTTGAACCGTTTTTTGTTTTTCAAACCCAGTGCCTTTTTCATTCAATTAATAACACCCTCCAGTTTTTCAGTAATCTCAATTGTCTGAAGAAAAAAAACCTCAGAAGAAGTTTCTGTCCGGTTCCGGTTTCGCCACAGTAACCTGGGGGAAGGGAGAACTCTGAGGAGGCAGAGCCTGAGAACTGTAGCCCTTGGCCGGAAAGGACCAGAAAGTGGGTGGAGCCAGCGACGCGCGAGGCCCAGACCTAGGCAAAGGTGCTGCCTGGAGCATGCCTGACGCTATGTCAGCACGACCGATCTTTATTTGAATTTTTCAAACTCTCAGCGTTATGATGCCGCTACACTCTACCGTTTATTTACTGCCTCTAGTTTGTTTCTGTGTTTTTTAAATGGTGCAAAAGGTGAAGCGCTTCAGTCAGGCAGATCCTAGGCATCATCAGAGGCCAGCTGCCTCGGAGGTGGGGTCCTTTGCTCGCGCCTAAATTCAAAGGAACAGTTCCGGCACGGTTGTTGGGCTGCGGCGGCGGCGGGTCTGTGCCCGGGATGTTGGCGTTCGTCTGGTAGCGCCGGAATACAGGTCGGGTGGCCTCGGTCTCCACCTTCGCGTCGGCTCTGAACTTTGCTGGTTCCCCAGGCCGGCCGCTTGTGGCGGATGCATAGTGCGGCCCCTGGCCCGGCCGGGTGTACTGGCGGTGGATGGGGCGCGGGGTTCGGGGTGAGGTGGGCGAGATTCAAGGAGGGACCTCAAGCGATTATTAGAGATGTTGACTGCTTTTCATCCGTAAGCTGAATCAGGAAAGGCTTGGGGAAGCGAGAAAACGGTAAATTTAAAAACAGGCCGTAGAAAGAATTCACCGGGTCCTTAATGCCTGCTAACCACCCGGGTTCTCAGAGTTGAGCGGTCAGGAGGGTATATAAGCAAGACATAGCGGAACTTAGGATGAGTTGGACAGAGATAAATGCTGTTACGTGTCATCTTTTACTGCTGTGGAGGAAGGGAAGGAGAGGATGGGTGTACGTGTATGTGGGCGTTACTTAGGGAGATCCAGAAGGCCTCATCTGAGGTGACATTTATGCCAAGACGTGTGCAGTAAAGGGGGTAACCATTCCAGTGCCAGAAAAGCGCATTTGTGGCAAGGAGAATGAAATGTGAAGTAATCAATAGTCTATTAACTAAATATTATTACAGTGCAGTGCAAACCTAGGAAAGTGGACAGTACTGATGATGACTTCCGGGTTCAATGGTTTAACTTTCAGGCAGTGGCTATCAGGTGGATATTTTTAAATCCGAGGAAAGCTGTGTGTATTTTAACTTTGCTCTATATTCTTTTTTATTCTATCATATTTACTGTGATTTGGGGGGGGCAGATTACATTGTACTTACACGACATTATTTGTTTTTCTGCAGGCCTGGCTTGGATCTTGTTACCCAAAAGGCTTGCCAGCCCAAGACAGTATAGAAAATGTATGTTAAATCAATCATTCTCGAAGGATTCAAGTCCTATGCACAAAGGACTGAAGTTAATGGTTTTGACCCCCTCTTTAATGCTATCACTGGTCTAAATGGTAGTGGAAAATCCAATATATTGGACTCCATCTGCTTTCTCCTAGGCATCTCCAATCTGTCTCAGGTAAAGTGTAACCTTCCTGATTTATGTAAAGTTTGGCCAAGGAATCTTTGCTAATCTTTGAAGACCTTGGATTTTCTTCATTTGCACTTTTGTACTTCGTCGGACTTATGTTGCAGTGCAGCCATTTAAGAAAATGCTGTTGTTATTCTTCCGTCCCTTAGGTGCATGATAGGAACTTAGACACCCTGCCTCACATTGGTCCTCTTAGGCTGTTGGGAGCAATACTCACACCAGTGCTGCTACTTCAGCTGTTCTCAGTCCAGATGTATACCTGCTTTTCTGGAAGGAACGCTAGCTGGCCTGATGATGGAAACAGGGCTTTCTCTGGCAGGCCTGGCCCTTCTCCCGCATTCCCTCTGTCTTGCTAAAAACCAGTAGATGACATTGCTAAAGCTAGCTCCCAAGATTTCCTTATTTGGCTACTTCCTCTTCCTGAGGCTATCTAAGGTCCAGCTATCAAAAGCCTCCTTTGATTCACCTAATTAAAATGCTCATTCAAAATTAACCAACTCACCCTAACATGGTGTTTTCCCCCTTTTATGTTTATATACCATCATTTGCCTATGGGCCACATCTGTCTCCTTTCTATCAGGGACAGTCCTTTGTTGGAAGGGAGCGGGGGGGGGGGGGCTTTCAGAACATATACACTTCCCCCGTCCTTGTTTCATTTTTCTTTTTCTTCATTGTTTATCTCCTGTCTTTGTCTTTATTTTTCTTATTCCCTTCCTTGCCCTTTGTTCCCCTTGGGCAAATAAATCTCATTTGTGCTGAGAACTTGGTCTTGAGGTGTCTTTGAGCCAATACCAGTCTCTTCACTTTAGCCTTTCAGTGCCCTTTTTAGGGCATACTAATGAATGGGATGGCTAGTAAAGTTCATAGACACTACTTCCTTGAGTTTTGCAAATACACCTTTGTTAAGTAAGTAAAAATCAATTCAGGATAGAAAGTTTTATTGAAAAAGGTATGTATTACAGGTTATTGTCTGATGGATGTGACTGCCTGTTCTCACTTAATACCACACAGGGGAGGGGGTTCCTAAGCAGGACATGTGTTTTTAGTGCTGCTCTTGTACAGCATGAAGTTTTGTCAGTGAACTTTCCTTCTTTAATTATAGGTGCGAGCTTCTAATTTACAAGATCTAGTTTATAAAAATGGGCAGGCTGGAATTACCAAAGCCTCTGTTTCAATCACTTTTGATAATTCTGACAAAAAGCAAAGTCCGTTAGGATTTGAAGCTCATGATGAAATCACAGTAACAAGACAGGTGAGTAGCGCGAAGTATCTGGATACCTTATATTGTATGACAGGCACTGTTTCTCGGGGGATCTACTCACTCCAGATAGGGAAGCGACAACAAAGAACGGATGCAACCGAAGTGCAACTTAGTGAGTCGATGAATTGTCCTACGGTTACGTACAGGATTTGGGATAAGGAGTTAGTTACAGGAGTAGAAATGACTCAGAGACAGTTGTGTCATCCAATGTGGGTGACAGCTCATAAAGCATGGAACCTGGAGCACACTGCAGAGCCTGTAGGCAGCTCAGCAGCTTGGAGAGTGCCCAGGTTTCCAGGTGCCCAAGCTGCTCGAAAACTCTCCCTGACAGCTGGTCTGCTCTCAGTCTTCTTCACAGCTTTTCTCCTCTCAAGAATCTTTGCAGCTCAGCTGTGTGTGTGTGTGTGTGTGTGTGTGTGTGTGTGTGTGTGTATGTGTGTGTGTGTGTTGGGGTCAGAAGGAGCTCTCCAAAATAGAATATTGTCTCTTTGGGAGGAAATTGCTATATAACCACCTTGCAAATTTTTCAAGTTTAATGTGGTGTTTGGCAGTATGGCTCAGTGAAAGCTGCCTGTGACCATGTTGATGAGCAAAGCTTCTGAATACTGGCTGGAATTCTTTAGAATATCTGCACACTGTTGCTCTAGTCAATAATGAACTGTGTGTTTGCTAGTTACTCCGTTAGGTGTCTCATCTTTAAGAGAATGGAAAGAGATCTTGGGAGTCTTCCATCTCATGTAAGCATTCAGCTATGATTAGGACTTAAGCCATGCTGTGTTTGCATCTTTTTTCCCTGCGAACTCCTCCTGTTACCTCAGCTCTCGCTTTCTATTCTGGCTTTGTAGAGGAGTTTATTAAAAACTGATCTTAAATTCAGCAGAAGTCTGTTAACAAAGTTTTATGAATTAATCTTGGTTCTCTTGAGACTTGCAAGATGAGATTTGGTTTTTTCATATATTTGAATATTTAAGTTGTCTGCGGGTCTAAATAGTTTCTAAGTGGAGCTTGACCAGGGCTTTCCCTGAACTTCTTTCCAGTCCCTTCTTCTGTCTAACCACACCAAGTATGTGCTCCTCCTGCTCACACACACACGTAATTTTAACTATGTGACCGAAAGAGCCTGTAAAAACAGGTATGAACAAAAGAGGTATTTCTTCATTTTCAATACTCCAGTGATTTCCCCAGCCTGCATTTCAGTGTGCATACCATGACTTGAAACTGCTCTGCATTTTGCTCCGTGTGTCATTACTAATTCCATTACTGCTATTATTTTAAAATCATGAAAGGCCTTGCGTTAGTTCATAATTTTTTTCTGTAGTAAGTGCTTTCAGCTTTGTTTTGATTCTATTTTTATAAAAATAATTTATATAATTATAAATATGTAATTAATTTAATTAACTATAAATGTAAAACTAATTCTAATTTTATAAATTCTATTAAACCTCACTTTCCATCTTAGCATTTTGTTAATATAGATTTTTCTCCTTTATTTTATCAAGCTTCTGATTTTATTTGGCTAGACTTGACAGAATTCAGTTGTCAAGTTTTTAGGTAGGCATAAACAGCTACTTTTTAGGAGTTGTCTCTACATTCATATTTAAGCTACATATTTTTTCTTTGTTTGGGTTATGAGACTGTATTCTTACCGTTTTTTTAATACATTCTGTGTTTCATTTATGGACCTTTCTTTCATTATTAGGCCTCCCAGCCTAATAATCCTGTAAAGAAAGTAAATTAACTTTATTCAGCATTTATTAATTACTGACATATAGTGGAGGTGTATATAATGAGAAGCAAGTCTCTTAGATTTTCAAGATGGCGTCAGTCATACTCTAAATGACAATTTGGAATTATTGTAAAATCTGACAGTCTAGAATGTTATGATGGGCCAAGCTGAAGAACCATTATTCTCTTCCATTGAAGTTGTCAAACTTCATTTTAATAAGGAACTCTTTTTATAGTTTTGTCACGCATTCATTCCAAAGCTGCTGGTGGTAGTCTACGCCTTTAATCCCAGCCCTCAGGGAGGCAAAGGCAGAGGTGGGAGGATCGATATAAGTTTGAGGCCAGCTTGGTCTGCAAGGTGAAATGCAGGACAGCCAAGGCTACACAGAGAAACCAAAATGAAAAAGAATTCATACCAAAATCATATGTCTTTAGCTTTTACTATTTTCTGTTCCCATTGGAAAGTGTAAGACAGATATTAACCTCTAAGTATTGTCAATTTTAGAAATGATCAGGAAAGAAAACTATATGTATAACTGGGAAAATAAAGTTAGAATTGACCTAATATACATAGTCCAGTGCAGGTTAAGAGGCTTACGCATAATTACATTAACTAGTTAGTGAAAGTACCTGAGCTGTCCTAACTCAAATCAGTATTCCTTTTGACCATGACACGCATTTACTATTTACCCAGGATTGGATGTGCCATTATACAGAATAGCGCAAGATAATAGACTTTGCTTTATTATTTTGGTACAAAGTGTTCCTGTATGTTTAAAAGTTAATAAATACTTCCTTTTTAGGTGGTTATTGGTGGCAGAAATAAATATTTAATCAATGGAGTGAATGCCAATAACACCAGAGTCCAGGATCTCTTTTGTTCTGTTGGCCTGAACGTTAACAATCCTCACTTTCTCATCATGCAGGTATCTTGTATCTTTCATAGTAGTTTTACTACCATTTATTTTTAGCTTAGTATATAAAAGAATTGTGGAATTTTACTTTATACCTGTTTTCTATTTCCATTTTTATTTGTATTTTCTGAATTTTAGCTATTAGGATTTTTGTTTCGTTTGCGCTTTATTCTTGAACTTTTAAAATTCTTTAAAACTAATCTTATTAAAATAAGATAATAATTTTACAGCATGAGTTGAAGGTATTATCCTCAGTGAAACCTTCAGAGGTGGGGCTAGAGGGTCATGATCGGATTGGGACAACAGAGACCTAGTCAATTTCCTAATCACTGATGCCCTTACCATTGGGCTGTTAGAAGGCTATTAACTGTGGAAGGTGGTGATCTCACGGGAGAAACTGGAGTTTTAAGGCACATTTCTCTTTGTTCCCTGGACACCACGAGAGAAGCACCTTTCCTCTGCCATGCTGTTCCCCTGTGATGTTTCAGCCTTGCCTCAGGCACACAGCAATGGAGCTGATCAGCAATGGGCAAGAAACCTTGTGAACCGCAATGAAAAATCAGTCTTCAAGGCTGTCATTGCAGGACAACAATCATGGCACTGGGGGATCATGGGGAAGAGAATGAGGGAAGCAGTGTGGCTGATGCGCTTTTCGTTCTGCACTTTATAAAAGCCCACTCTGAATATCGCTGCTCTCGTCACTAAGCAGATATCATCAAGTCCCAGCTCTCGACAGTGTTGCATTGGTGGTTAAAGCCGTAATACAGGAACTGTGAGGGCCATACCCAACTAACTAAAATAAAACTGTATTCACTGCAGTCTGGCTTCAACGCTGACAGCTTACTTTCAAGTGACTCTTATGTGGTGACTGTAATCTGAGGCCTCGGTAGATTGGTTTTAGAAATGAATGCAGTGACAATTTCCTGCCACTGGGAAAGCAGTTTCACTGCAGATCTAGAATCAGGTGGTCTGCTTTTTGATGATATATTGCAGGATTTAAAAAATAATCAAGAAATGCTTAACAAGCCTATTTTAAAATCTCATAGTCTACATTTTTATTAGTGACCCTCTCAGAAATGTCCAGAGTGTACTTTGTATCATTTAATAACTTAATTTATGTCACACTGATGAGTGAGTTATGTCAGCTTCCACTTAGACATTGAATGACCTACTTAGGTAACGTTTTTCTATAGCTCATTGTAGTTATTCTAAATCTGCTGTTTTCTTTTCAGGGCAGAATTACAAAAGTATTAAATATGAAACCACCAGAGGTAAGAGTACTGCTGTGAACAGCAAAAATGATAACTATAAGTACTCTTTTTTTTTTTTTTTTTAATTTTCTAAGCAATCAGTTTTTAAAAGTAGTTTCTAGAATTAAAATGTTTGGAAACCTTGTCTGAAAATTAGTAAAATAGCATCACATTTAGCACTATGTCCATAGTTAACAGATCTTGACCGTATAAAGCAGCCTAGTTAACTAGTGTTCTATGTCGGGAAGAATTACTAAGGAAAAACTTGATAGAAAAAAATGTGTATGAAATTAGTTTCTTTACTAGAGTACTTTATGTGAAGCAAAGAACTTGTAACTACCTTGAAAGAAGTTGATATGATGAAATGAAATTTTTACTCTGGCTATTGAAACAAGACAAAGATTGGTTTTTTGTTTGTTTATTTTTTTCGAGACAAGTGTTTCTCTGTGTAGCTGTGTCTGTCCTAGACTCTCTTTGTAGACCAGGCTGGCCTTGAGCTCACAGCGATCCGCCTGCCTCTGCCTCCCAAGTGCTGGGATTAAAGTCGTGTACCACCAAGCCTGGCTAAGAGACAAAGATTATAATTGATGTTACTACTGTATTTAAATAAAGTCAAGTTTACTTTCACTCAGGTAGTACCTTAGTGAGAAATTACTAATTTAAAACCTGACTAACGTACATTTCCTAATGGATCAGAAGAGAAGGATTCCTCTAAGGTGGTGGTTCTCCTCCTGTGGGTCACACCCTTTTGGTATTTGAATGACCCTTTTGTGGGGATCACTTATCAGATATCCTGCATATCAGTAATTACATTATGATTCCTAACAATAACAAAATTGAAGTAGCAATGAAAATAATTGTATGGCTGTGGGTCGGCACACATGAACTTCATTAGGCAGTCACAGTATTAAGAAGCCTGAGAACCATGCTCTAGAGATTGCTTTTGAAGAAGAGTAGAGACAGTTAAAAGTTGCTGGCATGCATTTGCATTGCCTGTTCAGTTATTAGAGATGGGATAAGACACTCTGAATAACAATATGGAAGCATAGGGAAAATTACCTGTCACTACTCTTAACACATGTGCCTTAGTCAGTAGGCAAATGTTACGCCATGCTTCAGCCTTGGAATAAAAAATTAAAGTCCACTGTAAAACAGATTTAAGAGCAAACCTAAAAAATAGAGGCTGAGTAGGGCTACTTTCTTTTAAATTGCCTTTTTAAGATTTATATTTGAAGGAAATTAAGAATCAATAGCTTCAAATTCAGAAGAGATAAACATTGGGAAATTAGTGTAGTGAAATGCTTGATTCAGGAATAAGAGTGAAATCATAAATATTTTTAAAATTAAATGTCATGGTCACATATATGTTTTAACCTGGTTGATGACTTACAGTATGGTATATGTGATGTAAAGTTTTGTTGAGATCAGTGTATCGGTATAATTAATGTTAAATTCCAGTGAGACACATTGCTTTGAGTTCTTAATACAATTGTTATTCCAGATATTATCCATGATCGAAGAAGCTGCTGGAACCAGGATGTATGAGTACAAAAAAATTGCTGCCCAGAAAACTATAGAAAAAAAGGAGGCCAAGCTGAAAGAAATAAAAACGGTAACTAAGTAACTTGCAGCAGTTATGGAGAAGAGTCTCACATTTGGAGATTTATGTTGTAAAGCAAGAAACGTTCCTCTTCTCAGTTCTGTTCGCTGTGTCTTAAAAAACAGACCGACCACTTAGATGTGTTTGTGTCAGTATGTGACGTACTGAGAATACTGACTTCTTTTGTTTTCCAGATATTGGAAGAAGAGATTACTCCAACTATCCAAAAGTTAAAAGAGGTAATGCTATATTTTTGTTATGTAGGTAGGATGGGTCTCAGAATTGCTTACAGATCCTAGGTTACATAAGTACTGAGGAAGTGTCTACCATTTCTTTGGAATTTCTCTCTGGGATGAAATGCATTCAAATTAGTACTCTATAATGCAGCCTTCTGCCACGGTGGGTATGAATGTCCTCTGTTAAATCATAATGATATTAGAGAATAATCTTCAAAATCTTAGGTATGTTTAGGCAGATTTTAGTACTTTATTGAAGAACAGCAAATCCAGCTTTAGTTAGAATTTACTACAGCATTTTAAAAGATAGAACTTTTAATATTGATCATTGCCAGTGAATTTCTTTTGGTATAATGATAGCTAGCACAGTGGTTATCACAGTTTGTGTAGAATGTTTGCAGTAAGATTGGGTTCTCTGTATAGCATGTGCAGGCCCAGGCATCATAAAACTGGCAGCGCTCAAGTGAAAGAGTGTTGTAAAGCACATTGGTTTTACCCACTTAAGACTTACTAAGTGCTCATTACAGTTGGGTAGTGTTTAACTCTCTTATAGTGTAGATAATTTGGAAAAACTGTGGCAAATTAGATTAGAAGTTTAAACCTAGCCTTCAGATCCCTTTTTCCCACACCCTTGCTAAATCTGTAGCAGGGAGAGGCAGTAAAGCTGCTGTGAACTTTTCTTTATCTGCAGCTTCCACAGTTTAGCTGCTGTGTTGCTGCTGTGGTTCCGTTTGCCATTCAGCTTCAATCATGTGGGACCAAGGAGTTGTAGTACTTGGGAGTTCTGTGGAATCATAGCAGTACTATTGCCAAGTACGTGGAACAGTGTGGCCCGGTGGGCACATACACCTTACAGACTTCTGCTACCACCAGGCTATGAGCCTTGGGGACACATTTCCTTGTTCATCCCAACTGCTTGATCATATTTTACAAAAAATAGAAATGGCCGTATAGGATTCCTTAGAGATGGGATATTGTTTTAAAAGCCAGTTTCTAACAATTTAAACTATCAAACCATGTAAAGAGAAATTTGATTCAAGTTTGCTATAGTAAGGTTCTCCTCAAATCTGTTAAAAGTATGAATTTTGAATTATTCTTTATTGTGACTTTTCTTTCAGGAAAGATCGTCTTACTTGGAGTACCAAAAAGTAATGCGAGAAATAGAGCATTTGAGTCGTTTATATATTGCTCATCAGTTTTTGCTGGCCGAAGATACCAAGGAGCGCTCAGCTGGGGAGCTAAAGGAGATGCAGGATAAAATACTAAAGCTTCAAGAAGTATTGTCAGAGAATGAAAAAAAAATAAAGGCTCTCAGTTGTGAAATAGAAGAACTGGAGAAAAGAAAAGATAAGGTCAGAACAATTAGATAAATACCCTAGACAAACTATCCCTTGACTTTAGGGTTCACTGGGCAGTGTTTTCCACACTGTTTTGTTAATCTAAAGCAGTAATGTAGCTGTGACAGGTGAGTCCATCATAGCGACCACAGAAGAGAACTGTAACTGAACAGATTAAGTGATGGGAGTTGTGTACGTTGGTTGTAGGAGACTGGAGGCATACTGCGATCTTTAGAGGAGGCTTTTGCCGAGGCTCAGAGAGTTAATACTAAATCTCAAAGTGCATTTGATCTCAAGAAGAAAAACCTGGCTGGTGAAGAAACCAAACGCAAAGAGCTAGAAAAAACCATGGTTGAGGTAAGCAAATAAGATTTATTTCCAGTAATATTCATTTGTCTATCCTGTTCATAGAGTCTGCCATAGGTTAAGTATAGTTGCTTAGGTCAGGAATACAAAAGTGGGAAGAAATAATTTTTAAAAATCTCTGCCTTTTGAGTACAGTTGGAGAAATGCTAAAATAAGTAAAATGTATAGCTGTTGTACAGTGATAACTGATGTGATGAAATAGTGGGAGAAGAGACTAGATAGAAGGGAGGGTGTGCCCCTAAGTGTTCTCAAGGCCAAGTGAGAGCCTCATTACAGTTTGGTCACATGATACTTACAGATTGACTACAGAGAAACACATGAGTGAGTCTAAATGATTTCCTTTCTACTTCTTTGAGGTTGGGTCCTAACCTCCTACCACAGACTACTCAAATACCCTCATAGCTGAGAATGGTCTTGAACTTCCGGTCTCCTGACTATACCTCCCAAGTGCTAGGATTACAGGGGTACACTGTCATGCCCAGTTGATGTGAGGTTCATTCATGCTAGGCCAAACTCTACAATTGAGCTCTGCCTGGTAACCCGCACCTCCCCTCTTCATTTTATTCATATTTTTTATTTTTTATTTTATTTTATTTTATTTTATTTATTTTTTTAAAAAAGATTTATTTATTATGTATACAGTATGCATCAGGTCACATTAGAAATGGTTGTAAGCCACCATGTGGTTGCTGGGAACTCTGGACCTCTGGAAGAGCAGTCAGTGCTTTTAACCACTGAGCCATCTCTCCAGCCCCTATTCATATTTTTTAAAGGCTCCCACTCTGTACTCCAGGCCGTTCTGCAATTCCTGTGTGCTGAAAACTGATGTGATTCTCCTATAATAGCCTCATGATCACTAGGATCATAGGTGTGACCCATCATGCCCAGTAAATAAAATAATTCTTAAGATATATTTCCTTGAAAAGCAAAGGATAGAGATAGTAACTGATCAGTGATATAATATAGGAGAAGTTGGAGGAGGGGTTTGGTTTTACTTGGAACGATTAATAAAATATACTAAATAGACACTGGTGGTGAAAGTCCAGTGGCGGCAGATAGAGTAGCTTAGACTTCTAATCCGAGCTCTTCAGGAGGCTGGGATACCAGTTGAAGATCAGCTTTGGCTTCAATATGAGGAACATTTATGATTCAGAAACTGATGGGAGAAAGTGAGAATAGGATAGAAATGAATAAAGGAGTGTAAAATTAGAGGAAGTAGCCTTTGCAAGGGTTGTAAATATGTCTTTCATATGACAAGTTAAATGTCTAGTCTCAATAGATGATGTGTGCGATAGAGCACACAAGTGTTTCAAGGATGAGTTCATTGGATGACTGAGAGTAGACATCATTGTTTCAAAGTCATGAAAACAAAATGTTTCTTAATGCTTTCCTATATCAGATACTATTATATATAAAATAATTATAAATATAAGCAATAAGAAAGTTTCAAGTAAAATGTCAAAGCAGAGTTAACGTTATGAAGTTCTGTTTGTCATACTCAGCCGCACAAATCTGGTTTTTATTTTATTTTTATTTACTTATTTTTTAGCTCATTCCCTCCTTAATTTTGCATGGTCATTTAGCTTCAACATGGTGTTACTAGATTGTTCTCCCCCCCCCCCCCCCTTTCCTTTCTTTTTTCTTTTTTTTTTTTTTTTTTTTTTTTTGCTTCTTCCCCCTTTTTTTTTTCCGTGTTTTTTTGTTTAAACTGGGTTTTTCTTTTTTTTTCCCCCCCCCCCCCCCCCATTGTCCTTTCTGTATCCTTTATTCGTGATCTGTAAATGTTAGCATGCCCCAGGCTAGAGTATAGACATCTTCTATTTACACTTGCTTCTGAGGAGAGCTCCCTTACTCTTGTAGCTCTAAATACATTCAGTTTCATGCTTTAAAATCCATTAACTCTGTGAGACATTTGACTGCGTACTGGCTGTCTGGCTATCAGCTCGTTTGAAAAGACGTCATGTAAGAGAAAGTGCATATACATGAGATATCTTGTGAAGTGGGCTCAAGTTTACTACTAGAGGTCAGCAACAGTCTAGGATTTGTGAGGTGATTTTCTCAGGCTTAGAAAAAGTTCAACAGGGGACTTAGGACTCTTAGTCACAGGCTGTTACGGAGCTTCTTGCCTGGCTTTTATATCCCAGGGTTATTTTAGATGCTACTCTAAATGATGTCCAGTTGCTGGAGGAGGAGGACTGGAGGACCAAGCCCTTCATAACTCAGCATGTTGCACTCCCAACAAATTCCTCGGCCATTTACTAGGACCATAATCCAGAAAGAGGAGATTTCAGCTAGTCCAGGGCAGCTACAAAATTGTCCTGCCTTCTCTACTGTGGCCCAGAGAAATCCCCTTAGCAAGGCTAATACATCTTCATTGCCTAAGGCCAGCCCCAAGTCTGGAGGGAATTTGACTCCAATTAGGTCACAACACCTTGCTAGATAACAGTGCAGCATTGTTGAGCCTCAGAAAGAACACATGTAGCTATGTCATGTGCAGGATGATAGGAAAGATCCTGTCTGCCTAGAGTACTTACTTGGCTGAGATCGAGGTGGTCCAAGTTCTGTTACAAAAGATACAAAAAGCAAGTGGAGGGCCAGCTTCAGAGCTTCCTCTGCTTGTTTTTCAACAAGAGGCGGTGGCAGTTGTTCATGTAAAAACCATAACTCATCTTTGTGAGTGTTTGTGTTTGGGGTGGTGTGCAGCCCTGGCTCTCCTTGAACTGGTTCTGTGTACCAGACTGGCCTTAAATCCAGGAATCTATCTGTCTATACCTCCCAAGTGCTGGGATTATAAAGGTGTCTGCTACTCCACCCAGCCCCAGCTCTCATCTTAAAGGATGAAGAGAGAATTCATTCTGGAAGTATTTTGAGTGACCATGGCCTAGGAACACAGATTTAGGCTCCCCCAAATCCATGTTCCAATGTGGAAGCGGTTTTACAGTGTTTTTATAAGTTTTACAGAGCAAGGAAAGTCATAAATCAAAACAAGTTTAAAATACATTGATGAATACAGTAGAGACAGGCACAGTGAGGTGGGGGGAAGCTGATCTGTAAACCCAGGAAGCTATTTGAAGACATTTTTCATTCTTGGGTTGGCAGAAAGTAGTGTTCTGCTAAGTTAATAGCTTCTAAGGGGTGTTTAATTATTGTCACAGGTGTTAGTTCAGATACAGAGTGAGACAAGGCATGACTGTTCCAGAAGGCTAAAAGTAGCCCAAGATAAAGTATTTAGTTTCTGAACCTACAAAATTCCAGTCTCTCCCTAGTACTGAAATTCCAGTCAATCTGTCAGTCTCTGCAGACACTAGCTCCTTCCTGAAGTTTTTTGATCATAGCCAGGCGCAGCTTCTTTTCAGGAACTTTTATTCATACAATCATACATAGCTCCTTTTGAAGTTTACAGCAGCTCTGTTGTCTTAAATGTAGTTTTTGAGAAAATTGAAGGATTTTAATGGGCTACCAGGACTGTAACAGTGATAAAAAGTCAGCTGCCATATCTGCCAGAGTATTTTATCATCTTTAAGAATACTGACTCCTTTGTATGGTAATAGACATAAACAGTGATTTCACCTCTGGGTATGTCCCTGGTATACCTAGCACAGAGCTGTGGGCTCCTGACCTAGTGGTACATCACATTCTTAGGGCTCAGACCTTGAGATACACTGGCATATGTAGTGTACAGGATTTCATCATCTGCCGGGTCTCCAGGCATGACACTGGCCAGGTTCCAGTGAGCATTTGTGGAGGTGGAAGACACATCTTATTCCATTAGGCATATTATATTCATAAGGTTTTAAAAGCAGTGCCTATACTGTTAACTTGTTGAATACTTCAAACA
The DNA here is from genome assembly GCA_907169655.1 of Acomys percivali. NCBI lineage: Eukaryota > Metazoa > Chordata > Mammalia > Rodentia > Muridae > Acomys > Acomys percivali. Next base: position 117,948,811 of record OU015743.1, read on the forward strand.
GCCCCGTTTAGATTGGCAGCTTGAGTAAGGACCAGAGGTATTGGACATGATTTTTATAGATAGGTTCCACCAATGCAAACTCTTATTTAAACTGGATCTAGGATACTTGGATGTTTTGTTCAAATGATGTTAGCAGTCAGCCTGGTGTGATAGTGTAGTACCCATGCCCTAAATGTCTTTGTAATCAGAGAGATTGTCCTCATGTATTTTAATAGGGTGGTTTGTACCCATGTAGCTAAGTATGAAGCTGGACTTGCTGCGATTATAGATGTGTTTTACCACTCCTGGTTTATGTATATCAGGTTTTCAATTATCAACCAGTTATGTCTGTACGATCATGTTTTTTGTTTTGTTTCATTTTGTTTTGTTTGTTTTTTGTTTTTTTGTTTTTGGTTGTTGTTGTTGAATAACCTATTGGGCCTTGGGAAATTTGTAGCATGAAGTGAGTCTGTTCTTCTTTCTCAGACAGTAATGGTGTTCCATTCATAAGCAGCCAAATTGACAGTGCAAATAATGTATTCTGCTGTGGGGAACCAAGGTCTCTGGTACTTAAAATGTGCCCTCACTGTAGTTATCCTAATGTAATCATCATAGTGTTCTCTCTACAAAAGCCCTGAAGAGTGAATTCGTTTCTTTGTGTCTCATCTTGACAGGAGGAGTAACAATGTCAGTGTTTACTGTCTTAGGCTTTTTCTCTATTGCTGTTTATAGGATAATCTCTCTGAGAAAGCAACCTAAAGGAGAAAGGTTTTATTCTGACTCAAAGCTGAAGGGAAACTACAGCAGCAAGAGGTTGAATTGGCTGCTCACATTGCACTCAGCCTTGAAGCAAATAGTGATGAATGCTTGTGCTCATTTCACTTTTTCTTCCTTGTACAGTTCAGAACACCAGCTCAGGGAATAAAGCCAGCCACCCTCAGTGGGCAGACATTTCCACCTCAGTTAACCTAGTCAAGATAACGCCCCACAGGCATTTCTAGAGCTCTATCTCCTGGGCTGATGATTGAGATGAGCAATCAGAACAGCCTCCCTTTATCAGACAAAAATACCTTGGCCGGGTTGCATAAATCTTTCCTAGCCTTTCCCTATCTCTTCTAGGTAGTCTGATTCTGTAAGTCCTGTACTGTGTCTTACTTCTCTTGCAGATGGCTCAGAGCCTGACAACTTAATTCTTGAGAATTCTAAATACTTGGGATATGAAGTTATATATTTCCCCCAAAACTTGATCTTATGCTGAACTCCCATATTGTATACTTTGCCTCCATCTCTGTATGAGATGTATGTAGTGAGCTTATTAGCATCTGGAGAGAGTAGCTTAGGTCTAATTTACTATGTCTTTCTCCCTAAAATGTCAAGCCATGTATCTGTATCCACAAACTGTGAGACATGTTTGTTCTGTGCTGCTGTTTATCAGCGGCTAAAGCTACTTGCACTTTTTCAGTAAACCAAACTGGATCCCTAGTTCTGTGAAGCATATTCATTTATTGCTGTATCAAAGTCATTCAGCAAGTTATAGGAATCAGATCTATTTCTTACATATAGGTAGTAATTATGTAAAAGCCTGGGTTATATTGTGGGCCTTTCCACATGACCTTGGTAAGATGTCATGGGAGGATGGAGTCCCATTTCTTTATGTCCAGTTAACCTGCAACTGAGGAACCTCGGGAAGCATCCTAATTAGAGATTTATACACTGGAGTGAAATGGGATTTACTTAAAGCATTACAGAATATCATTTCTAAGGGGAGAGGGGATTAGAACACCGCCTCAGGAAGTTGCATTACCAGCACATTCTGCAGTATTTTTAAAAACTTCATCTACACAGGGGGATGAACTGGGTCAGTCAAAGCCATCTGCAGAATTATCTTTTAGTTATACTTTTGTTTTTCCAGCTACTTAATATTTTTACCCGAGGGACTAACAAAGAAAGAAAACTCACCACATCCACAATGGAAGTCACACATTTTTCCCACTGATGATGAATGTTCCACATTAGTTAATGGCACCAACATTCTCCTTGTTATCTAGGCCAGAAAGCCCAGAGTTGTTCGTGTTCTCATACCCATCACTGCAAGCTCATTTGAGCTATTATCCCATTAGTGCTATTGCAGTACTGGCTTATTAGTTGCTCGCATTTACTCTAGTCACTCTAGTTTGTTCTCTACAGAAGCTAAAATGTAAGTTGTCTCACAGCAAGTTCTATTTCAAAGTCAGTGGTGATTAGATCAGATGTTTATCATACCCGACTGTGTGCTTCATAAGATGACTTCTGACTCCTTTATATTCTCTCTCTGCTCCAACCCCTGTTGCTCAAGGCCCTGTCACCAAGTCCAGTGCTGACTGTTTATATGTTCACTGTTCATTCATACTTCCTCTGTTCAAATGTCTTGTCATCCAGGTTTTCCTTTATTCCTAAAATAATGCCTTCCACTACTTGATTTTTCCTGACCTTGCTTTATTGTATCATGTTTTCTGCCATAGAATGAAGACTCCCTACACATAAGGTTTTTATCTGTATCTGTAATGTCTTGGAACAGTATCTAGTATATTGTAAGCACTTAGTAAATACTAGATGAATTACAGTTAATCAAGTGGCCCAAAATACTTGACTACGTTCATGTAAATAAGAGCTCCCCAACCTGTAGTTGGTATCTTGTCTCATATCCGATACCTGATTAATATTATGTAAAAGGTGCTAAGCATTAACAGTACTTTTCTGTAATGCTTGACTCTTAGGCTACTTTACAAAATATTTCTTTATATGTGTTCTTAATCCTAAAACTTGCTTTTAAGCTTGGTGTAGGGTGGCTATCATTTTACTTTCATAGATTTTAGAAGTGACATTTAGTTTTCTTAAGAGATTTAACTTAACTACTTATTAGCTTTATCCCATTTTTTTCTGTGATTTACTGTCCCATTTGGAATGAAACTACTTTATTATACAGGTGTCACATCCCCCAAACAGCAAGTTTCAAAGGGAGCCTTCAGTATTTAAAATTATAACAACAGTTAAACTACTTTTAATTATGCCCCCCTCAAAATTACAAACTCTAATACCAAAGTAAGTTTAAAATTGTTTTCTAAATTTCTTTTCACTTTGACATTCTTCCTAAAGGACGCTAAAGCAGTAGCAACAAAGGAAAAAGAAGTTAAAAATATAACAAATGGGCTTTACAGCCTTCAAGAAACATGTAATAAAGATGCTGAAGCTTTGGCTGCTGCACAGCAGCACTTCAATGCTGTTTCTGCTGGCTTGTCCAGTAATGAAGATGGAGAAGAAGCAACTCTGGCTGGTCAGATGATAGCCTGTAAAAATGACATAAGTAAAGCTCAGACTGAGGCCAAGCAGGTAAGCACAGACACTGAGCCTGGTGTGCTAACTGCTACTCTTTGTAAGAAGCTACTTTTCATAGTAGCTTTGGGTTGTTACAAAATCTTGAAAATAATTAATTGAATCTCAAGGATTTTTTTAAAATGTAAATATCTAATCTACAATATGGTAAATCTCAAATTCATTGTGAAATATTGTTGGTAGTGATTGTCAAGAAGCAATAAATGCTTTGCTTGGTTTGTAGCAGTGCTTGCGATTATTCATGTATGCTTTTTTATTAAGGAGCACCTTTAAAATATTTACTTGGAAATATTTATATGTTAATTCTCATCACTTAAAATTATAATTGCAGCTTTTCAATTCAGAAGTGACAATCATAAAGTTTATAAGCTGTTAATACTATAAAAGTTTTAAATTACTTTAAAGGAATTAGGAAAAACTGAAATATCACCATTCAGTTATAGAGCAGGGATCCCCTGCTCGATACAAAAACAAAAGTATAGCTTTGAAAATGTTCACTTGTGAAGAGTCAAACATTGTCCGCTTTGGAAATCAGAGTTATGGCATTACATTTCTGTCCATTTAGCTTCCCCTTTCTATATTGCCTTGGTTCCCATCATCAGTGCAGCTTCTTTGTGCTGAGAGACAGGATTTACAAAGATAGACAAATAAAGTTAGAAGCATGTGAGTTGAAAAGGAAGAGGAAAAAATGATGTGCAGCTGTCTGGTGATCTTTAGAAGCTACTAAGAGCTATTCTTTCATGACATTTCTTATCTGGGTTCATATGTCATACTTTATGTTAAAAATACACCTGCTAAATTATTAATTCATTTATATTAATATTTTTAAGACATACAGAGAAATTGCTGATATTTCTTTGCAAATTAATCTAGGAAACTACACAGTGACATTTTTAGTTCTGATGTCTCTTAGTTAAGTCAACTGAATATCTGTTTAATTACTCCCACTGTCTGCCTCATGGTCTGTTGTTCCATCTTGTTACCACAGGCTCAGATGAAGCTCAAACATGCCCAGCAAGAGCTAAAGAGTAAGCAAGCCGAAGTCAGGAAGATGGATAGTGGCTATAAGAAGGATCAAGAAGCTTTTGAAGCTGTAAAAACAGCTAAAGAAAAACTTGAAACTGAAATGAAGAAGCTAAATTACGAAGGTTTGTCTTAAATGTCTGTAAGTCAAATCATTAGGAGGCTTGTGTGCATGGAAACCAACAAAGGACATAAATAAGCATCATTTAACCTACGCATTAGAAAAGTGTCCATAAATACAGCCATAAAATGATCTAAAGTAATCCTGGAAAGTTTTGATAGTTTCTTGCTCGATGGCTTGAAAGTTTAAAACAGGCATTTGTCTATATTTCACTTAAGTAGGCATTAGATTCATAGGTTGTTTTTGGATTGAACATTGTATGATTTTGATGTCAGAACCATGTCCATTTGCTGCTTGATAGAAATGTAATGGTAAGCGCACCCTCACTTAGTACTAGCTGCAAGGTTATATTTGCTTCTTGGAGTGTTTCATAGAGGCCGAGGCTCCCCTTTTCCTGAGTGGGAGTGTTCTGCAGACCTGGCTTCCAGCTTCCTGTTTTCTTCCTTAGGAAACAGAGAGGAAAAGCTTCTGGAGAAGCACAGGCAGCTGTCTCGTGATGTCAATCATCTGAAAGGAACACACGAAGCTCTCCTGGCCAAATTTCCCAATCTTCGGTTTGCATACAAGTAAGATTTAAACCTTAATATCCAGTGTACATTTTTATGTAAGCTGAAAGGCAGTCTGAAAACTTTTCATAAGGTATTTAAGTTGTATTTCCTTTTTTTGTATTTTTTCTTAAATATTAATTGAAGTCTATCAAATGTTGGGTGGAGGATTCTTAAAATAACAGTCACTGGTATTTCTAATTTTAAGCCAAATGCAGTGATTGATTCAGTCTCAGTTCAAACTGCCTTCAAAGTTATTCTGTCATTACTCTTGCATCTTCTGATTTGTCTTACAATGTGAGATTTTTATGACATTCATTTTTCATTTCTTTTTCAATGGCAGTATGGAACATTGACTCCTGGGTGTCAGGCTTGTGGGGGAACTAGCCAACTACTGAGCTACAGCTACATACAGCCTTTGTTAGGGCATTCTTAACCATAGTCATGTATTAGACAGATTGGAACGCCAAAGTTGTTTCTTCCATTACATTGAAAATTTGCTGAAAGGGACCTGAGAGGCTCAGTGGTTAAGAACACACACTGCTCTTTCAGTTCTCATGACCCACATCAGGTGGCTTACTTACAGCTCCAGTTTTCGGGACCCAGCCCCCTCCTCTGGCCTCCATAGGAAGCTGCATTCACATGCATTTACCCATACACAAACACCTGCGTGCTCATAATTACAAATTAAATAATGAAGCTATTTCAATTTACTGAAATATTTTAGTTGATATTCAAAAAATAGCTGACCTTTAAAATTTTTGTTTTTTATAAAACTATACTAATTTATTTATAGCTCTTAACTAAGATATTACAATATTTATCTAACATTAAATTTTGGTAACTTCTCTATTTTTAGGGACCCAGAGAAGAACTGGAATAGAAATTGTGTGAAAGGACTTGTAGCTTCTCTGATAGGCGTGAAAGATAATTCTGCAGCCACGGCTTTGGAACTGGTGGCTGGGGAACGACTCTACAATGTTGTTGTAGACACAGAGGTAAACTAATTTAAATTAAAGAAACTTTTAAATTATATATTGTTAGAAAAGTATGCTTTATTTTGTTTTTTTGTTTTTGTTTTTTTAAGCTCTCAAGCCACTTTAATTTGTAAAATATTCTGAATGTTCATTTTTTTGTTACAGACATTGGATTCATCTGTATTTCTTCGATTCCTACTGTTGTTTCTGTAAATTAACCTCATCGTACACATTTTACTTGCGTGCATACGTGTGTGTACATAAAGAGGCCAGAAAAAGGCATCATATATATATATATATATTTATACACATGTATATATAGGATATATATTATATTTAGATACAGCTAACTTTTCTAATTACACACATGTGCCCCCGTACCTGCTTCTGTGCATTGCTGCTCCCTCTCCTTGCCACTTCCCACCTTCTGTCCTCACGCTTCATCACGTTTTCCTTTTAGGAGTCTATATATAGATGACATTGTGCAATATTTTTTTGACTTGTATCACTTAGCAAAACGCCTTCCAAGTTCATTATTATGGCCACAAAAGTCAACATCTCCTTTAGTAAGGCTAAATTATAATCTATTTGTATACTTTTAAAACCTACTTTGGATAAACACACCACAGATGTATTTGATGATGGGTTCTTAAATTTGTATATGTTCCATTTTAGTGTTTTTAGTCATCATTAGTATTTTTTCTTAAAATTTTAAATGCATGTTTTAGGTTACTGGTAAGAAGCTACTAGAAAAGGGGGAATTGAAGCGTCGATACACAATAATTCCTCTCAATAAAATTTCAGCCAGATCTATTGCTCCTGAAACTCTGAAGGTCGCTCAGAATCTTGTAAGTCTTATTTTGTCTTAATTAAACCTCTTAAGTTTTAGGAAACATTAATTTTAAGGGATATATTCATGTAGAATTCTGATCAACTGCCTAGGTAGCCCCTATTGTGGTGTATCTGCTAGTAAGAAAATAGATGTTTACAAGGAAATAATTTTTATTTTTAACTTACTATGCATTTTTTTTATTTTGTAAAAGATTTTTTTATTATTTGTTTTTTTAAGTATGTGTCTAAATATATGACATTTGTTTGTGCCCTTGAATGCCAGAAGATGATGTTTGATCCCTGGAGCTTAGGGTATAAGCCGCCTGATTTGAGTGCTGGGTACTGATTTACGCTTGGAGGAACAGTCAGTGTTCTTAACAGCCCCTTCATGGGTATTGAATGGTGATTAAAAACATGAAGCTAGGGGTGGAGAGATAGCTCAGTGGTTCAGAGAACTGGCTGACCTAGAGGACCCAAGATTCAATTCCCAGCACCCACATGGCCGCTCAAAACTGTCTGTAATTCTAGTTTGAAGGGATTTAATGCCCTCACTCAGACATACCAATTCGCATTTTTTTTTTTTTTTAAAAAATCACACACAAAAAAAATGAAGCCAGGGCTAGAGAGATGGCTCAGTGGTGAAAAGTGCCGCCTGCTCTTCCAGAGGTCCTGAGTTCAATTCCCAGCAACCATGTGGTGGCTTACAACCATCTATAATGTGATCTGATGTCCTCTTCTGCAGATAATGTACTCACATACAATCAATCAATTAATCTAAATCTTTTTTAAAAATGAAGCCATTGATGTTTACCAGCAAAATTAGCTTCTTCTTTAACAGTTTTTAAAGTGTTTTGAGTTGAAAAAGTTATGTAAAACACAGAAATAGCATTTGTAGTTATGATACTAAGCGGATAGCCAGAGTCTTTAGTGTTACTGAGAAAATTTTCAATCAAAATAATTTCAAAATGCCCTTCTAGTTGAAAGTGGGTTTTTGTTTGTTTCATTTTGTATCAGGAATGTTGACAAACTGAATTTACCTATATTTAAGGCCTAGTTTAGTGAATTGGAACAAACACCAGCAAGAGCACTTCCTCCTACCCCTGGTTAGACTTAGCCGGACCTGTTAATGGAGTCTGCTGCCTCAGAAATGGTCTGAGCACGGTGCTACTTGTTGTTATGCTGTTGCCACGCCGATGCGTAGCTCTTCTAAAAAGTTGAGGAAGTTGGCTATTGTAAGCAAAGTTCACAAACAGGCTGTGGATCGGGGGGAAGACTGGAGGCCTGGCCTGTTTTTTGTTGTTGTTTCGTTTGGTTTTTTTCCTTGTGTTTATTTCTGTTTTTTGAAAGTGCCTGCTGTTGTCTAATATGAATTAAAAAAAGCATTCACTGAAGTGGATTACTAATCATTGAAACCAAGCATTTTCTGTAACTATGCTGATACCAAGATTATTGTACTTTAGTTAATAGTTGTATTTATAGAGCCCATTTAGATGTACAAACTTGATATTGCCTGCTTGATAGAAACTTATAGTGCTTAGTAATTTTTGGTTTTTCTTTTTTTTTAATATTTTTATGTATATGAATGTTCTATCAGCATGTACATCAGCATGCCAGAAGAACGCATCAAATCCCATTATGGATGGTTGTGAGCCACCAAGTGGCTAAGGGAATTGAACTCAGGACCTTCAAAAGAGCAGACGGTGCTCTAAACCATTGAGCCATCTCGCCAACCCAACTTTTGGTTTTTCAATACAAGGTTTTTCTGTGTAGCCCTGGCTGTCTTGGATCTCACTCTATAGACCAGGCTGGCCCCAAACTCAGAGATCTACCTGCCTCAGCTTCCTGAGAGCTGGATTTAAAAGTGTGAGCCAACGCCACCCTAGTGCTTAGTACTTAAACTATTTCAGTTGGTAATAGAGCTTTCAATATTTAAAATTATATTTTAAGTAAAATGTCTAATACTAGGTGTATGAAATTTAAAGATATATTGCAATAGTTCTTACTAGTATATAATAATACTTCAAAGAAAGTAGTGTGTCCTGTGGTACATCTTCTGTTCTCCTGCAGGTTGGTGCTAACAATGTTCATGTAGCTCTTTCCTTGGTTGACTACAAACCAGAACTGCAGAAAGCAATGGAATTTGTCTTTGGAACAACGTTTGTTTGTAACAATATGGATAATGCCAAAAAAGTGGCCTTCGATAAAAGGATAATGACCAGAACTGTAACTCTTGGGGGCGATGTATTCGATCCTCATGGAACATTGAGTGGAGGTATGTTGTGTATCTGCTTGTACCAACAGTTTTGTGGTAAACAGTCTGTGCCTCTAGCAGCTTCTATCTCTAACTCCCAGTTTCTTTTCTTGTATAAAATAAAGCATTTAATTGAAGGCTTGATTACAGTTTCAGAGGGGTAGTTCATTATCGCCATGGAAGGAAGCATGGTGGTAGGCAGACGGCCACAGTGCTGGAGAAGGAGCTCATCTACAGTTAGGCAAAGAGGGAGACTGGAACTGGTGTGGGCTTTCTTCTTCTTCTTTTTTTGCGTATACATTTATATTATTACACATATATACAATAAACTACCCGCATTCAGAAGAAACATGAAACAATCGGGAATTATATAAATGTTACATTCAAAGTGTTTTGGCTCTTTGTATAAGTACAGAATGGTGCTAAAGCCCTCAAGTGGCTGATGGTACGCTATCATGGATTCACTCAGCAGCTCATTCTTCTAAAGCTTTTCCCTGTGCGTACTTAGACTGTTTCAGTCACTGAGGTGTGCATGGGGATATAGTCTTATGTGTACATACTTTTTGCTCAGTTGTAGTCACAAAGAAAGGGAGCTGTTTGTTGTTTTTTACGTTCTCAGCCTAACTATCCATTTTCTTAGGAAATTTAATACTTCACATTGTAGTGTGCTGTTACCCATGTCAAATCTTGAAATGGTGCATTAATGCCATAGGGAAAACATTTTAAAACAATGATTATACACTAATGCTTTGTCCTAGTAATGTAATAACAATAGATAATATTTATTCTGTAGCAGGAAATATCGAAGACTGTTGTCTATTACAGTAGTAGCCACTGGCCATGTGTGACTCCTCACAACTGACACAATGAAAGTAATTTCCTTACTTGCACTAGCTGTCTGTCAGGCACTCAATAATAGCAAATTAGTTAGTAATTGGATAGTACATTTATAGTGCATTTTATAATGCTCTATTCTATGGGTCTTAAATACATAATTAATCCTTACAGGAATATACTATCATCTCTGATGTATAGTTTCAGAATTTGCAAAGTTTGGAGTTGGAATCCTTGCAGTCTGGTTGCAACTTGGGCTCTGAACCCAATTTAATATCTTTTGTAAGACTTACTGTTATTTGTGTGTATGATAGCAGTGTGTCTGTGCATGCAGTTGCCCCCAGTCCAGAATCAGTCAACAGATCCCCTGGAGCATGAATTTAGTTGTGAGTTCCCTGACTTGGATGCTAGAACCAAACTGGTCCTCTGGAACAGCAGGAAACACTCTTAGCCTCTTAACTATTCCTCCAGCCTGTTTGTAGGCCAGTGGAATTAATTAAGTGACCAAGTGTCACACTCCAAAGAAAAGTATCAAACGAGTACTGTCTGCATGGAAGATAATGCAAAGCAGAAGGAATTCTTTGATTCAGATGGGCTTGGAATTTGTGTGTAAGAGGGGGCATATGTACCACACAGTATTTTATTAGATCTAATGGCATTGTTAGTTAACCTTAGCACCCTTCCATCAAACCGGGCTAGTGTAGTGTCTCAAGCTGTCACTACTGGTTGAGAGCAGTCGCTTGTACAGTACCTGAAGGCAGTTTATTCTCATGGTTTTGCTGCATCTTCAGAGCCTAGGCCAAGTGACGAGGTGACAATATAATAGTTCTACTGGCTTGAACTAGTTTATTTCAGCTATATTACATTGACTACAGCTCACTGTTCTCATACTGTAACTCACTCTGAAGAATTCCTCTTCTCAATACTTTCCTTAGTGCAAATGGTGAATTATATACTGACGTTCAGGGGAGTTAGGTTTTCTTTCATTGGTCAGGACAAATCACAAGGCCAAAAGTTTAGTGTCCAGAGTGGAAAATTTCCCTTAGCAAGGTAGGCCCAATTCAGCAGTCATTATTTTGAGTCAATAAACGACTACCTGTACCAAGAATTGTTTATTTTTTTAAATCCGTTAACTTTTTTGTTAAGGCTTGGGTAGTGGAATAGATCTCTTATTGTCTTAAGTTCACTGGAGAGTTTGCTATTTCATCATTTCTAGTATAATTCCTTTAGAAAACAATGTTTAATGAACATGTGGTGACTTAGTATCCAGAGCCTCTGACTTTGCTTCAATCCAGGTGCCAGGTCCCAGGCAGCTTCTATCCTAACCAAGTTTCAGGAGCTCAAAGATGTTCAGAATGAGCTGGGGACCAAGGAGAATGAACTACACGCTCTAGAAGAGGAATTAGCAGGTCTTAAAAATGTTGCTGAAAAGTAAGTCTTCTGTTAGACAATGCTGCACACATTCTGCGTGATAGAAAATTATTGGAAATTTGACTATCTCTGATTCTACAATTATTTTTAGAATAGGTTTTGAGTCTAATTTTTTACCCACTTTTTTCTGATTTCAAAGGATATCTTTGTTAAGGAAGTTATCACAGTATAAAAATATGTAGTGTTGGTGTCCATCTGGCCTTGGTGGGAATGCTTTGATAGTCTGCAATGGCTCCAGAGGACACCTGAGATCTTGGTTTGAATTTGCTCAGTGCAGCATAGCCTTTAGTTGTCAGCACTAAATGAACAGTGCTGTTCCTGTACCTCAGTGTGTTGCCTGAGGAAGAGGTAGACAAATTGATGTCCAAAAGTAAGCAGTAATTATTTTATTTTATTTTTTAATCAGCATACCACGTAACAGGTTTTCTTATGACACTTTTATTCATACTTTGTTTTGGTTCCCCCCTGTCCCCAACCACAAAGTCCTGACCCCATCTCCCTAATCCTCTCTTCACATGTATCCTTTTGTCCTCAGTATTCCTCATACCATATTCATGTCACATGTGTGCTGTTACTCCTCCATACAATTTTCTTCAACCCTCTTTTCCATCCTCATGGTTAATAGTTACATTACACCACCACCCCCAATACACACATATACGCACACACACACGCATACACACACACACACACACACACACACACACTCACATTCACTTCTTCCACAAATATACATAACATAAAATTAGAACTAGACTCTATATATAAGTTCTGGAATATTTACCTTTATGAGCCTGGGTCATCTCACTTAATATTTTTCAGTTCTGTCAATTTGATTGTAAGTTTTAGAATTTCATTTTTTTATGGCTCAATAAAATACTACCGCATGTTCACATGGGTGAACATCTAGGTAATTTCTATTTTCTTGTTGTGATTAAAGCAGCAAATATTTATGGTAGAATTTGAGCATGTGTCCAGGAATGTTCTCTTACAGTGTTTCTTTTGTGTAGGGGTAGGTTAATTTGGATTTGTTTGTTTTTGGAGCCTGGATCTCAAAAACCTGTAACCCTAGTTGACTTAAACTCAGTGATCCATTTGACTCTGCTTGTCAAGTGCTGGAATCAAAGGTGTTCCACTATGCCTGGCATACATGTCTGTTTTTGAACATAACTTGAGTAGATGCTTTTTCTCCCTGAAAATTTACCTTTGTCTCTCTTGACATTATATACTCAAATACATATTTATTGAGTGTTTTGTGTGTGCCAAATACCCTTGATATTGAAGTGACTAAAATATTTCTGCCTTCTATTTTCTTATAGCTAAAAACATAAAACAAAACAAAAAAAAAACCCATAAATTGGTAAAATATGTTAAGTAGTTCTGTAAAGCAAAAGATGTATATGGGAAGGAAGTGTGAACTAAGAAAAAGGTACTGAAATTTTGGTAGGATGAGCAGGACACAACTACTGAGCTAGCACCCATGTCACCCAGAATATAGTCTGTGCTTGCTGCTTCGACACCGAGCGTTGCAAACTTACAAACATTGCTTTGCAGTGTTCATTTCTTTTTAGGTGAGGAGATTATTTATTCTTCAGACTTGTTATTGCCTAATTGTAGCACTGACGAAAAAGAAACTCATTTTGAGAATTAAAACCTGTAAGGACCAGCAGAAGCCATTCTTGAGCATTGTATCTGGACACTGGAATAGTTTCCTTCCAAATTTCCGTATTTTACATATTGTTAATGACTGGAAACGGACTGTTTTATTTATTGTCACACAGTTTCATGTAAGAATACTCAAGGTAGTGTTTATATTTGGATTAATTCTTCTGTCCTCAAAGCTCATGAATTTCTAGTGACTATGGTATGTTGTGAATTTATATGAACTTGAAATTTCACTGCAGTTGAGTTAGATAAATATAGAGATGTGTAGCTAGTATAGCATTGCTTTAAAAAAAAGCATATTACACATGCTTAAGATGAATTTCATGACTTCATAAACTGTCAATTTCAATATAAAAAATGGGTAACTTAGTACAGACATTTATAAATGGGAATTAGAAAAGTTTACTAGCCATATTTAGGAAATTAGTATGTATTGTTTAGGTGTTATTATGCATTAATATATTATGAATTGTCATTAATTGTATTTTTGTAGTAACTACTAGCTGTGTATTTGTAGGTGTATTCTTACATTTAATAAACCTAACTTATGCTTAGATCAGTCACTTTTGGTGTTTTCTAAAATTAAGGCTTTCTGGAAAATAGTTGTTTAGGGTTTTGATCATTTACAGTTTACCTTCAGTGATAGCTTTCCATGATAACCATTGGCATCTCATTCTATTTATATTACATGAGTTTATTTTATTTGTATTGCATTTGAACCTCACATTTGAATGCATGTTCCAAGATATTTAGAAACTTGTCTTTTTAAGGTATCGCCAACTGAAACAGCAGTGGGAGATGAAGGCAGAGGAAGGAGATTTGTTGCAAACTAAACTTCAGCAAAGCTCTTATCATAAACAACAAGAAGAATTAGATGCCCTTAAAAAAACCATTGGTAAGATGAAAACCAATGTGCCTCATTGCTTAGTGCTGCTCTTCTTTCTTTTACACTCGGAAGATTTTATGTTCAGAGCACATGGGGGAGTTATTTTGTAGGACAAATTCAAGTGTGGGGCTTTTTGGTCTTAGGTGGTAATCATTCTCATTTTTATTATGCATCACCAACATTGTGTTTTGTTTTGTTTTTTTAACAGTGTTCACTTCCATCAGTATGGGAAAGTACTCATTTCTTTACATCTATTCTCTTAAGTTGTGAGCAGGTGACATGTATATTTAAACTTGTATTTAATTTGCATGTTGCTCATCATTAAAAGTTTGGGATACATTTTTTATTTATTGGATCTTGAGGATTCTATTCCTATTTGCCCATTTTTCCTGTAGGTAACTTGTTTTCTCCTTTTTTTTTTTTTACATACAGAAAGTTAAATGTAATGCAATTTATAGCTACTTTCATGTTGTTACTCTATTTGGCAACATGAACCTGGGAGAGTGGATCCTAAAACTGAGGTGAACTAAAATTTCATGCCATAACCAACTCGATTTAGAGCATAGATAGTTAATACTCTGAGGGTATTCTTGAAGGTTAAGCAAGATCATATGAGCAAAAATCACCTGAATTTGGGCTGTATACAGTCAGGAGAGCAAGGTCACGTTAGTTTAAGCTGGACACTGTCGGGAGGACAACTCATTCTAGGAAACGTCATTCTGAATAATAATGGGTAAGATGATGGGTAGTCTAAAGTAAACCGCATACCTGTTACTAGACCTGGGAGGGACATGAAAGCAATCTCCTAGAATAACCATGTTATGGAGGAACAAGGATTGCAAAAATCTTATCTTGTTTCTTTGGAATTTTCTCTCAAGGTCTCACAAATCTCATCTAGCTTCATTCATAGACCTATTCAGTCATTTTCCTATGCAGATTCCTGAAGTGTTCCATATTTTTTAATGGAAGCTTTTTCCTCTCCTTTCATATAGCAGTTATTTTTGTTTTTATCATTCATTATGATGAAAATCTACATGTGCATTTTTCTACTAATACTTCTGTTCTGTACTGAAAAGTAATAGAAAACTGTCCAGTTTCAGCTTCTGGAATTACATTTGCATCATGGATCTTAGCTCTGATAGATGTCACACATGACAGGAATATGTCCATTCTTCCTTCTTCGCATATGTTTAAAACTCCAACTTCAATCTAAACATCGTCTTATGGTACTTCTATTATTATAGAAGGCTGCTTTGGTGGCATAAGTAGGCAGAGTCACTATAAGCTTGAGCTAACTAAAATCATGGGAAATAGTGTGACCCCAGTGTTAATTTGCATTGTAAGGTAGGAAGTGTAATTCAGTAGTGCAGCATGTGCTTTGTAAATGCAAGGTTGAGTTTTATCCTCAGCATTTAAAAAACAAAAAGACACCCCCTACCCCGTCCCCGCAAACAAATACAGACTGATCTTTCAGAAGAAATAACTTTACAAATCTTTAGATAATTCAAACATGGCTTTTAGTGGGATTTATAGCTCATTATGCCATTTCTAAAACATAGCTATAATGCCTTAAAAAATTCAAACTCAAGCTTCTAATTTTTCAAAACATACCTTAAATTATTTTGATTTATAAGTGTTTATCTGTTATTAAATTAGCCATGTTTAACTACCTTTGTCATTCAGAGGAAAGTGAAGAGACATTAAAAAACACCAAAGAAATCCAAAAGAAAGCCGAAGAAAAGTATGAAGCACTGGAGAATAAAATGAAAAATGCAGAATCTGAAAGAGAGAAAGAACTGAAGGATGCTCAGAAAAAGCTGGATTGTGCCAAAACAAAGGCAGATGCATCTAGCAAGAAAATGAAAGAAAAACAACAGGTAAGACCTTCCTTAGAATCTTATAATTGGCATAGAGCAGAAGGTGTGAAATGTCAATGGCTGGCCATACTCATCAGTGTTGATTCCAAAATAAGCCCGTTGTGTAAATTGTAAATTATGCGTCTTACAAGCCAAATGCTGTTCTCTGTAAACCCCACAGTTGAGTCAAGCAAATCAGGAGCAAATCATGTGATGTCATGTATGTCTTACCAGAGAATTGGAAGATCGATATTCCTGTTTATTACCACCTGTGTGGATATGCACTGTTAGAAGCTGATGAAAAAGCATGCTATATTTGTAAGGTGTCATAGAATTGGAGACTGATAATTAATATCTTTTGCATAGTGCCGGAGACTATTTCAATGTGTTTATGTCTTTAAAGACTAATTACACTCTTAAGGTTTACTTCTTTACCCAACTTAAAATTCTTTCATTAAATAGCTTCTCAAAAATTTTCCAGTGTACTAAGTGTATCGTGGAAAACAAATTCAAGGTACACAGGCTTTTATGCACTGAAAAAATTTGTCACTAAAGCTCACTACTGCATATGTTATGTAGAATTTTATTACTTTCCTATGGTATGATTAAAGATAAAGAAAACAACTGTGCAATTTTCTAAACTCTAATTTTACACCTATTTAAAAGGGAATAAGCTTCTGTTTTCTTTTTCTTCTGAGATAACAGCTTGGTTTGTAGGTAGTTTAATACTAAATGATTAGTCCTACTGAAGTGAGAATAATGTTAATTTTTATCTCTGTATGAGGCTAAATTACTTGCCAGCAGTTAACCTTAATGCTGTGTTTCTATAGGAAGTTGATGCTATCACTCTAGAGCTGGAAGAGCTGAAGAGAGAGAGTGCGTCTAATAAGCAGCAGCTCGATGCTGTGAATGAAGCCATCAAAGCCTATGAAGGTCAGATTGAAGTAATGGCGGCTGAGGTAGCTAAAAATAAGGTATGATTTACCCATCAAGTTGGAGAAATTTAAAAACAGTTGTAGAAAGGTTTTGGGTTTGGGTTCAAAGAGCACTGAAGCAGATTATCCTTTGGGACTAGATTTATTAGGAGACGTTGCTAACTCCACAGAAGACATCATGCTGGGGAATCAGAGAGTCCAGGCCCCAAGTGTGAGGAGGCGCACGGGATATGGTAGAGGGCTCCCTGTAGAGCTCATGACCCTTCTTTGATTTCAGAGAAAGGGAGGAAGTCTTTTGTGAAGTGAATTCATATCATTGTCTTTCAGTCAGGTGAGCTAGGATGACCAGAATTGGGGCATGGGAGGTAGGGGGGCGCTTGTAGTGTGAGGAAGAAAGTCAGGCATCTTGTTAATATGGACTTACAGGATGTGGGGAAGTAGAGAGAAGGAACATAGTTAAGGGGTACCCTTTATCAGAGTGAGGAATGTGTCAGGCTTGCCCTGTGTCTCTTAGAGTCTCATAATGTGAGCCTGTACGTTTCTTAAGTATTGATTATTTCTAGGCTGTTTTCCTGGAATTGGTCACCTGGGGAGTCTGTTTCAGTTTCAGATTCTGAGGCTCTTGGTAGGGGGTTGCCATTTTCTTCTACACAGCCGTTTTGAGAAAGAGACTTTTGTGGGTGGGCATGGCCTATTTAAAATTAGCCCCTAGCCTGAAAGTTAATGCTCATCTACTTACAAAATGTTGAATTAAAATGGTTGATTTAGTGCTTTAAGTCTTTTCATTTATGATCACAGCCTGATGTGAAATGGGGATTTAGAAAGTTATAAAATCACATCAAGCCAAGGCGTGTTGGCACACGCCTGTAATCCCAGAACTCAGGAGGCAGAGGCAGGTGGATCTCTGAGTTCAGGGCCAGCCAGCCAAGGCTACACAGAGAAACCAAGTCTAGGGAAACAGCAAGAACAAGAAATTACATCAAAGTTTCAGCCTGAGTCTACACAAATAAATCCATACAGAGTTTAAAGAAAAAAAATTAACTGGGAGAAAGGATTGATCACTCAAAGAAAATTCTAAGTCATATAAGAATTATAGAAAGAAATAGGTGGTACTCCCAGGACTGAGGCAATTGATCCACAGAACAGCCTTGGAGCCCCACTTTACCCACAAGGCTGAGGACCAGGTCTAATTGCAGAACTGTAGCTGACTTGATAAAGATTTAGGTTTGCCAGAAAAGACTGTCCACAGAAAGGTCGTGTGTGTGTGTGTGTGTGTGTGTGTGTGTGTGTGAGAGAGAGAGAGAGAGAGAGAGAGAGAGAGAGAGAGAGAGAGAGAGAGAGATAAGTTTCTATGAACAGTAGTAGCCTTTGGGTGGTATCCAGCCTAGAACTAAGTAAAGCCCCATGCTAAGACATGCATGGCATTGTCCCCTGTACTTGGTAAGTCTACCTGTGAGACAAGCACACTGAAACCAGCAAGTACAGCCCCTTCTTACAGTGCCTCTACAGGGATGTAACATTGTAATGCAGCAAGTGTTGCAGCTGGTCCAGAAGAAATGCCCAGTTCTCAGAAGCAGCCCTGTGAAGACAAGGATTTAGAGACTCTTGGGAATATTTTATACTCATACTTGCTTTAATCATTTTAAATTCTCCTTTTTATTATTTCTACTTGTACTTCTGTAATATAACATTCATTTTTCAAGTATTTGGGGCTTTAGCTATTTTCTTAAGCAGCATATGTTTTATGTTAATTAAATATTATTTGTATTCAATTAACACATAATGTTCCAGGGGTCTCCCATCTACATAAAGAACATTTTACCTTTGCCATGCACTTATGCTTCCAACCGTAGCCTGCAGTGTTTTACGAAGTGCTTGCTTCACTCCTGACATTACTCCTAATTACAATCCGTTTTGTTAGCACATTAATACTACATTAGCCGCAGAGTAACAATTTTTAAACACTACTTTTCTGACTACGAATTTGTAATTTGACTCAACTTAACAGTTAATGTTGGTTGGATGTTTAACACAGTTTCTGTTCAATTTTCCTTTCTTGTCTCCAAGATAAATTTTAATTTTTGTTTTTCTGGTTTCCTTTATTTTGTTTTGTTTTTTTAATCTTAATTTCTTCCTCTGTCTTCTACTATGCTCTGTCAATGTCATGTTGGTTTTCTTTTAATAGGAAACTGTTTTTAAAGGTTGTTCAGTCAGACTTTCCCTTAAAAATTATTTCCTTTTGCCAATAGAGCAGATAAACACAATCCCTGGGAGCTAAGGAAAGAAGTTAACTTCCTACTGACTAAGTGGCTTGAGACAAAGAATATTAAAACTCCATTTCTGCTCAGTCTGAAGTGAAAGATCTCATGTACTTTTTTCTCAATGCAAAAAAGACTGACAGTCACATATATACTACACTTTTAAACCTTGGTATGAGAGTCTTCATAAGCATGCTTTTGTCAACACATTCTTACAGTTGATAAGGCTCTATGTATTATTTCCTTTTAATGTATCAGAATTTTACTCTTTTTTTTTTTTCTTCAAAGAGTTTTAGGAGCTAAAATGTCTTTAATTTTCTTGTTCTTGCAGAAGACCATAAATGAACACAGCTAGGCATTAGAAGGGACTAGGCTACTGAGCACATCCAATAGTCTAAGGTGTATAACACCGTTGCTGGGCATTATGCTGTTTCCCTAATTCCCCCATGCAGTAATCTAAATTATCATTAGTGCTTGTGATTACTTAAGGAAATCATGGAGTCCTTTGGCAGATTATTGTGCTGAGCTTGGTTTTGTCTTGGGTTTTTTTTCCTCCTGAGTTGAGCTAGGGGGTCATTGTTTTGTTTCATGTGAACGTTTCTGTGAGTTTGTCATCTTCTCTTTACCACAAGGACATTCAAAATCTAGGGTGATGCAAAGGGGCTGAGGGAGTTGGTAGCAGACTGAACATGGCTATAATCAGTCCTTTGGAAGTTAGGTAGTCTCCACCTAGCTGGAGCAGGTGGCCCTGAAAGCCAGGGGAGGAAATGTATTTGTCTTTGCAACAAATTTTTTTGCTTTCAACAAAAGGATTCTGTTTCTTTTATTTTAACCTGTGTGCTAAAATCAAATGCTGCTACATTGTTTTGCTAGTGGTCATACTGTATAGTCACCTTACATTTGCAGAAGGGAAAAAACACAAAGCCACCTCCCCAGTCTTGAGCCCTTATCTTTGTCCTTCCTATATGTATGTTCTTTGGGGATCTTTCCATTTATCTTAACTGCCCCAAACTGCACGTTTTAAACTGAGAGACATAGCAGGTCAGCCTTAGTACTCCCTCCTCCCAGCCCTTCATTCGGTCTACACTGCATACAGTAAAAGCTCTCGTTTCCAGCATGGCTTGTATACCAGTGGTAATATGAGGTTTGCCTTGTTCTTGGATTCATGACTCACTTCAGTGTAGCTTTAAAATGTGAAAGGTTAGACAGCCGTTTACTTGAGTCACTTTAACATGCTTTCCAGAAGTCTGTCAGACAAACTTGGAGCAGAATTAAAATACGTACTTAATACCTTACTTTGTATTCTTTAACTTTTCTTTTTGTTGTTGTTTTAGGAAGCAGTAAATAAAGCTCAAAATGAGCTGATGAAGCAAAAAGAAATACTAACGGCCCAGGACAATATAATTAAAGATAAATATGCAGAAGTGGCAAAACACAATTTACAAAACAATGATTCTCAGCTTAGAATTAAGGAGTTAGACCACAGCATAAACAAACATAAGCGAGAAGCTGATGCTGCTGCTGCGAAGGTATGGTTATGTTTAGTTTTACCACCTGGATGATAAAGTTTTTATTTCTGAGCTCTTGAAAAATCTAGCAACTGCTCAATAGGACACTTGCTACAAATGACAGAACCACAGCCTAAACTACGTTTGAGTTTACAGCTGCATTAACTGCTTATCACTAACAATCACTTTCAATAAATGGCCCAAATGATTTAGTTTAAATTTAATTGTGGACATTTATTTCTCTCTTTAAGAGGTATTTCTATAATATTTAGTGTTATCCAATGGAATTGGTATTTGTGTCCATATTTATTAACACAACTTACTATTAATAATAACACATTCATCATCTTATTACAAGTTGAATTTGAAAAATTCATAAAAATATGTATATAGGTCTCATTTTAAACGACATTGGTTTTTGGGTGTTCTCATATTCAGGTATCAATGCTATTTATATCATCTTACTGAAAATATGATATTGTGCAATGCAGTTATTTTATTTCACAGTACTTTAAGAATTTTAAAGAGGATATGGTTGCCTTTGTAAAAAATTATTATATCAGACACTATGCTGAAGATAGAGGGATAAGTAACTATGCTTACGGTACCATAAGTAACTATGCTTAGGTACCTTGCTAGTCCTCTTAGGAGCTAGACTGCAGTTGAGAGCTTACTTGTGTTTTAGAGGTACTGTGCAGTGGAAGTAGTGAGGGTAAATAGATTAGACAGCACAACACTCTACTCATAAGAATGAATCTCACCTCTCACCGGTTGTAGAGGAAAACCATTAAGGGTTATAATTTCAAATTTGAAGTAGTTGTATTATATGAAAAAGTTACATTTTTACCTTGTCAGAAGAGGTGGACAAAGGGTAGTCAATATTCAGGGCTTCTTTTTTCGGTCTTTCTTAGATTATAATTCTAAGAAAATTATTATATAGTGACAATTAGGCTTCTATGATTTCATCAAATATATGATTATTTCTAAGGAATTTTAGCTGCACACAAATTACTTTTTGAAGTAATTTAGTAAAATCCGAATGAGCATCATCTAACTTAATTTTAATAGAGATATTTTGAATATCTTCACTCTGTAAATCTTAAGTGCTTCAAGATTTAAAACATTTTGTGTGCTAACATTCCATATGCAGGAAATTAAACACTTGGTCTCATATACCAGGTCAGAAAGTAAAGACACAGTAAAAATGTCATGTAAAGTTATCTTCAGATTTTGTATGAATTTTCAGTTTTGACTTAGATCTATTTCCAAGATATCTCACTGTATATATGTAAGTATTCCAAAATTGAAATAACAAAACAAAACCCAGAGCACTCAACTTGAATTTCTTTTTTTTTTTTTAAGTTTTTTATTAATTTATTCTTGTACATCTCAGTGGTTATGCCATCCCTTATATCCTCCCATTCTTCCCTCCCTCCCATTTTCCCCTATTCCCCTCCCCTATGACTGTTCCTGAGGAAGATTACCTCCCCCTGTATATGCTCATAGGGTATCAAGTCTCTTCTTGGAACCTGCTATCCTTCCTCTGAGTGCCACCAGGTCTCCCCCTCCAGGGGACATGGTCAAATATGAGGCACCAGAGTACATGTGAAAGTCATACCACACTCTCCACTCAACTGTGGAGAATATTCTGTCCATTGGCTAGATCTGGGTAGGGGTTTAAAGTTTACCACCTGTATTGTCCTTGGCTGGTGCCTTAGTTTGAGCGGGACCCCTTGGCCCAAATCTGCCTATCATAATGTTCTACTTGTAGGTTTCTAGGACCCTCTGGAATTCCTCTACTTTGCTATTCTCCCATGTTTCTCTCATCTAGAGTCCCAATAGGATGTCCTCCCCTCTGTCCCAGTTTCCTGGTAAGTGGAGGCTTTCATGGGACATGCCCCTTGGGCTAGTATGCAGATATAAGTGAGTATATACCATTTGAGTCTTTCTGCTTCTGGGTTAACTCACTCATTATGATCGTTTCTAGCTCAATCCATTTGTCCACAAATTTTGGGAATTCCTTGTTTTTAATAGCTGAGTAGTATTCCATAGTGTATATGTACCACAGTTTCTTTATCCATTCTTCTACTGAGGGACACTTAGGCTGTTTCCATGATCTGGCTATTATGAGTAAGGCTGCTATGAACATGATTGAGCAAATGTTCTTGTTGTGTGCTGGAGTATCTTCTGGGTATATTCCAAGGAGTGGAATAGCTGGGTCTTGAGGAAGCCCTATTCCCAGTTTTCTGAGATAGCACCAGATAGATTTCCAAAGTGGCTGTACTAGTTTGCATTCCCACCAGCAATGAAGGAGTGTTCCTCTCTCCAGACATCCTCTCCAGCATGTGGTGTCGCTTGAGTTTTTGATCTTAGCCATTCTGATGGGTGTAAGATGGAATCTCAGAGTTGTTTTGATTTGCATTTCCCTAATGACTAAGGAGGTTGAGCATTTCTTTAAGTGTTTCTCAGCCATTTGATATTCTTCTGTTGAGAATTCTCTGTTTAGTTCCAAGCCCCATTTCTCAATTGGGTTATTTGGTTTGGTGGTGTTTAATTTCTTGAGTTCTTTATATATTTTGGATATTAGACCTTTGTCAGATGTTGGGTTGGTAAAGATCTTTTCCCAGTCTGTAGGCTGTCGCTTTGTTCTCTTGACAGTGTCTCCTGCCTTACAGAAGCTTCTCAGCTTCATGAGGTCCCATTTATTAATTGTTGACCTTAAGGCCTGAGCTGTTGGTGTTCTGTTCAGGAAGTTGTCTCCTGTGCCAATATGTTCCAGGCTCTTCCCCACTTTTTCTTCTAAGTGACTTAGTGTCTCTGGTTTTATGTTGAGGTCTTTAATCTACTTGGATTTGAGTTTTGTGCAAGGTGACAAATATGGGTCCAGTTGCATTTTTTTACACATAGACATCCAGTTAGACCAGCACCATTTGTTGAAGATGCTATCCTTTTTCCATTGAATGGATTTGACTTTTTTGTCAAAAATCAAGTGACCATATGTGTGTGGATTCATATCTGGGTCTTTGATTCGATTCCACTAATCAACTAGCCTGTTGCTGTGCCAGTACCATGCTGTTTTAATTACTATTGCTTAATAGTACAGTTTGAGGTCCGGTATGGAGATTCCTCCGAAGCACCTTTTATTGTACAAGATTGTTTTAGCTATTCTGGGTTTTTTGTTTTTCCATATGAAGTTTAGAATTGAACTTTCAGTGTCTTTAAAAAATTGTGTAGGTATTTTGATAGGGATTGCATTGAATCTGTAGATTGCTTTTGGTAGGATGGCCATTTTTACTATGTTAATTCTCCCTATCCATGAGCAAGGAAGATCCTTCCATTGTCTCATGTCATCTTCAATCTCTTTCTTCAGAGTTTTGAATTTTTTTTCAAACAAGTCCTTCATTTGCTTAGTTAGAGTAACTCCTAAATATTTTATATTGCTTGTGGCTAATGTGAAGGGTGTGGTTTTCCTAATTTCTTCTTCTGCAAGCTTTGTCATTTGTGTATCGGAAGACCACAGACTTTTTTGAGTTAATTTTGTATCCAGCCAATTTCAACTTGAATTTCTAACACTTTGATTCATCCCTGCTCGTGCTTGGTGGGAAGATCCTTCTCTGTGAAGGCTGTTTTAAGTCTACAGTCCCCCCAGAAAAGTACTCACTTGTCCTTATTCCTGCAGATAAGCCCCTACACCCTTTCTTTGTCTGTGTCATTGTGATTTATTTACCCTTCCCAAATAATTTGACTTAAAAGTAGTAAGCATTTTGCAAACTGCTTTGAAAAAGTTTTGGTTTGAATACAATTATATTTTCTTTCCTTTTGCATCTATGGCCAGGTATCCAAAATGTTGAATGATTATGACTGGATTAATGCTGAGAAACATCTCTTTGGCCAACCGAATAGTGCCTATGATTTCCAAACAAACAACGTCAAAGAAGCTGGTCAGAGACTTCAGAAGTTACAAGAAGTGAAAGAGAAACTAGGGAGAAATGTCAACATGAGAGCTATGAACGTACTGACTGAAGCTGAAGAGCGGGTAAGTTGGCTTCTCTCAGTGCCCGGCTGTACTCAATACCTGTAAGCCAGACAAACCCTGTCCTCCCCAAGTTGCTTTTGGTCACACAGTTTATCACAGCAAGCATAATCTCAACTAGGACAACCTTCTTCTAATTCTTTAAGCATTTTCCTTTTAGCATTCTTTTTTAGAATGATATTAGTGCCCAGTTATCATGATCTAATAAAAATTAAAAAGCCCCACAATGCAGTAGCTGAAAGCAGAGCCCACAGAGGAGTGCCGCTCACTGGCTTGCTTAGCCTGCTTTCTTATTTAACCCAGGACACTATGCTCAAAGATGGCACTGCCCACAATTTGCTGGGCTCTCTTTTATAATATTAATCAGGAAAGTGTTCCACAGACTTGCCTTACAGGCCAGTCTCATAGAGACATTTTCTCAATTGAGAGAGAGACAGAGAGACAGTGTCTAAGAAACAGCAGTGTTCTCTATTGATGAACAGTTAACCTCTCCCCCTGATGTTTTGTATAAGAACTTAACTTACGGAACAAGTAAGATGGGAAACTATAGAGAGGAGGTGGCAGGGCCGGCTCAAGTTAAGACAGGAGATGCGAAACCTGCCTGAACTTTGAAGCTATAAGGAAAAATGGATTGGGACTGTCGTGTCCATTGTGGGGCTTTCCTGTGGGAGCCGCTCAGTAGGAGGGTGGTGTGAAACAGTACCAAATACTCAGCTGCAGAGTCCACTCCAGCAGGACAGAGCAGTGCATAGAACACCTAAAGAGTTTATTATGTTCGCGGGACTGAAAAAGGCCAATTGGGCAGAGCCCAAGGAAGACCTTCATTCTGTAGTTAGAAAGATAAAGGCCAATTACTGTATTACATGGGACATATACATCACTACAAAGAATTAGTTTATTTGTGGCACTGCTAAAACTGGCCCAGTTGTACTTAACTTTTCATGTGATATTTTTAAGTTTGACTCAAATGCTAGGAAGAAGAGACTATTAGCGTAGTCTAAATATTTTTAGGACTTAATTCTTGATTCTGGAAGTTAAATTTTCCTGTATATTGGTAATATGTTTACTTTTTTCTCTTTTTGAAGATTTATTTATTTATTATGTGTACAGTGTTTTGCCTGCCATGTACATCTGCAGGCCAGAAGAGGGCACCAAATTTCATTATAGATGGTTGTTGAGCCACCATGTGGTTGCTGGGAATTGAACTTAGGACCTTTGGATAGTAGGCAGTGCTCTTAACCTCTGAGCCGTCTCTCCGGGCCTATGTTCCCTTTCCTTATACTTTGGTTTATATTATAGTGTTGGTGCTTTGTATCTTTCTAGATAATAGGATTGTGTCAGGTTTAAAAATATCAAAACTTCTTTATGACTAAATTCCAGAATGTGGAAGGAATTTTTAATTTTACAAACAAATTATCGCATTTTTCTTACAGTATAATGATTTGATGAAGAAGAAAAGAATTGTAGAAAATGACAAATCCAAAATCCTTGCAACTATAGAAGATCTTGACCAGAAGAAAAAACAGGCCCTAAATATTGCTTGGCAAAAGGTACTTGAACCCCAAATGTAATCCCAAGGCAAGGATGAAGGATGCCATCACGGAGTTTGCACTGTAAGAGCAGCTCAGTGCAGCTAAGGGAGGCACATGTTCACACCGAAGTTAAAGCCCCCTAGAGTTTTAAAAATGTGGTTTTATATTTTTAGACTTTATTACAAGGCATAGAGAGGCAAGTTCATGTCACATCGTGACTTCTCCATTCAAAGGGAAAAACACCATGTATTCTCTTTTCTCTACAACGTCTTATATGTGGAAGGAAACTTCAATATCTCCAGTATCTGCTACACCCTACACAACGGCTTAACACTAAAAGCAGCGCGTCTTACTTTTGACAGTGGGGTTAGAAATAAGACTATTTCACCATCTTTTGTCTTTCTCGCCATTTTCAAAACATTCACATACTCCAAATCTATACCACTCAATGAACTGCTATGTTAAAATACAAGTTTGGGGTATAGTTGGTGTTGCTGTAGCAATGATGATGATAATTTGCAAGTTCTATGAATTGAAGTTAAAAATGAAATAGCAAGACTTAAAAAAAATATCTTTTTAATTGCCATATAATACTTGTTTGTATTTTAAGGGTATGTTGTGGCATTTCAGTACGTGCAGTGTTTAATAATGAGACACAGGCACTCAACATACTCACTTCAAATATCTAATACTTCCTTGTACTAAGAACATCAAAATCCTTTTCTTTTTTAGCTATTTTGAATTTTCCATTAATTGCAGTCAATTTTATTTCATCCTGTGATCTAAAGCAGGATAACGTAGTAATCTTAGAGGCACACCTGCACCTGGTAACCATCTTCTCTCCACTCCCCTTATCTGGAGACCCTTCCCAGGCTCCTAAGGACTATTGTAGTGCTTCACCTTTCATATAGGTATTAGTTAACTTTTCTCATTGCTATGACAAAGGAAGGGTTATTTTGGCTCACATTCTTGGGATATGCTCCATCACAGCAGGGAAGTCCTGAGGTGGGAGTAGCAGCCCACTGAGCATGTTGTCCCACAGTCAGGAAGCAGAGAGAGAGATGTGTATGTAGTGGTTTGCTCACTCTTTCATTCAGTCTGGGGCCCTACCCCGTAAAGTGGTAGCACCCTCATTTAGTATGATAGGCTCTTGTAAATGCAGATGTGACCATGGTTGTCTCTGGGAATGGCAGATCCTGTCGGTTGTCAGTCAAGACCAGGTATCATAAAAGGATATGTGACATCTGTATTTCTATGCCTAACATTTACTTAGCATAATCTTTCCTATTCATGTTGTGAAAGAGAATAGATTTTTACTTTTTTGTGGCTGGACAATATTCTGTTCTGTAGATGTATCAGATGTATCACACTTTCATTGTATACTTATTTATCAATAGAGGCCCTATATTGATTTCAAATTTTGACTCTTTCTGCATCTTTGATGCATTATACTTTGTCTTTTTCGGGTGGGCCATTTTAACTTGAGTGAAATGGTAGGTCATTGTGGTTTTAGTTTGCATTAGTGATGTTGAAAATGTTTCCTTTTCCTTCTTGGCCTTTTGTGTGACTATTGTGAGGAAATTCTATTCAGGTTATTTACTCATTTCTATATCAGGTTTTGTTCTTAAGTTTAAGTTACATGCCTCATTAGTATATGCTTTGTAAGAGTACAGATTTTTCCTCCTACTCTTCAGGTTTTTTCTCTTAACGTTTGTTCTTAGTTTTAGTTTAATGTGTCATATTCTAAATGTCTTTGTCTCCTTGCAGTTTTTGTTTTAAGTCTTATTACAGCTGATTTTAACATGCCTGCTGCTGCTCACTTTTAGTTCCTGCTTTCATGCTCTATCTTCCCATTTCCAGTCTTTGTATATATTTTACTGGTAAACCAAATCTCCTCTCGGCATTGTATCATTATATCTAGCTTTATCGTTATCTGTCGCCCAGTCTGCATCTTAAAGGAATCTAACCCTTTTACCTTCGAAGGTGTTAGTGATAAAGATGTACTTCCTCATTCTGCTAAGTATTTCCTGCTTCATAGTTTCTTCATTTTTTCCTTCCTCTCCTTCATCTTTGTGGTTAGTGACTTTCTGTGTTGGTAGAAATTTATCCTTTTATGTGTATATTATTCGTATCTGTTCTACTGTGTGTGCTGTAAACTTTGTGTTTGTTTTGTATGATTGTATACAGTGTCCCTTGACTTATACTGTAGAAGTGAAAGCAGGACAGTTTGGGTGCTGACAAATTTCCATCGTTCGTTTTACCTCAGAAAGTTTCTCTTTCAAATGGAAGCTTTGCTGGCTAGCTTTGTCATAAATGACACTTTTTATTTGTCTTCATGAACTTGAATATCACTTCATATTAGCAATATAGAAATGATTTTTTTAATATTTTATCTGAATACACAATAAAATGAAAGGCTTAAAGTAGATAGAGAAACTACAGAATATACACAAATTTGTAGAGACTAAATATACAGCTACTTAATCATGAACTGGTCATTGTGAAACCTAAAGGAACTTTTAAAACCTAGAATTAAATGAGATACAACATACCGAAATGTAAGAGATAGAAGGAAAAGTGCTGCAATGGAAACTGACCTAACAGAACTCTACATTTAAGAAGTCACAGAGATATTACATGTGTAACTTACTGATGCAGCTTTGGACCGTAGAAAAATAAGAGCAACCAAATCAATGGATGGAATATCAATGTTAAGGCACAAGTTAATGAATTAATAAGAAATGAAAAATAATAACAATCAGAGAGGAAAAGAGAGTCATTACAGCAGATACCAGTGTTATTCAGAAAATCATCGGGGCCTATTTTAATAAAATATATTATACTAAATTAGAAAATTAAAAGACTAATACCTACTGTCTTAGTTACCAGTCTCTTGTGAGGAAACACCATGACCAAGGCAGTTTATAAAAGGAAGTATTCTATTGGTGGCTTATATTTTGGAGAGTTCATGATCATCAGAATAGGAAGCATAGTGGCATGCAAGAAGGCATGGCTGAAAGTAGCTGAAAGCTTATTTCCTGATCTGCAGGTAGGAAGCTGAGACGTAGTGCAGCATGGGCTTTTGAAACCTCAAAGCCCACCCCGGTTATATACCTCTCTTCCAACAAGCCACGTCTCCTAATCCCTCCCAGTCCTTCCCAAACAGTTCCAACTAAGGACCAAATGTATGAGTCTATAGGGGCCTCTTCAAACTACTACACCTACCAAAATTAAACCAAGATGAGATAATAAAGTATTGTTCAACAAATGTTGACTGCATTTTGTCCTTTCCTAATTCCCAAAATCACCAGTGCAACTAATATGTGTTGAATATTTAGCATGCAGTCATCATTCCCCTTTCTTAGTGTTCAGCAGGAACTTACTGTGGTAGAAGCTGTAGATACTAGCATATGTATTTTTTTGGCTTAAGTAATAAAAGTTCTTTAGTTAGGTCCATAAGCTGGTCTTACGCTGCATCTTTAAGTTAATTATAGAATATCTAAACAATTACTTATATCTAGAGCAATTCCGTGCCGACAGAGAATCACTGCTGAATCCCACCAGACCTTTAAAGGAACTAATAGCAGTGCTGCTCAAATTTTATAAAATCAAAAGGGATGGCATGCTGCCATACAATCTTTTCCAGTCTGTATTGGTTACATCAAGTTCTGTGAAACACACACACACAAACACGAGAACAGAAGAAAAATTATAGGTCAATCTATTTGCATGCAGAAACTTGTAATGTGTATGAAGTTAATACTGGGTCCTAGAAGATGCCCCCAAATGGTTCTCAGCTTTAGTACAAATGAGAATTTATTTTGTAAGTAGATTGTACTCTTTCTTAATTCCCAAGGTTCTTGCAGTTCAACTGATGTTTATTGACTATTTAGTATGCCAGTCATTATTCCTTATTTTCTCAGTTTTCAACAGTAAGCTAATGTGGTAGGAGCTGTTGATATTAGCATATATACTTCTTTTGGCTGAGGTAACATGTGATCCTTAGTTAGGTCCATATTCAGGAATGCTGCTTGCCTCTGAGGGATTTTCTCGGTATATTTATTGTGCATTTTGTGTACTTGCCCCCAAATCTGAAGATTTCCCTAGAGAACACGACTGTTAAATACTAGAGGACATGCATTTGGCTAGAGACAATGCTTCTTTCTCTGTGATATACTCATATTCGTCTTCTGAACTCAGAAGTTATTGGTCATATTCATAAGACAAATGGCTAGATGCTGACCAGGTATATTTGTATGTGCACTGAGTCAGCCCATATGCCATGAATTTGGGCCTAAATCTCTGTGTAGTCACCTGTTGTGGCAATTCAGACAGGCCAAACGGCTTCCTAGTCCTTTTCTTCCTGACAGTGCAGTGGGCCTGTTGAGTTGCATGCATACATACTAACAATTGGAAAACACTCTGATGCTGTAACATGATCTTTTTAATCTAGGTGAACAAAGACTTTGGCTCTATTTTTTCTACCCTTTTGCCTGGTGCCAATGCTATGCTTGCACCACCGGAAGGGCAGACGGTTTTAGATGGTCTGGAGTTCAAGGTTGCCTTAGGAAATACATGGAAAGAAAACCTAACTGAGCTAAGTGGTGGTCAGAGGTAAGTAATCCCTTTACAATTTATAATTTCTCATGATTATTTTTAATATATTTCATCATTTCATTTACTGTGTAATTCTGTTTCAGTTTTGATTTGGTTGGCTTCCTTTGCAGAATTTGAAAAGCCTAATACATGAGCTACAGATCTGGTTAAAGTTTGTTTAAACTAGTAGATGGTAACAACTATAAGCAAGGATGTCACTTAGTGTTGCATGGCTGTGGCTCATGCTTGGAGGGTCTGGCTAGCATACACAAGGTTCTGGATTTGCGCCCTAGCACTGGAAAGAAAAATAAACAGACTCTAGGAGCAACAACTTATTAAACATAGCAGTCAAATCTATTCACGCAAACTGAGGAGGGAGGAAGAAAAACTCAAAATCAGTTTGGAGTCCTGTTGAAACTGCCTGACACACATGAAATTAGTGTTCCAAAATGAGAGGAAAATGGGAGCAGAAGTACTTCAAGGAATAGTGACACCAGATCTCCCAGGTATGATGAGTTCTGTAAAGAGAGCAATTGAGCTAGCGGCAGAATAAGGACAGAGACATACTGACACAGCAAGACATTTACAAAATTACTGGAAACCCATATACATGTTCTTCAATGGCAGCCAGTGGAATACACATAGCATGGAGGGAAGAAAGATTTGAGACTTTCGACTTCTTATCCCAAACACCAGCTGGGAGTTCTGGGGCATTAGAAAGTGCCGGAAGAAATGGGTCAGCCTAGAATTCTGTGTCTAAGAGAAACACTGAAGCCAACAAACTTTCAGAAAAAAGCCAAAAGACATTGATAATTCAGAAAATTATTAGAGAAATAGTGAGACTTGGGTCTTTTTTTTTTTTTTTTTTTTTTTTTTTTTTTTTTTTTTTTTTTATGAAACCCCTGTCATTACTTTAGTAGAAATATAATCTATACTATCTGTGTAGGTACCTATATAGATAGATATAGATGAATAGAAATATAATCTATACTATATATACATGTGTGTATATATATATATACACATACATATACTACATATAGTATATGTATATATGTGTGCATATATAGTATATATGAATTTGTGTGAACATATGCATAATATAAATTTTACAGGGGGTAATTAAATTGTTTCCTTAATATATATATATATATATATATATATATATATATATCAAGTCTCTTACCTGATGCCTAGACTCTAAATAAGCAATTGACGAAGGGATAAATCTTAATTGTTATAAAGTAACATGCTCTAGGGCTAGAAAGATATAGGTAAGAGCTCTGGCTGTACTTAAAGAAGACCTGGGTTTAGTTGCCAGCACCCACATGGAGACTCTCAACTATCTGTAACTCCTGTTGTAGTGATTACAACACTCTCTTCTGGCCTGTATGGGCACTAGGCATGTATGCAGTGCACAAACACATACAGGCAAAACAACCAATATATATATAAATTTTTTAAAAAAATGTTTTTAAGGGCTGGAGAGATGGTTCAGTAGTTAAGAGCATCGTCTGCTCTTTCAAAGGACCCTGGCTCAGTTCCCAGCACCCACATGGCAGCTCACAACTGTCTGTAATTCCAGTACCAAGGGATCTGACATCCCTATAAAATAAAATAAAGTATTTTTAAAAAATTTTTTGCCACATAGGAGAGATGGCTCTTCTGAAAGACCCGGGTTCGGTTCCCAGCACCACATGGCAGTCTATAACTCCAAGATCTGACACCCTCACACAGACATACATGCAGGCAAAGCACCAGTGTACATAAAAATAAATGAATTGTTTAAAACATTATTTTTAAAAAGTAACTTGATTTTCAGTATAAATGTGAAATGTAATGAGAATATTAAAATTGCCTCATGAAAATAGTTTGCTTGTGAAGAGAGCTTAGAACCTAGGATCCTTAAGACTTTAAGATGAGTCTACACTATCATATTAAAGAGATTGCAGATTTGTTTTAGTGTTTTGGTAGGATGTCTAAATATCGCAGCTTTATTTCTATCAACCTTTTCTCAGGTCTCTAGTGGCTCTCTCGCTAATACTGTCCATGCTCCTCTTCAAACCTGCTCCAATTTATATCTTGGATGAGGTGGATGCGGCCTTGGATCTTTCTCATACCCAGAATATTGGACAGATGCTGCGTACTCACTTCACACATTCTCAGGTAAGGACTACTCCATAAACTCTCAGGAGAGGGTAAATAGTTTTGTTTTATGAAACCAAGGCTTTATTAGTAATCATTAAGTTAGATATTTGGGGTTGGGGCTGTAGTTCAGTGCTGGAGTTCTTGCCAGCTATGTAAATTATCAAAAAAGGGGTCAGCGTCCCTTGAAGGAGAGAACCAGAGATTAACACTCTTGGTTTTATCATGATAAAGAACACAACTTAGAACTTATTTAATGATTATAACTACTTTCTGTAGTTATATGTCACAAGGATGCCAATCAAATATAGTGCTTAAAGAATATACTTAAGACATTAGAAAAATGTGGCCTATACTAGGGGAACTTTGGTTTCTCCTCGCTAAAACAGAGGAAAGCCCCTTGAAGCTGTAAAGAGTTGTTGTTGTTGTTTTATAATTTGTATGGTTGCTATAGGATCTGTAGCTGTCAAATATTATTAAATAAAACTAAATGGTGTACAGTTCTGGGGCCTCCTCATTCTCCTCACTCTGGAATATATGGTTATTATGACAGATTTTTAGGTAACTACAATGAAGTGGTGCCTTATTTCTATGAAGGTACTGTTTGGACGGAGGTAGAACTGTAGAAACTTGCAGTCTTCTTTGGTATTATTAAATTTAGCACATAGAAAATTATTTGACTAAATGATTACACCTATCTATAAAATAGGTACTGACAGCCACAGAAGTCAGCTACTGGGAAACAAGAACCTTAAATAATGAAACACTGAAAATAAAATTAAGAAACTTCTAAGATAAAAGAACATTACTATTCATTTGGGTACATATTACAGCAACTGTTTTCAGTTGTTATTTGACAAACTGCATTTTTTCAGTGTCATATGTTTAAAGAGAGAACAAATTATCTCCAGATAATTCTCTCTCTTTTATTAAATTAAAATATATTTACATCACTTTCTCCCTTCCCTTAACTCCAGCCCCCCAACACAAACACCTTGCTCTCCCAAATTCATGGCCTCCTTTTTAATTGTTACAAATGCACCACAAACATATATTCCTAAATAAATAAAACCTGCTCAGTCCGTGTAATGTTACTTGCATATATATGCGGGCTCACCACTTGGTATTGAGTCATCTGTAGTTCTTTGTCTGCAGTGTGGCCCCACAACATTTCCGTCTTCTATAAAAGCATATCTAGTGGTGGTGCCATTAATTGTATCAGCCATGTCATTGAGACATCATGGGTATAGCTTCTTGGATATTTCTAGGAGATACAATCTCATAGCAGACTTTCTGTTTCTCTAACTCTTAGAATCTTTCTGCCCCTTCCCCAATATTGCCTGACATTTAGATGCAGGAGTTGTGTTCTCTGCATTTTGATCACTTGTTTGGTTTTTGGTTTTTTGTTTTTTGTTTTCCTTACAATTTATCATGTATACAATGTTCTGTCAGCATGTGTGCCTGCACGTCAGAATAGGGCACCAGATCTCATTATAGATGGTCATGAGCTACCATGTGGTTGCTGGGAATTGAACTCAGGAACTTTGGAAGAGCAGACACTCTTAACCTCTGAGCCATCTCTCCAGCCCCTGGTTGTAGTTTTAAAAAAAGAAGTTCCTTTGATAAGGAGTGAGAGGTAAGCTTATCTGTGGAGAGAAGGATAAGTATTTAGAGCCAGGTACTGTGCTATTTAGTAAAGTGGCAATTGTAGGTTCTCCTTCAAGATCCATGACCTCAATAGCCCTGTGTATTTGGCCAATTTTCCACTACCAGGCCTGACTCCTGTAATTAGCGACCTGTTGACAACTGCCAAGATACGTATGCCACTATTGTACCCTCAGGTTATCATTGCCATGCTATTGCTCCCTTTTTGGGGAACTTGTGTGGAACTTTCTGTTACCCTGAAAGCTAAGCCTCGGGGTAGAGGCTTTTTGGTCAGAATCAGCAAGTATTACCGTCCCCACACTCCCACACCCCCCTCCCCCCCAGCTCCTCAGATCCTATGTCCAAAGTTCATGGTATCCTCAGCAGTAAGGTGCTTTTCACTTCTGGGAGGTAACCAGGGCAACAGTAATAGCC
Organism: Acomys percivali; assembly: GCA_907169655.1. Classification (NCBI taxonomy): domain Eukaryota; kingdom Metazoa; phylum Chordata; class Mammalia; order Rodentia; family Muridae; genus Acomys; species Acomys percivali. Next base: position 117,983,668 of record OU015743.1, read on the forward strand.
TATATGTTTTAGGAGTTTCTTGTACACTCCTAAACAACAACTCAAAATGAAATTATTCATGTTCATTTGCCTCATATTAGTGTCTTAGTCTTTAGCTATTAGGAGGGGGGAACATTGTTAAGATATAATGATTTTTGCTTTCTTTTTTTCTCTTCCATTAAGTTCATTGTGGTGTCCCTCAAAGAAGGTATGTTCAACAATGCAAACGTTCTCTTCAAAACCAAGTTCGTGGATGGTGTTTCTACAGTAGCCAGATTTACACGGAGTCAAAATGGGAGTATTCCAAAGGAAGCAAAATCCAAGGGAAAAGGACCCAACTGAGCGTGTACTAGAAGTTCAGAGTACAGACTTCTCACCTTTACCTTTTTACATATGAACTTTAAAGAATTTAGGATCCATGTTGTTTATATAATAATATTAACATTATTTTCTTACTTAATTCTTTTTTTATCACTTGTAAAAAAGCAGATTTCTCTTTTGTATGTATGGTCCAATTATTGTAGTTGTGATTGCATATCATCAGTTTTTTTCTTACAAAGATCTTTTTACATATTAAGGAACCTGAGATACTTCTAGTTGGTAAATTCTGTATGCAAAAGCCAAAATTACAAAGAAAAAGATTAAGTTCTAGGATAAATATAGCTGACAGTCAGCTTTTAACTAGTTTAATTTCTAAGGGCAGTATCAATAAACTTTCTCTTGCTTATAAAATCATTAAGTACAGAATACCTATGAAGCAAGCTGCTGGACCAACAAAGGCAACATGTAGCAATCATGCATGTACTGAGCTGTTTACTGCCAGTCCTGTCAGGACACCGTGCCAGATCCTCAGATAGGAAGTGGTGGGTTTTAAAAAAAATTTTCACTTTAATGATGTTGGACTATCATGTTTGTGTATGTTTAATAATTGGTCTCTACAAGCTTGAATTTGGAGTTTTTGTTTTTGTTTTCTTTAGCTTTGAACATTTTAGTAGAAGCTTGGGAAGAAAAGTATTGCACAGTATTACACTTGGATCGCTCTATCTAAAGGCCACAAATAATTTTTCAAGATTATGTCAGAATTCTCCTAATCTAATCAATAATCTGTTGGTAAATGTAGGACCTAGCAGATTAAATGAAGAGTATATTTTGCAAGAGTCTGGTAAACCTAAATAAATCTGCCTTTTTTTTTTTGTAACCACAATATCTCAGAAGCTCACTTGATGTAATTCTTGGTGCAAAACTTTAGAAAGCAGAGGCGGAGTTAATACATACCCTGAGATCCTCAACTGTAGCCCTTACTGTCTCTACGTACATTTTCACTTCAGCACTTCCACACTTGGAATGCTCAGAGCTCTGATGTGATTTCATCTGTTTTACATACTTTGGTCCTATGTTTCTCTCTGATTCTTATACCTTATTTCCTTGATTTTTACTTTCTTTGATGGATCATACAGGCCCTGGGCTGGACATTTCTCAAACTTCGTTTGCCATGCATATTTGTGATGTTATATAGTCATGAAGTATTTGTGTCCGTGGACATTTTGGAAATTATTTCATCTGGAGGGAAGAGATACTAAGGTGTAAATACTGACCTACAAACAGTATAGTCACAGATAGTGGACCTACATAGTATTTTGTTTCCGAGGGTGATATAAACTGGTGGTCAAAACAGTTGTGTGTATTCTCACTGCCACTGTCTCAGTATTCTAATTTGATCACAATGTAATCAATGCCAGCTGTTAATATCTTGGATTCGACAGTTATAAAATAGCATTGAATTGCTATTTTAACTAGCATTTTAAAAATGACTTAATAAGGTGGACAATTTTGTGTGATTTTCTTCTTTGTCCTTTTTCTTTTTCCTTGTATGCCTTCCTGTTTTGTTTTGTTTTGTTTTTTTCTCTTTTGTATTATATATAGTTTTGCTCTTTGAAAATTTTGTGCATATATTAAATTTCTGTGAGGCATATTAAATGTTTGGAGTAATGTTTTTAATATAATGAGGTTATTAAATAATGATACCCATAAGAAGGTAGGTTAACTAACATTGATAACTTAAACCACACACACGTCTCATTTTTATGTATTTTCTTATTTAGTCCTCATGTAGCTCAATAAGGTAATCTCTATCAGCATTCTATCGCTGAGGAAACTGAACAGAGAGGTTAAGTAACTTGTACATAGTAACAGCTCTTAGTGGGTGGCTGACTCTAGAAGCACTGGACACACAGGGTTGACTATACATAATCCCAAAATACTTGGGACCAGAAGAGGAGCAGATTTGGGAGATGCCTTATTTATTTTTCTAATTCTGTGGTAGATTGTGTGACCAAGGCAACTTAAACAAAGAAGTATTTAATTTGAGGCACAGGTTCCAGAGAGTTAGTCTATGACTGTCATTGCAAGGTGCATGGCTGCAAGTGGACAGACATGACATTGGAGTAGAATCTATGAGTTCACATTTTCATCCAGAGTAACTGCCAGTTTTTCAAAAGGCTATACTGAAAACTTTATATTACGGGTATTATAAGGTTTCTATATCTTATACTTTCTATCACCAAGTAGGAAACAGTGCCTCCTGGGCCTGTTCTGACTTCAAAAGGCAGTGAGAATGCTGTTTGACCATGTGACTTGGTAGCTTCAAGGGCACAAGAAAAGGCTCAGTAAAAAGTGAGGCAGCTTAAACATATGACAAGGCAGTATTTACACCACAGATCCCTAAGGCAAGTCCTACAATAGCAACTTCACTATCTTCTGAAGAGTACTCGTGGGTTAACAGACCCTTGTAGAGGAGGAGCATCTAACCATGAAGTAGAAAATGATCATATAGCCCCAAAGCCCATCTTTAGCTCTGTTTTGCCAGATTTGCCAACTTAGAATTGCCAGCAACAATACATTATAAGATGAAGTTAGTGCATTGAGAATAAATCCCCTGCCGGTTGTGGTGGCGCACGCCTTTAATCCCAGCACTCAGGAGGCAGAGGCAGGTGGATCACTGTGAGTTCGAGGCCAGCCTGGTCTACAAAGTGAGTTTAGGACAGCCAAGGCTACATAGAGAAACCCTGTCTTTAAAAACAAAACAAGACAAAACAAAGAATAAATCCCCTCTTTGAGCCTAAGATTCCCAGATAATCCACCATTGCTTATCATGCCCATGATTTGAGGAGTCTCATACAGCCAGTTGACAAGAGGAGAAAGCATGAGCTCAGGTCACAAATGAACAGACTGCTTGTGGACGATATTCAAAGTAAAAGTACCTGTGATGTGAACACTTTGAAAGATAGTGGCAAAGGAAAATCCAATGGGTAGATTTAAATGCTGCACCTAGACTTGTACTTTGTGTGGATACAACCTGAAGTTAAGAGTCAGTTTGGTGGTGCATGCCTGTAATTCTAGCACTCAGGGAGGCAGAGTCAGGAGGATTGCTGTGAGTTCAAAGCCATCTTGGTCTACAAAGTGAATCCAGGACAGCCAAGGCTACACTGGGAAACCTTGTCTCAAGAAACAAACCTGAATGGCTTGTCTGTTTACATAGAAACTATAAAAAGAAATACTGGTCAAATAAGCACAATCTTCAGACAAAGGTATGCAGATAGAAGTATGTGGGTAGATATAGAAATGGTGACAGATATTTGAGTACTATGACCAGAGAATCTTCACCTGTGAAGAGGCACCAAATTACTAAGTGGTTAGTGAGTTGGGCAACTGTCAGCAAGACTGTACTTCCAGCCCTCCTAGCATGGGGAAGGAGGTGCAGAGTTCATGTTGTCACAACACATTGTGCTGCTGAGGGCTGTCCAGAGTGGAGATAGTTCAGCTTGTGGAGGAGCGTTTGGTTTGAAAACCAGCTACTGTGGCTGTTTGTCACTGTTCTACAGAGTTTATTCAATAAGGTTCGCTCTGACCTTGCGGAAATGGTTACCAATTTTCACATGAATTTTATTGGGATAGGGTCGATTTGTTGGGAGTCTTCAGCTGTCATCTGTTCCAAGTTTTGGTTTAGTTCCCAAGAATCACTTTGCATCTCAGCACAGGCGGAGGGGGGAGTGTGCCCACATGTAATGCAATAAATAAGAATGGACCCAAGAAACAAGCCAGTGTAGCCATTTAAATGCCTAATGAAATACACTTCCAACCAAAATTAATCAGAAGCAAAGGGAAGGACACTGACTCGTCAAAGGAAAAAATTGCAATATCCACCAAGAAGATACTGCAATTCTTAACATCTATGTACCAGATACAAGTTCATGAAAGAACACTACTACAGCCTAGATCACACACAGACCCTCACAAAGTGATAATGGGAGACTTCTGTAGTCCACTTTAACTAATAGAGAGGTCACCAAGACAAAACACATACACGCTGGAGCTAAGTCACATCGCAAACCAAATGTACCTAACATTACAGAACATTTCACCCAAACAGAAAAGAATACACTTCAGTATCTCAGGACGTTTTCCAAAATTGACCACATACTCAGGCACAAAACAAACCTTGACAAGACCACTACAGATTAAAGCTGGGTATCAACAACAGAAAGCTTACAAATTCATGGAAACTGAACAACTTTAATGAATGCAAAATGGTTCAAGACAATTTTTTTTTTTATTTAAAACCTTTTAGAATTGAATGAAAAAAAAAAAAAAACAAATATGGGACACAAGGTAGTCCTAAGGAAAAATCATTAACTGTCCACATTTTTTAAAAAATTAGAGTTCTAATGCTACTAACTCAAAAATGCACATGGTGGCACATGCCTGTAATCTCAACACTCAAGGAGCCAGATCTCTGTGAGTCTGAGGCCAGCCTGGTTTACAAAGAGGGTTCAGGTTATCCAAGGCTACACAGAGAAACCCTGTCTTGAAAAATCAACAACACCACCAAAAAACACCAAAAAAACAAAAACAAAAAAACCCAAACAAAACCCCACACATACCTGAAAGCTCCAGAACAGAAAGGAATATTAACAAAAAATGAGTAAATGCCAAGAAATAATTAAACTCAGGGCTAAAACCAGTAAAACAGAGACAAAACAATTCAAAGAATCAATGTAATGCAAAGGTAGTTCTTTGAGAAAATCAATAGGATTTACAAACCTTTAGCCATATTAATTAAAAGGCAGAGAGAAAATATCCAGATTAACAAAATTAGAGATTAGCTGGGCATAAATCCATACACCTGTGGACACATGCTTTTCTACAAAGAAGTCAGAGATCCACATTGGAAATAAAGCATCTTCAACATATGATGCTGGCCAAATTGGGTGGCTGAATGTAGAATCCAAATTTATGAATTTGGTCCAAATTAAATCCATCCTCTCACCCTACACAAAACTCAAGTCCAAATTAATCAGAGCCCTCAACGTAAGGGCAGCTACACTGAATCTCATAGAAGAGAAAGTGGGGACTAGCACGAAACTCATTGGCACCAGGAAGGACTTTTTACACTGTTAGCACTGAGACTAGGAAAAACAATAAGTGGGACCTAATGAAACTGAGAAGGGTCTGTATGGCAAATGATACAGTCAATCAGTCAAAGTAATAAACCACACACAAATTGGGTAAGTATGGTCTTCTTAACACAGCTCTCTAGTATTGCAATTTTCTAACTCAGAAGCAACTCTTTTTAAATTTTAAGTCACAAATAATTTTAGTTTGTTCAGACACATTTATATGACAAGTCTTACTCAGAAATTATTTGAATTATAAGTGATAATAGAGTTTTTTCATTTCTATTAATTAAATCTTGGAATTATTAAAAAAACACCCAGGCTTACCTCATTCTATCTCAGAGCCCATTATGTACATGATTGAAAAGTAGTTTATGCCTTGATATCTTAGCATTCCATTACAATAGGTAACTACACAAAGCAGGCTAACTTCATGAAGAAATGGAGTTTATTTAGCTTGCAGTGTAGGCTGGAGCTCTCTTCAAACCTTAATGGAGCCCTACCTCTCCTCTCTGTTCAGTCCTATCTCCTTTCAGCTCTCTTACAGAGATCATTCCTAAGGGAGCTCTTCAATAGACAGCCAGCAATCCAAACTCATTGCTTGAGTTGGCTCCTGGACCCAAGACAGTAGTTTTTACTCCGTTTAATTCTTTGTGTTTCATGTATGTTAATCTGTTGACTGCACTTGAAATTGCCCTTGAGCTATAGTTAAACTGTAGTCATCTCGATCTCCAGAGTAGTCAAACACTTAAGAATTGAAAGAAATACTGGTCATCTGCCTGGTTCTCCCCTAATGCACTCTATTGTTTTCCCCTGTGGAATTCTCTACCTTAACCTGTGTTTGACGTTTTCAAAGGTTTCTAGGTTAGTCAGGGAAGCATAACCCTCATGCTTCCTGCCTTTTCTGGTGCTGGTCTAAACCTACCTCTTGTATCTCCTACACATTTACCTTTGTTTATTAACTCGTTTCCATATAACAGTTTCAGAAAAATAAAAGCATACAGCATATCCTCTGCCGAATCTTCATGACATAAGTAAATCCAGTTTCACTCCATTCCTCTCATGCTTCAACAATTTTTAGCATCTTATTCTACCTTCCCTATAAACTTTCTAGAATGCTTTAGCACAGGGACACCTTTTAATTGTTTAGCCATTCTAGTATTCACTTTCCCTAAAGAGGATTGTTTTAAAACAAAAACTAAAACAAAACAAAACAAAACAAAGCATAAAGCAACTAGGAAGATAATATTTCAAATTACCTAGTGCTTTCAAGGACTAACTACTTAACGTTTCCAAGTCTTCTGATTTAGTCATCTTTCTCCAATATAATGACTTGTGATGTTAGGAATGCTGGTCTCTTTGTAGGACTTGTGTGATTTAATGGTATCATTACTTTGTGAAATGATTTGACAAATTCAGGGCAGTTTCACTTTTCATTCCTCTAGTTCAAAGTAAGTGGTTCCTATTCAGATTGGCATTACTAATGACAGTGTGGGTTTGGCATTCTTCGCTTGGCTTCAAGGACAGCAAAAGGGTGAACAAGCTGCCAGTTTAACTGGCATTTCAGGCAAATGACATGAATGAATGCATGTGCGTGTACGTGGCTCATTGAAAATTATAATTGTGTATTTAAAAATGTATACAAGCTATATTTTATACCAAAAGCATATGTTTTGTGGATCAAGTAGCATATGGCAAGAAACAAACATCCTGACACTGCCCAGGAAATGAGGCCTCTACGATAAAGCACATAATTTTTCTTGAGAATGAAAAGTGTCTACTTTAGGGGGAAATTTTAATTATTAAAGTCTGTATTTAAGTAAGGCCCATAGAGGACTGTGATCCACACATTCTTTGATAACTTAACCAGTAATTTGGTTTGGAAAGTGGAATGATATGAGGCTTATGTCATTAAGAAGAAAACTCATTAATTCCCAGTTTCTAATTTACTTTAGGAAATCATTAACATTGAAAAGATTAGTTGGGAGGAAGATTGATGAGTTTAGTTTTCTCAGGGAACACCAAGGTTGTAAAAAGAAGTCAACTGCGATTTATCATTTTTATATTGTTTGTACTTCGTGTCTTAATGAACAAGTTGACATTTGATGCACTCAATTTTTATTATTTTATAGCTCACTAAGAGAACAAACTTTTGTAGAGTTTCCATCTTGGCTGATATTTAATGGCATAATGGGTGTAAGCAAAGATGTGAGACTCAGAAATCTAAATCCTAATGCTAGCCTGTTACCTACATACCTAGATTTATCTTATTATTCTTATTATTAGCCAAATTACACTTATCTGTAAATGGTGAATGGTAACAGTAATCACTTAATGGGCTTGCGAGGATTAAATGAGATAGTCCCCCTCACTCATGGTAAGTGTTCTCATGTGGTAGCTACTCATTATAATTTCAGTGGAGTCAAGATTAAGAAATGGTGTAATGTTTTTTGAATATCAGAGAGAAGTAACTCTAACATGAATTCCCAGAGAATAATGCCAAATGAATAATCCATCTATTCTAAAGTTCAATTTCATGTCTTCTTATAACTTACCTCAAAATACAACAGTGTCTTGTGAAGAGAAGATTTTGAAGAGAAAATTTTGACAACTGTAAATGAAATATACAATGTATTTTCCTTTTGGGCTTTAGAGAGGAAGTCTGTAAGCAACATGAGGTATTTGTCACAGGGACAAAATGAATATTGAGCTAAGTATTTCTCAGAATTCAATATCATCCCCCACTCTGTCTTTTTCCTTATTACAATTGAGCAATCATGTTTAAAATACACTTGTTTTATGTATATACACTACATATGTTATGCAGTCTAATCCTTACATTGACTTCATTGTTATTTTGTCTTATCTGTTGTTATTTGGCATGGTCTATTTTGCCTAATCAAAATCAGGAGATAGCGTATTGAAGGAATTTGTGTCAGACCACTGTGCTGGTGAACATTCACACTAGACCTGAAATTCACCTCGGTTTAGCCAAGACCCACAGGACGGAAGAGTATTCTGTTCCAGGTTGCTTTGTTTACAGTTTGGTCAGACAGAGCTGAAAAAAAAAAATGTGATCTATGGGAAGCACTGCAAAGGTCACAGGGAGGGGTAGTGTGCGCTGGTAGCTGTGTCCATGATTTCACAGATCCCTCGCTTTGTTTTGCCCTCTAGGGACCACTCACCAACACACAGATACTGTCATGAAATAATGCACTCCTACTCCCATTTAAAGGTCCCACATTTGTCTGATTGGTAGGAAATGCTCAGCTTCTTGTAGGAGGGAACCATTTGGCTGGGCTGTCTTCCAGGGAAGAGCTGTGTTTCCACAGAGCAGCTGGAGAGAGCAACCCGTCTACCATAAACCTTGACTTGGGATGTGTGCAGGTGCCGGTTCTTTCACAGTAATTGATAGGACTTCACCTATCAATACACACATGATGCAGACCTTGCTGGCAGCAGGGCCTTTGGCTGCTAGAGTTCACTTGGGTTTTCTCTGAGGAAGCCTTCCAGAACCCATAGACCGTAATGTTCAACTCAATAGGCTGTTTCCTTCTTATTGTGTTGCCTCATAAATAATGTAATTTTGGTTAGGAAATAAAAAAGTTTAAGTAGTGGCCTCATAGCCAAGAAGAAACATTTAATCAATTCCCGGTAAATTTATAAACGTAAGCTACAAAGCAACGTGGACTTCTGGCATGGACTGTCAGCTTGGATCCTTTGTATTAAATTTAAAATGCTTCTGTTCTAAGGCACCAAGAGATACACAGAGGTCTCATGGGGAAAATTCTGTTGAAATAAAATAATATATTATGGGAATAATATCTTCTTGGAAAAAAAAAGCCTAAAGCACCTTAGATGGTTTCTTATCTGAGGCATTGAGATCTCAATTGTGAAACATATTTCATTTGGGAACATGAAAAGAAAACATCCCAGAAGCTCTAGTGAGTTCAAAAGAAAGGTCACCAACTGAGACAATCAAGGTGAATGATGCTTGTATGATACCCAAGGCCCAGATTGAGGACCAGAGGGACCCAAGGTTTACTGATCTCAAGGATAATGTAAAAGCTTAGCCAATGACCTGGATGTCAGTGGAGACATCTTGTAAATCAGACACAATTAGTTCAGCACCCAGTGCGTGATATGGAAATCAAAGATGAGACAGATCCGTTTTCCAGTGGCCACATGGGCAGCAGTTTATGCTGCAGTTTGTATCACAGCATCCTGAGTCTCGTGGAGCCTTCATTACACCCTTGATGCTGACCCGTGGCCACGATATTTAAAGACTGCAAAGGCAATCTCGGGGAGAGAAGCTGTTCTTGGTTCATGCTGGATTCATCGTGAAGTTTGTGTGTAAAAACTAGGAAATATAAAGTCATAACTGTCCTGCTCTTCAGTTAAAGTCATTATAAACCAGACAGGGTTATTCCACATCGCAGCTGGGCTGGAAGCCTGCGTCTTTTCATTCTCACTACATATTATTATCCAGTGCTTGCCCCTCTCAATAAAAGAACATCATAAGAAACAGGGAAAAGTATATTATAAAAGAAGACATTTAAGGGCTCACCTGACATGCTGTCAGATTTTTCCAAGGTTGGTTACTGGTTTTGCTAGTGTAGGTTTTTTGTTTTTATCAGATACTATTATATTCCAGAATATTCTTATTTAAACCTCACAATATCTTTGGCAGGTAGTAATTATGCCACTTAAAAATGATGAGGCTGGGGCTTTATGAGGTTATATAATTTTGTCCAAAAGACTAAGGAAATTGCCAAACCAGATTCCAAACCTCATGACTTTTGATTTTACAAACTCCATGGTTATTTTCCCTGGGTATTTAAATATGAGTTTTGCAAGTAGGCACGGCCAGGCCTTTGGCCTACTGCTCCACTAGTCAGTTCCCTGGAGAACTCTAGAAGTTGAAAAATGACTTCAGTGATATTTATTGATTGAGGAAATGGTTTTAAGGCATTTATATCTTGGCAGGGGCCAGTCCTTTCACTGAGTGTCAGCTACCAGCACCTTTGGTTGGTAGTTATTCCCAAGAACATTAATCCACAAAACAATGATTCTATATTTGTACTTCTACTGAGGCAGTTTTCAGTAATTAAGCCAGACCAGGAGGCTGGTGATTTATACATGTGCAAAGGAGCAAGTATAGATCACTAAACTTAGTAGCTAAAGCAGACTCCAGCAGAGATTGATTGCTCAGAGGGCAACAGATTTTGTTTGTTTGTTTGTTTGTTTAACTAACACTTATTTTCTTAGTTTTAGAGATTGGCACCTTCTGAGGCCCCGCTGGGTTGCACATGGCTGTCTTCTTGCTATGTCTTCAAATGGCTACCTGGAAGTCTAAATGTTTAATGTCCCAATTTTCCCTTTTTAAAACTAATTATTTAACAATGATGGATTTGGGGTTGTTTTTGTTGTTGCCTTTGTGGTCTCTTCTTATCCCCCCTCCACTCACACTGAACCCCTTCTTCCCAGCCAGTCCTCCTCCTGTTATCTAGCCCTTTTAGAAATTTCCCTGATTTTGAATGTTATCCATTGAAATTAACTAGGGTTGCCTAGCTGTGGTGGCACACATTTTTAATCCTAGTACCCAGGAACCAGAGGCAGGAGGATCCCTGTGAGTCTATATACTGAGTGTCAGGACAGACAGGGCTACATAGTGAGACCTTGTCTTGAAACCAACCAAACAAAACAATGGGAATTGCTTGCATGTGTGGATGGATCTTCTTTCCTGGAGCACAGACAGCTTCTTCATGCTACACCACTGAAGACAATCCCACTGCCCCATTTTCCCAGCAACCATTGACTTCCAATAATTCCTTCAGAAAGAGAGAAACCTCATTCATCAGGTAATAGTGACAGGCTTTTATACAGATTACCACACTTGTGTGAGCTCATGAGTGCCATGGGCATGCATGACCTGTCTAGAAGAGTGTTTCCAACTCTCTGCCCCTTACCACCTTTCCACCCATCTTCTTTAGTGTTCCTTGATTCTTAGAGGGTGCAATAAAGTCATCTAGTTTGGGGTCAAATGATCACTCTTGGCACGCTGACCAGCTATGAGTACATTTAACCATCACATGCTGCATATAGAAGCTTCTCTGATCATGAATAGCTCTCCTTTTACTTAATGTGCACACTTAAAAAGTATTTTCAATTGTGTGCATGCCTCTCATGTGTATGGGGAGGGTGGGGGAGTACAGTTGCTTCTGGAGGCATTAGATTCTGTGGAGTTGAAGCTGGAGTTAGAGACACTTGTGAGCCACTCATAGATCCTGGGAACTGAACTCAGGTCTTCTAAACTAGTACCCCAGATGCACACTTCTTAAAATGAATGTTGACTTTGATAATACTCTTCTTTTCACTCTGGAGGAAGACATTTTATGTAAAAAGAGACATTATTACACTTTACTATCTGAATCATGCTGTTTATAAGATATTAGCTGATAAATAAAAATACTAAATATCAGCTTGATATAATGATATAACTTAGTTCCCATAGTTACTCTGTTTGTGATTTGAAGCTACACAGAATTGGTCTCTTATTAAACTTCCAGTAAACAATTACATATTGATATTAAATATGACGCCATGGGCATCATCCTGTCACAATTCACTATAGAACTGAAAATGTGTATCCTTCGATCATTATCTCCCCATTTTATGTAATTCCTCACTTTTGTCAGCTGCAGTTCTCTCTGTACTTGCATGAGATCTTTGATTTTAGAATCCATATCAATGAATCACATAGAATATTCTTTGTTCACTTATTTACTTAACATAACATCCCTAAGGTTCACTCATGGTCTCACAAATGACAACAAAATTATGTTTCTTATGGCTGGGTACTATTTATCATCTCTCTTCCTCTCCCTAACTAGCCCTCCCCCAACATGATCTTTATCCATCTGGCATTGAACACTTACACTCATTCAAACCTCTTGCCTATTGGAGATCATTCTGCAATCATATAGCAAAACACAGTTACTCTTTGAGAGACTAATCTTACTTCTTTTGTATATGTTCCCCAAAGTGGGACTACTGAGTTTGTATGTCAATGCAGTTTTTAGTTTTCAAGGAACCTCTGTACTGTTACCATCCTGGCTTTTACCATTTATCTTCCAGCAATGAAGTTAAAGGAACCCCTTACAGACACTGTTCCCAGTGTCACTCAGAAGACCAGATTGAAGTTCTACCAGCTATGACTTTACTATCAAGAGCCGTCTCCCTCTCACGATTGTGGCACACTGGGAACTTGGAAAGATGCACATGTTATTATCAGTGTTTACTTCAGAAAACAGCAGGTTCCTATTGACCTTTTTGTTATTTTACTGAACAAACTGCAGACAAGTCTCCACCCAGAGGCAATGGCCTCAGGAAATAAAAAGATTCAGGAAAAAGAAAAGTATTTGGTGGGCATACCGTTGTTTTTAACAAAATCGCAATTGTTTGATTTTACCAATGAAGACTCGGGAGCCAGATGCTGGGGTGAAAGCCTGCCACCTCAGAGAGTCAGAGAAAGCACCCAATCGACCTTCCTCCTCAGTAGATCTCCCAAGAGAAAACAAGCCTCCTTCCCTATGCCTCAAAAAATCCTCAAACTGAATGACCTTCCCTTCTGCTTTTTGTGTGTTTTTCCATCTGTCCTCCTGACTTTCTCTTAACAATCTATATTTTTTTTCCTATATTCACTCCATGTCAATTGGTTGCTTGCTCTGCCTCATGACCTAGGGTTAACTTTATTTAATCCTGTTTACAATACTCAAGTGGAAAGCTCTTGCATTGAAGATGTGTTCTAAGGCTGAGCCATACCACAACCATAAACAGGTTTTTTCACTAAACAATTCAATCTGTGGGTTCACAGTGTTACCAAATATCCTGCAACACTTTGTCTTCCTGAAGTGTGTGTGTGTGGGGGGGGGTGGATATATGTGTGCGCGCGCGTGCGCGTGCCCTTGTCAGTACATGACAGCTAGTCTATTGCTATCCACCATATTATTTGAGGCAGGGTCTTTCACTGAACCTTGAGCCCACTCTTAGCAAGATTGGCCAATAATCATCCAGGATCCACCTGTCTCCACATTCACACAGTTCTGGAGTTACAGATTGCATCACGACACCTGGCTTTTACAGGGATGCCAGGAGACCTGAACTGAGGTACTTGTGCTTTCAAAGCAAGCACTTTTATCCCCCTTTGGTGCATTTTTGACAGAAATTTGAGAGGTGATTTTAGAGTGAGATAAAACATAAACAAGAGTAGCCATATCTACAGGCCGAAAATGGCACAATTTCAAGCAGTCTCATAGAGCTCAGCTTAATACCTAGATGCATAATGTTACAATAGCTTTGCCGTTTTAACACTGCTCCAGGGAAAGCAAAGACCGCACACGAGAAGGGGCAAATCTGTATCAACAATGGCAGTTTGATGGAGCAGTTAGCTGAGATATGCTCTGGTGTGATATAAATCATACTGTCATTCTGCAGCAAGTACACGATATGAGGTTAATTTAAAAGAGGAAGGTGTTTTTTTGCTTGCATTCCAGAGGCTTCCACTCATGTTTGCTTGGGCTCATGTTTCTGCGTCTGATGTGAGGCATGGTGGTGGGAAGTACATCACCGCATGACATCCAGGAAATAGAAAAAGATCAAAGAGGTCTGTGACAGGTTTGCAAACGCCAGGACACATCTCCAATGACTTCCTCTGATTTGGCCCCACCTCTAAAGGTTTCAGTCTCCCAATATTACCATCAAAGTATGAATCCATCAGCAGATTAACCCATAGATTATTAGGTCAGAGCTGACAACTCTTCTCTCAATAATTGATCGATCAACAGAAACAAAGCTTTCAACACAACAGCCTTCTGGAGAACTCCTTTATGGTCAAACCATAACAGATGCAGTAGGAAAGAAACTATGAAAGATAGAACGAATCAGTTATGTATTGCTATTTATCATCATGAAGAGAAAGTAAACAACACGGAGATAGAGAGAATGACTACCATGCTTAGATAACTCAGGAGGGTAGGATGCCTCAAAGAAAGACTGGGTTGAAATATAGTCAACACAGAAAGCATGGACCTAGAGGCAACTCTGAGTCTCCTTTACCTTTCAGCAGAAAACAACTTGAAGCTAAGCCAGGGAAGGCCTGGTGTGATGGGATCTGCTCTGTGCTGGGGGAAAGAGGAAATTACCCTGCAGGAAATACTTGGTATTTTAAAGGAAGGAATTGCTTTTGCAGTGTGGTGAGTTTCTTTACACATGGTATAGTAAAATTTTATATGCTTGGAGTAACCAACTAGTATAAAAACCTATAGAAGAGCTGTGAGTGTAGAGGGCAGCTCTCTAGTTAGTGCTGAGGTAAATGGCTATAGTAGGAAATATTTAGCACAGTTCTGATATGCCCCCATGAACTGCATACCCTGACAGCTTTTAAGGTGCTGGCTATATGCAAAATGAAATATTATTTTGAAATAATAATAGTGAAACAGGATCATGAAGGTTCTGTGGTCTAGACTTTTAAACCCTGGGTAGAGTTCTAGAGAATTTTCTTACCATTTAATAAACTTAAAAGTGGTCTTTGTAAATGAGGGTCCAATGAAACCACCAAGGTAGACCTCTCCATGAATAGAAAGAAAGGTCTATTGGGAATCAAACTGTCACGGCCATCACTTGGGGGACAGAAAAATGGCCAAAAAGCAAGTGGATTTTCTATGACGGTGGGGATGGGGTCTCTGAGCTGGTACAGGCTGTTGACATAAATCAGGAACTGGATCCCTTGCCTGGAGTAGTTGACATTTAGAGTGATTTGGCAATGCCTGGGATTGTTGATTGACTTCTGGATGACTAAGGGAGGTTCGTGGTAAACAGAAACCCATCATAAGAGATTCCTGAAGAATGTTGAAATTAGGTTTCTCTTATATAGCATGCCTTAATTTTTCCAATAGCAATCCTTCTGTATACTTGGTCAGGGTCCTTCTGTTTACCCATCACTGGTATTAACAAGTAAGGTATCTTCTTCTGTTTGAATAATTGTCACTACAAAGACAAAAACTTGAAAAAAAATTATAGGAGATGATGGTAAAGGAAGAAAAGACTGGTAAATAACCACAAATACTGGGTTGTTGTTGTTGTTGTTTTAGTTTGGGGTTGGATTTTAGTGTTAAGCTAAAATGTCTGTAAAAAGCACAGTGGGATTGGTTTGAGTGATAATTACTACAACTGCTTCTATTTTCCAATTCCTTGGTGCACTCAGTAGATAGTTCACAAAGTATGAAATTAAATCTCCCCACTGACCTCTTCGATGGAGGGCTGTATTGGCAGAGAATGACGCAGTGGTGTTTTTCTTTGCCAGTCCTCCAGTCTCAGTTGCAGCAGTAGCACAGGATGTTGAGGTCCTGAACCAGGGTCCACTGCTGTACACAATGAATTGGGGTGCGGGGAGGAGATTCTGTGCAGTGAAACTACAGAAGGTGACACAATCCTGATTTCACTTCAGTCTGAACGCAAATGCCTTGTGTAAGGACAGGCTTAGAGCTCTTCAAGCAAGTTTTATGTACTTGTAAAAATGTGAAAACTTCTCTCAGTGTTTGGTAATTATAAAGCCTATGGTCATGATGCAGTTTATGGTGTCTCTAAGTACCTCAAAAGGAAGCTAAAAGGAAAGGTTTTCAAAAGTAAACTAATGTGGAAGAATCGACAAATCATATCCCAGTCTCTCTTCAGATTCTAAGTAGCGTGTGGGCATTGGGTTTCTTCGCACCAAAAGAATGCATTGTCCTCTCTGCTGAAGGGGCCAAAGAGTCCATTGTAACATAGATGAACACTTTGCTTTATTTATACTTTTATGTAGGGGCCAAAGGGTCCATTGTAACACAGATGAGTGCTTCATTTTCATTTGCTTATTTACTTGCTTGTTTACTTTGAGCTGGGGTCTCTTGTAGCCCAGGCTGTCTTTGAACTCACTTGGTGGTTAAGGATGACCTTGAACTTATGGTCTTTTTGTCTCCAGTTTACATGGTAATGAGGATTGGTGCTAAGCCTCTGCATGTTAGGCAAGCACTCTAGTGACTGAGCTATATTCCCAGCTCCTGCTTGCTTCCTTTACACTAGGGACTCCCCACACAACCATGTTGCCCAGAAGATGGAAACTTGTATATGGAAACAATAACAACAACAAAAAACCTCCTCAACTTTTATTTTCAGATCACAAATATGCAATACCTAAACTGATACACAGTGAACATTTACTATTAACATTTCATGGAATAACAATAAAAGGAAATTCCAGAAAGGGTTCCTTACTGGTTTTTTAATCAGAAGCTAGTTCTCTCATCTCTTTACCAGCAAGCAGTTAGATTTGGACGTAGAAATTTCTGGTATATTAAAGTAGGTGGTGGTTTTAAATGAGAATGTCCTTTATAGTCTCACGTCTGCATATCGGTCCCCAGTTGATGAAACTGTCTGGGAAGAACTGGGAGGTGTGTGTGGCCTTGCTGGAGGAGGTGTGGCACCTGAGTGTAGGGTTTGCGACTTCTTCGAAAGCCTCCTGCCATCTCTTGTGCAACCTCAGCTTGTGGTTCAGGAGGTGAGCTCTCAGCTGCTGCTTCAGCTCTGCTGTCAGGGATGCTAACAGACTTTCTCTGAAGACCTGAGCCCAAATTAACTCTTTGTTCTACAAGTTTCCTTTGTCCCGGTGTCTTATTCTATCAACAGAAAAAAATATGTAATTCTTTTTGTTATCTTTCTGCTCTTTTCTAAACCTCCTCAGGCTGGGAACTGATTCAGTCTTCTTTAAGCTTCTACCATGTCTGTTATAGTGCCTTAGTCAAGGAATGCCATATAAATATGGCGTGGGGTCCAGAAAGTGGGGTGTTAAGAGCAACTCATAATGCATTCTATGACTAGTCAAAATTTTAAACAAATAATGGTTCATGAAAAAAATTCAAAGGACACTCATTCTCTTAGGCAAAATCTAATATATGCTCACTCGTGATCAATATAATTGAAACACAGTTGCAGTAAATTGATAAAAGGGTGAATATCAGAAAAGTAATATGGCTTAAGACATGGACAAAATTATTCAAAGAAACGCAAATGCAAAGGATATTTCATATGGACCTGTGTGCCCTTTGCAGAGGAGTCGAGCTTTGTGAGGTACAGCGTGCACATTCTTTGTTTATTTTGGTTTGGATTAGTTTTTCAAGACAAGGTCTCTCTGTGCAGCCTTGGCTTTCATGGACTCACTTTGTAGACCAGGCCGGCCTCAAACTCACAGAGACCCACCTGCCTCTGCCTCCCTGAGTGCAGGCATTACAGGTGTGCGCCACTGCTCCCTGCTCAGTCCACACGTGTTATTTAGCAGTTTTTATTCTAAATCTCCTTTTGGTCTGCCTCTAATACTTATTCTAGTCCGATGTCAAGGCCCTGCTCACTGCTTTGCTCAAAGAGTGCACCCTTCACAGCCCGTTTCTCATTCCCCCTGGTTAGTTAGCTTGATGCACTTGCCAACTGATGTCGGTGAGGCATAGAGAGCACATGGAAACAAGACACTGTCCTTGTATTCAGGGGTGTGTCATGCAGAACTGGCTTTGAACTCATTTTTGAGGAGTAAAGCAGGAGATAATTACATCAGGTGAAGAGGGATGACACGCAGTCTAGGTTCCAGGGCAGCATGTGCAACAGGAGGAATTTAGGGACAGGAGTTGCACCTTCAGCACCCCAGGGTGACAGTCTGTCTGCACCAGGGGCATCAAGGCAGAGGAACCCTGTGGGTCCTCGGTTAGGAAGCATGCTGTCAGCTTCCTGAGAAAAGGAGTTTGCCCTTTTCCTCTGCTCTTGAGCTTCAGTACTAAAGAATCCTTTACTTACTTCCTAATCCTAATTAGCCTTTGGGATCTCAGGGGAGGAAAGTCATTTCTTTTGCACCAGCAAACAATTTCTGTAGTCAATTAACTTACATATGGAAAGACAATGCATACTTAATTGCACCAAATATAGACCACATTCAATTAACTAACTATTGAAGCAAATATTTGGGGAGATACACAGTGTATCTAGGACATGTAGTCATCAAATCACAGTGCTAAGGGTTGAATGACTTGTTTTGCCATCTTTAAATATTTAAAAATTCCCACTTTTAAGATGAGAATAGCTGTTTCTATCTCACAAGGAAGTGTTGAAATTTAAATACTTCTTAGCATGTCTGTTGGTTGCCTTTTTATTTCTCTGTACCCCAAAGGAGACTTTTAACCACAACATTGCCAAGACTCCATTAGCAGTTTGATTTCTATGGTTTTGGCAGCCCTAATGCCCTAGACTCAGCCACTTTCCCTCCATAGGACAATTAAAGAAACAATTAGTAGTGAAAAGTGGAAAGAGATTTATGCTGTGTGGCCACATTGGGAAAAGATAAAAGTCACAGAGTCCAGTGACTTCCGGGTCTATCTTTTGAGCTCTGTAGTGCAGTTTAGGTTTTAACGGAAGGCAAGAGGTGAAGCTTGGCTGACCCGATCAATGGGCCATCACTGATCCATCTAGCATCTTCTGAGCTATATTCTCCCCAGCAAGATGTTCTGAAAAAGTTGTTGGAAGTGGATGCTTTAGAATTCTACAAGACAACTGCAGTATTTGTGTCCCATCTGTTATTGGGTATTGATTCCTTTCTGTTTTTGAGATTATTCTGGTCATTGGTGTAATGGGTGATTTTTTTTTTTAATTGAAACCTAAACATTTTGTACATGATGCTATGAGACACCCTATGGCAAAACCTCAGGCCGGTATTACTGCTGGAGAGTGACGGAGGCATTTGATGCTCTCTCTGTTAGACCGCTACTGATCCTGCCATGGCTTGGAGAAAAATATACACAGTGTTTGTGCTCCTCCTGTGGTCTCCGCTGACAACAAGGAAGGGCCAGGATGGCTTTGGTAACCATGGGTGGTGGAGGACTCCCTTGTCTGATATCAACATTGAAGGAAAGAGCTGCTCTGTGGCCACCGGACAGGGAGTGGGAGAGCAGGATCCCCACATGGCCTTCAGTGACATAATGAAGGATACAGCTCATGGCTACTGTATGGGGAGAAAACCTCAGAACTCCGTTTACTCTTCTTTAATGCTACTTTAATTACACTGGAGGACTGAAAAGCTTCATGGCAACCTTGTGAATGTATGGCTTACACTTTCAAATAGCCTCTGAATGGGAAGGGGATGCCTCTAATTCTTCTTTGTCAGGTATAAGTTGGTACAATCTAAATTTCCTGTCTTTTACATTTGCCTTTGTGTGTGTGTGTGTGTGTGTGTGTGTGTGTGTGTGTGTTGTGATCATTCAGGGTTTATGTGTCTTAACATGTAGTTTTTATTATTTACTTTCATTAGTGTTACCAGATCAAAATTCATCATACTAGAGTCTCGTGGGCTGTAGCAGGTCAACATTTTTCTCTTTACATTTAAGTCTAATGTTTATTTTATACACAACACACAGGGGTTATACTGATAGGAAAAGAAACAGAGGAGAAGATGCACTGACCATGTTCATCAATGGTGGTTTGGATGGGGAAATGTCTGTTGCTTAGATTCAAGGTCTGGAATAAACTCATGTGGTTTTTTTTTTGTTTTTTTTTTTTTTTTAACCCCTTCCAAAGTGGGTTTAGCTATCTTCCCAGGCAGAGAACAACTAGAACAATCTATGTCTTCCAGAATGAAGAAAATGAGTATGTATGATTTTGGGAGCAGCAGGTCCTTGGAGAAAGGCGGTGACCTTCCTTTTGGTGATATTCTTGCATTGTTAAGACCTTCTTTCTCTAAGTGGCATGAGCAAGGGGGAAAGAGGGCAAAGGATTTTCTTCTACTATGTTTAAGCAAAGTAGTATCTACTGGCTAAGAGTCAGCTGGAGGCTCCTGAGATGACGGGAGGTCTGTTCTTCCTACTGTCAGCAGTCAGAGGGCACAGGTCTCATTTGCTGACACTCTCAATAAGGATGTGCTCTCTAGAAATCCAAATTCATGAATATAGCAGTGCGCTGCTGGCCAGCCACATTGTACTTGAAATTGTTCCTTCAACCCTGAAGGAGATTTAAAATTGCATAACATGTTTTCATACATCCTTCTAGTACACCGTTAAAATGTCCTTTCCTAAACACGCCCACTTAACCTGCGCCCCCAGAGTGCTGTTCATAAACTCTTGTGCCACTAGGCATAGGGGTGATCCTCTTCATAATATTAAAGGCATAGTAGGGAGACTGTGCTACTCTTCAATAGGCTAGTCAAACTCACAAGTGAGCACAAGTGGGGGTGGAACAACTGAAAATGAAAGGGTTCAGAGAAGGACCCTGTTACTCGGGGGGGGGGGGGGAGAAGAAGAAGAAAAGGTAAAAAGAAGCAGCCTGCAGCTCAGCACTGCAGAAGCCCTGAGGCAGCCTGATGCTCCTCCTCCTCATGTGCTGAGGCTCTTCTTGCATAGCTGTTCTATGTGAGAAAGCGTACATTTCAAATCGCATCAATAAAGTAGAGTTCTTTTTAAAAACATAACTTAAAAAACATTGTATAACATTAAGGGCTTAAATTGATAAGGGTCAACTGTCTAATTTTCTTTTAAAAATATTTCCAATTGATTTTTTTTCATATACTGTGATTTGAACATGTTTTTCCCTTCCCTCAACTCCTTCCAGATCCTTCCCACCTCCCTCCCTGCCCAATTGATGTTGCCTTTGTCTGTCTGTCTTTCCAAAACAAAACACAAAACAAGAAGCAAGGTCTTGTGAGTGTCGCCACAGTCTCTGTGAGTTCATATGTGTGTCAGTCCTATTGTATCTGAAGGACACTGTTTCCTTGGAGGTATCCATCACTGCTACTCTTACAATCTTTTTGCTTGCCTCTTGTATAAACTTCTGAGCCTTGAGAGGAGGGATTTACTGGAGACATCACATTTAGGACTGAGTACTCCAAAGTCTCTCACTTTCCTCACACTGTCCAGTTGGGAGGAAGAACCTCTAAGTGGTTTGAGCAAAGCACCGATCTATGAATATAGCAACATGTCATTAGAAGCCATTTTATTGCTATGTCTCTTTAGCAGAATAATAGTATTGGGTTTTTTCCCCCTAGGCCCATGACCTATCTTGTCTGAAGTTTCTGGCCACTTAGCAGTTATCAAGTACTGTTTTCTCCTGATAGAGTGGGCCTTTAATCCAATTTTTAAAAGTGGTTACTTACTCCCATTACATTGGTGCCATTATGGCTCCAGTTTATTTTGCAGGCTGGTCACTTTGTAGGTTGTGGGATTTGTAGCTGGGTGATACAGATGCTTACTTTTCTCCTCCAGTAGCATGCAGTACTTTTCAGTGCCGTTGCTAATCAGGAGGGGTGGGACTCGTAGTTAGGCACCAGCTAACGTCTCCACATTAAATGACATAGACAAGGGCTGTCAGCAATAGGTCCTAACCATCACATTATTAGAATTGACATTTATGTAAAGACTGTATGTGTCGTTACAAAGCTGAGTCAACATCCTATGCACATAGGAAATGCTTTCATGTGGTAGCTGCTTTAGAATTTGAGTAGATGTAACAGCCCGACTGCAGAATCTTCTCCCATCTCTATGCTGGTCATCAATTGTAGTGTTTCTAAATAAAATGTAAAATTCATATGTGTATTTATTCTCTCTTGGAATAAAAAATCCCCATATTTTAGGCCTTTAAACTCATGATAGTGACAAACAGCTTTTTTTCTTGAAGGAGCAAAATTGTGAAAATTATTAAAATGTATTTTATGTAACCATCTCAGGCTGAAGCCCTACTCACTAAGTATAACATCCCTGTTTAACACTATACATTGATTCTGGTGATGTTTTACTTGATTACTTAATTTACCCATTACTTTTTTTTTTTTTTTTTTTTTTTTTTTTTTTTTTTTTTTTTTTTTT
>OU015743.1:118006034-118016321 GCA_907169655.1 Acomys percivali
TTTTTTTTTTTTTTTTTTTTTTTTTTTTTTTTTTTTTTTTTTTTTTACAAAACAGCTAATTAAGTCATAACAAGCAAAATGTTAATGCAATTCTGAAGCATACACACAAACTATTATTGGAGTAAACGCTCAATGTATGATAGAAATAAAATGATGCTTGTTCAAATTTTGTACAAATATTACTGTAATATATTGCACCACAATTGTGGTGCAAACTTCCTCTTTTGACAGTAGTGCACAGAAATCTTTCTCATCAATTTAAATAATTCGTTCATTTAATGAGCTTACTGATTGCCTATAATGTACCTATTCTCTGTCTGGTACACAGGCTGAGCATAAAACAAATATATCTCCAGACTTCCAAGAGGAAGAACAGAAAACAAAGTTAATCTACTTCGTTTGAGTGTGATGAAGTACAAAAGAGGAAAGAGATAGAGAACAATGCGAGATTCCAAGTTGCATATAGTAAATAAAGCCCTAGTAGGAGTAATATTTGAGATCCAAACACACAGATGCCTGTCTGAAACATGGAGATGAGCTGCTCTGACAGGACTAGCATCTACAAGTATCCCGAGGCAAGGTCCTGTGGAGTTCAGAAAGATGAAACAAGATCAGTGGTATGAGGTGCTAAGAGTGGTAGCGAGAGCTATGAGCAGCTGCGAGGAGCTCTGACCTTACCTACGTGAAACTGAAAGCCAGGAAGCAGAGAAATATTCAACACAGCCTCCAGCCGTGTGGAGAACTAGCTAAAAGGGGGTTCAGAGGGTAAAGCCAGAACTGTGCCGTGTCTAAGGGAGACATGATGATGGTGAAGTGGATGGGAGTGATAGAAATCAACACAGGGAAATGGGCAGATATGATGTAGAGTTGTCAGTTAAGCCTGTGGTGGGGTTGGTGAAGCAGTTGACTTTGACTTTTGCAGGTGACAAGGTCCGAATGATGTGTTCTTCACACCAAGTTGCGGGTGTGCACATGCTGCCTACTCCACCTGACAGCAGCTAGGTTCACACAGCTTCAGTTTTCTAGAGGGCTCCATTGTGGTTCACATTTGGAGAGAAAATAAATAAATAATTGAAGCTTTGTATCTATTTTGTAATAAGGCCAACATACTCACTAAATATCCTAGCGTACATGTAAATACAAGTTCTTAAAGTAACTCATATATTCTAAAAAACTAACTGTGGTAAAATACACACAAACGTTGCCGTCTAAACTATTTTAAGTGTACAGTGCAGTGACGTTTCATTGTTGTGCAGCCATCACCACTATCTATCTCCAAAACTCCTGTTTATTTTACCAACATGAAACTCAGTAGCCATTCCCCGCTCCCTTAACACCTAGCAACTAAAGTTCTACTTTCTGCCACTGATATTCTCAAAAACTTATTTGTCCTTTTGTTGACTGGCTTATCTTATTTAGTATAATGTCATTTATGTTCCTTGGTGTGCTAGCTCTTGACAAAGTTATCTTCTTCAAGGCTGGATTTTATTCCAGTCTGTGCAATTATCACGTTTCAGCTGTTTGTCCATGGTTGTTACACTCAGCCACTGGGTTACTACCATCTTTTGGTATTTTTGCCAATATAGATGCTGTGAATGTAAGTGAAAGGCACATATTTTGTAAAGTGCATGTTTTAGTTCTGCTAGATAAAAACCTTGTATGATATGATATGATATATATATATATATATATATATATATATATATATTGCAATGATAGCTGTAATACTCCCCGCTTCTTTCTTTTATTTTTCTCTGGAGCTCAAAATCTCTTGGGCTGGTCTTGAACTCCCAATTCTCCTGCTCCAATCCTGGAATGATCAAATATGTGTCATCATACATGCTGATAACTCCAAACTTATATTCTGCTGAATACCTGGAATCAAATTAGGGATCATGAGAAGAGGAGACCAAAGATGTATTCATTTGGTGAAGAAGTACTGTAGACAACTACCCAGAAAGTAAGATCATTACAGTGCAAAAATTAAACCCAATGCTTTAAAAAGCCCTCCCTTTTTGCATTTACTTAGTATGTATTTAGAGAAAGGTGAGTATGTACTATGTTGGGGGAATGGAGCTCAGGATACAACTCTTTGGAAGTCTGTTATCTCTTTCGTCATGTGGGTTTTGGGGACTCAAATTGTCAGGCTTGATAGCAAGCTGTTTCCCATGGAGCCATCTTGCTTGGTTGGCTTTAAGCGTAACACTGACTGAGTTTGTGTCAGCAAAGTTCACTTTCCTGAGTTCCAGTTCTCTCGTCTGTATATGTGAATAAGATGCCTGCTTAACATATCCCCAAGCTGTCATAAAGACGAGAAATGGGAAATTATGATGGAAATGCTTTATACACTGAGAATCAAAATGTTATAGATAATAATTCACCAACTATTTGAGAAGCCAGTGAAATTACTAACGTTTCTTCTGAGCTTGTTTTAACAGATTTATCAAGATATGATTGACAGATGATGTAGAGTGCACAGATAATTAACCTGTGGCACCTGTCATCGTATTCATCACCTCCAAAAATCTCTCATCTCCATAATCACCCCTCTACCACTCCTCAGCTTCCACAAAAACAAGGCTCTGTCTCCATAGATTTATTTGCATGTTGTGGAAATTTATGCACATGAAATTATGCAGTTCTTCCTCATTTGTCTAAGAGCATGAGGTCCCCTCTTACTCTTTCTGATGTTTCATGACCTCATCTGACCATGCCGGCTTCCTTAGAAAAGAAACCCAAGGAGAATAAGGACCAAGATACCCAATGGGAGAACGTTAATATCATAAATATTTATTACTACCATCCTCTGAATTTCAAGAACAGCTGAACCACAATTTAAGGGAGAGCTACTTTGATATAAAGGGCAGAAAATACAATAAATGGATGAGATGAGACTATAAAGATGTTCTCTGCAACTTAAACACCAACCGTGTTTAAGTGCTCAAAAGCAATTGACTAAATGACAAATGTTAGCCATGGACAGACCATACTACATCTTCACTGCCATTAGAAAATGTCATAACTAAAGATGCAAAATCCTAGAAGGATAGGATCCTAAAAGTTAATAGTGACAAGACAGATGTTGAGAGGCTTCTCTTGAGAACTTGTATTTCCTACAAAACAACAACAACAACAACAACAACAACAACAACAAAAAGAACAAAAACAAACCCCTAGTATTTTCTTTAAAAACAAAAATCAATACAACCAAAGAAAAGCAATAAGGGCTGCTTTATGAAGCCAAGTCTACTTGTCTTTAGCTAAGAAATATAAAGGTATATACATGTCATTTTTTATAAGGAGTAATATATAAAAACAGGCTGCTTTAAAATATTATTTTTGAGACAAGGGTCTCATGCATTCCAGAGTAGTCTAGAACTTGCTATGAATCTAAAAATGAGCTTCAACTTCTGGTTTTACTTCTAGTTTCTGCTATTAAAGATGCGCACCACCACACTTAGTTTTTGTGGTGTTGGGCAATGGACCACAGGGTCTCTGCATGGTAGAACACTATACAAACTGGTATTCTGTCCCAACCCCTGCTTTTACCACTCCATTTCCATCTGGTCAAAAGTTTTTATTATTACCCAGTATCAGTGAAAACAATTAGCAAAACACCTTCCAATTTGAAAGCAAATAGCTGTGAAAAGGTGTCCTACCTGCACCAAAGTATGGAGGAAAAAAAGAACACCACTATAGCTTTAAATGATAAAATAGTTAACTACCTCTGGTAAAATAATTGGTACATCTATGCTTCAATCTTGTATTTCTCTCTATTAGTAAAATATTCTCAAAATATGCTAGTTATTTTTGTCACAGAAATGCCAGCAATTGTCAAAGCATAGGAAATCATTGTCAAATGCTCCAATTACTGCACTAAAAAACTCCCATTTATTGTAATGAACTCTCTGATGTTATTGAAGAACTGGGGCGGGGGAGGCATTTCATCACAATATCTATTCACAGTCAGTTATTGACCCCAAACTGCCAAGTCATTTAGGACAAGCTCCAGAGTAAATGAAGATGACTTGTTAGAGAAAGGCTTTGTGTGAGCGCCTTCTCCATCTAATTTCAATGCACAAAAGGATTTTTTAAAATGTATATTTGCCGTGGAAAGATGAATGAATAAAAACACTCTGAGGCAAAGAATTGAAAAGGTGAGTGGGTAAACCAAGCATATCCCCAGTCTTCACTGAGTCAAGTATGGGGGAGATGGTACATTTTAAGTCCCCCCCTTTTTTTGGTAGAAACAAAACTGAACAGTGGCATTATAGAAAAGAAACTGCATATCTAAATGACACATTTCTAGATATTCTGAGTTGGTTATAATAGAGTATTTTCAATAACAGGAACCATCACTTATTTAGCTTATAATTTCACATTTTACTCATACAGCAAATGTCAACTGGCTGGCTGAACTGGGGAACTATTGACAAAGGGCATCATCTGCTGTGGAGAGTAACGGTGCTGTCACAGGCTTTCCAGCTCCCGGAAGCCACCCTGCTACCACCACCTGTGGGCTTCGGTTTGCTCAATTGGATGGTCCCTAGTTTACCACACTCTTTAGCAAGTTTTAAAAGATGACTCGTCTTAGAACTTCTTCCTTTGCATCTTTGATGGAGCCTTCTCTCTACTTTCATCTCTGTCTTTTCACAGTTTTGTTGTCGGCTCCTCTTCAAGTAAATCTGTAAATGTTGATGGCCTACAGGTTATCAGGCTCAGTTTGTTCATGTCTTTTTCTCCTCTGATGTTCTGTTTTTCTCTTTTTGTTTTTGTTTTTAAATCTCACATTTCACTGTTCTCAACTCCACACTGATAATTTCCTAACATATATAGTAGCTCTTTCCTGTCTCTAAGTTTAGGTGACCAAACTGTCATCTTACACTTAATGTGGACCAACAGAAGCTATGAATTCTTTTTTTTTTTTTTTTTTTTTTTTCAATATATTTATTTATTTATGTATGTATACAGTATTATGCCTGCATGTACTGCATGCCAGAAGAGGGCACCGGATCTCATTGTGGATGGTTGTGAGCCACCATGTGGTTGCTGGGAATTGAACTCATGACCTCTGGAAGAGCAGTCAGTGCTCTTAACCTCTGAGCCATCTCTCCAGCCCGTGAAGCTATGAATTCTGATTTGGCCAATAATCAAACATTTCCCTGCTCTCAACCAATGACTATGAAACCCATTTACTTTCTTGAGTCAAAACATTGAGTCATTTTGTGTTTCTTTCTTTCCTTCATTGCATCATAACACACATATTCAATTCCATTAGTGAACATATGCACCAAGTGGTCTATTTTGCCTAGGCTTGCAAATGATTTCTGTTTTACTTGAATCACTATATTTTTCTTACATGGAGACAAACATTTTTCTAATTGGTGCCTTATTCCCAAACTTTCTACCCACCTCATTCCAATCTATTTTCTTTAAAGAAAGAATGACAGTTTCAAGATGAAATAAAATACTCTTATTCTGCTTTACACTTATGACTTTCCATTTTTCAATAAGTAATTTTGCCTCTGTCCACCTTCCTGGCTTCATTTTGTAGAATTATCTCCATTACTGTCAGCTGTAGACTCACTGGATACCTTCCTCTTTGTCATACTTTTCAAGATTGATTGTAGTGTTCACTATTATCTCCACACTGAATGCTTCTTGTCCCAGCCTCACTATCCAGGGCAGGCTTCTATTGCAGGTACACATTAGATATCAGATTCACAACAAAGCTTTTCCAAATTATCAAATAAAAAGGCCCTCTCATCTCTTTATAGTTATTCTTCATAACAAAATACAGTTCTGGTTTATAACCACATAAACTTTATCTTATATGCATAATTATTACTGAAAATCATCTGATTTATTTATGTTTTCTGGTTTTATAGTTGCTTCTTTCTACAATATAGATGTCTAACAAGATTATCTTCTATTTTCATTAAACTGATGGATTTTTATCATATTTACTCACAATAAGGTATATAAAGGATAATAGAAATAACATCTATTCATTCCATACTTCTTATTACCAGGTACTATATGGAAAACAATGAATTAACTGCAGGTATGTTAATTGAAAAGTTAGGAAAGTCTACAATAATCTAAAAAAGAAGAGTCAGATAATTCTAATAAAGTATTTTTAAACTTAAATCTTATGACAATAATTCACATTAAAAGATACTCATAAGCCATATAAATTAGAAGTAATGAAAAAACATCAGCTTTGTTAACTTCCTTTTCTATATAATTTTTATTTATAATGGGTTTTTTCATACAGTATACTCTGATCACAGTTTCCTCTTCTACAGATTGTTTCCGATCCTCCACACCTCCCCAGACACCCAAATCCATACCCTTCCTTTCTCTCTCTCATTAAAAAATGAACAGGCAACTAGAAATTAACCAACAAAAAACAAACAAACACAATCCCGCAACACCACCAGCAAGAGCAACAACAAGAAACAGAATAGGACAAAACAAATGGGGAGCGGGGAAGAGCCAATGAAAAAGGACAAGAAACGCACACTGAGGCAGAGATACACACTCTTGCATAGGTAGAAATCCCCATAGAACAAAACCAGAAACCAGAAGTTATAAGCAAAATGTTAAAAAAAAAAAAATGCTCAGACAAAGCATTATGAGACAAAATCCCTTTCAAAATACCACTGAGTTTGTTTTGTGTCAGCCATCTATTGATGGGCATGGAGTCTGCCCTTAAGTGTGGTTTGTACTGCAACTTTCTTAACTTTATACTTGGCCTTCCTTCCAATGTGATTTCATTTCAGGTCTCTGACTGGAAATTACCATAAACTCTTTTCCTTTGTTAGACACCTTCGGTGCTGTACAATCCACTAGGCTTTATCACTCTCATAACGTCTCCTTGAATCTAGAATCCAATCCTGTTTCAGAGATGGCCCCACTCAAAGATTTTTGTTTTACATTTACTGTGTTTGTAACTATTTGTTACTCTGAGGCATAAAATACACTGCACTCATTACCCAAAGAGCTTTGGAGGCTCCATAGCAATAACTCCAGATCCCTAATAGATTTCCATATGTACCAAGGCATTGAATTGCTGCAAGATTTATCTCCTGTAATCTGGAAAGCGCTATAATAACAGCAACAAAAGATATTAATAACCAGAAATATAACAATTTTAAACTTGTTGTAGTGAAAAAAATCACCGTGTTGACACAGTTTTTGAATTATCAGACTATGAAATGTCAACCACTGATTACAACTCTAAAATATGGAGTAGGAGGCAAAACAATAGATGGAACCAGTGACAGGTACATGTTTTATAAAAGGTGATTATAGTTCTTTACACCTAAGCGTCCTTAATGTTTTCTAAAGTCCAAATAGGAAGATGTCCCTACGTGTCTTTCACATAAAGCCAGTGTACTCCTCACCTACTGAACTGAGTCAAAGTGTCTCTTGCTGTGCTGTTCCAAGAGCTCTTCATTTCCCTGTCTTTCTTTATATGTTTAGAAAACTCAGAACGTCTCTGGCCATTAGCAGTAGAATAGCAGTTTACTTGTCCTCATGACTTTCTGGTTGGCTTTTGGCTTGTTTTGTGAAAAATGTTGCATATTCTTTTGGGGAGTTGGTTAAGATGTACAGGGTGGAGTGCTTGGGATACCTTCATTTTCTCTTTGGTTTTTTATACATGTCCTAGCAATCAGTAAAATGTCTGTGTTCAAACATCAAAGCCACTTTATCTTTTCTGATTTACCAGTTTTCTTTTTGTACCTGACTTTAATACTGTGATGAGTCAGTTATATTTTGTACCTGCAGGTGATTCTCACTATTGGTGTGAAATAACCCTGTAGCATTTGCCCTGGGAGAATTATCTCAGAGAATCTGGACCATATGGCAAGCCTGAGGACAAGTTGAAGGAATTAGTTCTTCCAGATAACCCTTAAGTGACCCCAGTGTGTTCATCCTTGAAATGAGTCTTACAGTTACAATGCTAGCTCCTGGATCACCATCTGGGACCATATGATGATGATGTTACAGGAATTATTGACCTGATCAGTAACTACTAAGCCATATGATGATGACATTACAGAGCTTGCCTACCCTGCTTAGTTAAGTACTGCATAATGATCTGGAAGCTTCTGACTGGGAGACATATGTAGCTTAAAGATTACAACTCAAATTTGATACTAAGAATTTTTTACCTATAAGAAATTTTCAACTTCCAGAATTATCACAGAGTCAGCATCACACCTTGCCTTGACTGAGAAACACCTGTAGGCTTTGAGAAATGCAAATGGAGAGGAGAGACTGTCTGACACTACAGCTTAGAGTTGAGCCTGCTGGTTCTTGGTTCTGCTCTTACCTGTGACCTCAGTTGCTACAGTCTCGTTTTGCTCCCTTTATTATTTTTTTTATTAATTTATTCAGATTATGTCTCAACTGTTATGCCCTTGCTTGTCTCCTCCCATTCCTCCCTCCCTCCCTCTTTCACCCTATTCCCCTTGCCTAGGTCTGTGATAGACATTTTGCTCC
Source organism: Acomys percivali (assembly GCA_907169655.1). NCBI lineage: Eukaryota > Metazoa > Chordata > Mammalia > Rodentia > Muridae > Acomys > Acomys percivali. Next base: position 118,014,546 of record OU015743.1, read on the forward strand.
CTTAAAGATCAGGAGGAAAGAAAGGTTTTTAAAAAGTTGAAGATTTGTTATGAGAACTACCTTAAACACATATTTTATAGCATTCTTCAAACTTCTGTGTAGTCAAGTATGACCTCGAACTTTCAGTTTTTCTGATCCAGGTGCCAGAATTATAGGTATGTGATATTATGTTAACACCTCTGACTCTAAAACTCATCACTTCACATGTATTCTCTTCATAGCAAGTGTTTTGTCGTGCTATCTCCCATTCTCTGGGTCCTCCATCACTTGGTGTTTTTCCTCTATGTTCCCTAGTTCTCGTTAGAGGCTATAAAACCAGTGTTTGGATGTCCTCCCATCCATGGGGTCTATCCATGACTACATTAATACTAGGAGTTGGCTGATGTCTGGTCCATTGGGTATTTACCAATTACATGTTTTATTTATTTATAGATACTTGACACCTGTTATTTAGAAATAGGACAATTAATTTTATATTAATTTTTATGTTACATTGTCTAGGCTATAGGCTATAGTGAGAATTTATGGTCTCTTTAAAAACATAGAAATGGTATATGAATATGTTTTTGTTTCATCTCAGGAATGGATGGGGCTGCATTAGATTGACCATAACATCTAACTATGATTTGACTCATGTTCTAGCAGGGGCATGATTTTGGCAGTTGTAGATACTTTCTGCAGGTTTATGATAAATGCTAGATCCCTGAGAGGTGCTCCAAAGAGGCTGCTGCTACCCCTGCTGCTAAACCTTCTCCTGTTGTTGACTGTTGTTTGCTTTTGTTTGTTGGTCTCTGTTTGTTGCTGTTTTCTGGATTGCTGATTGCTGGGTGGAGATATCCTGATAATGAAGATCAAACTCACCCAAGGAACTCAACACCCTTAACCAGCAAGAAGTAGTCTAAGATACTGACCCTTTCCTCTCTACCCTTCTTTCTCTCCTAAGGGTGGTTGGAAGGGATAGGAGTGGTGTAGGATGGTAGATAAAGTATTCAAAAAGTACAGGTACAGACTCCACAGTTATTTAATCGAAAATTGCATAGACTACTCCCTAAAGAAAAGAGATTCATCCTACCCCAGCAGCCATCAACTAATAGCTACTTATCTAGGGGTCAGGCTTTAGCAGCCCCTACTCCCTTCGTGCTGGAATTTTTAACTGACTTCATCTTGTACATGCAACCTCAGCTGCTGTGAGTTCATGTGAGCAGCAGCCATGCTGTCCAGAGAACGGAGTTTCACAGCATTCTTCTCCATCCTCCAGCCCTTACCGTTTATCACTGAGTACTCACCTACTACCCTCTGCAATAAGAAGCTTCACTGACCAAAGTGCAAACAGCAGAAGTCTGCAGACATAAACAAAAATACTTAGAAGGCACTTTGAAAACAAGGCCATTCAGCAGAGCAACACCAATATATGCATCTTTTGTGCTTACACCTTCTCTTGCAATGGTTTTAATCATGTTTATACCACAATGCAGATAAAGTTCTTGCCCATGAAGCAAGGCTCAAAGGCAATCAAGAAAGAAGTTGGTTAACCCCATAACATTCTTGCCCCTATAGTACATCTTATCTGGCAGGCCAGTGTCCTATCTTGCAAAGCTCAGTGGTAGATAAGACCATTGACATCCTTTCTCCCCAGCTACCTGCATCCATTTTCCAGCACTGTAAAAGCTAGATAGTCAGAATTCAACATATTTCTAAATATGAGTCTGAAAGTACCTAGCATGTTAGTGCCATTCAGGGACAAAGAGAGCTTAAGAGAGAGTGATTTATATGAAA
>OU015743.1:118019988-118042664 GCA_907169655.1 Acomys percivali
CTTCATTTCAGTAATATTCTTAAAAAATGGCCATGAAGTCTCATCATATACTTCATTAATGGTAAATTCTTTACTAGTAGCCCTTTTCCTTTTGAGCACATTTTACATTGTATAAAAATAAATCACTTTTGTTTCACTTCAAACGTTTGTTTCTGCAAGTCAAGCCCTTTATGAAAGCACTCAGTGTATGGAGAGAACACTGAAGGATGTGAAAGACACATCATGTGAATGGATAGCAATTCCACCTGTACCATTAAATAGTGTTTGAATCTCAACACCAGTGTTTAATACTTCTGATATCTAAAGCCAATGAGTGTCAAGAATCTTTTTTGTGTTTTTTTTCCGTTACTTTACTGATGTCTAATAGTCTAAGAAACATTGAAGGAAGAACTTTGAGGCAATGCATTTTAACATAATAATTTATACTAAACCAGTTACCTAAAGATACAGGAAATGAGCAGCATTGTATAAATACCCGGTCTTGGGACTCTTTCCTATTTCTCTGACCAAGGAAACACAAATGATCAAATAATAAATCCACTTGCAGGGTAGGCTTCAAACCTCACATAATGTTTGTATGTGCATGTTCCATTCTGTTTCCTTCATGTGTCGTGTTCTTTGGCCAAGGCAAGGGGCCTGTAAAGGGTGTCAAAGGCCTGGGAGAGAGACATCTCAAAGTTGTTAGCGTGGGTTCCAAAATATTCCCAGAAAGATGACGTTCCTCTAGCCAGAATTACACTGCCATGGTTTGTGAGAAAAACAAAGTTTCTGAAAGTTTGAGGCTATTTTTTATAGTAGGCAGCCTGCTCCTTAACACTAGTGTGGTGCTCTGCACTAGACCACTTACTGGGTAAAGCCCTACCTTCAATTACCTTCCCCATCCCACAAAACTATATGCAGCAAAGCTTCCTCTTACACTGAAGGTGAATATAGAGATATCATTTGTAACCTACTCACTCATCTTTAGAAAGCCCCTCAATTATAATTAAGATATTGTCATAATCCCCCATGGGGAAAGATGTACTTTCATTCTTATTTTAGGCTGGATAATTTTGGGGAATGAAAAATGAATTCCAGCATACTCTAAACCAAAAACTACTCCACTATAGTACAGAATTCATTTGTTAGGAATTTTATGACAGACCTATGAATATTTTATTTGTATAATGCCCAAATTCATTAGAAAGGTACAAGTGCCAGTTTTCTCTACTTAACATTTTTCTTTCATTTACTGAGTCACCTTTCTTGATAAATGCCACTTTTCATTCTGAATATGATACCATATTTCTAGATGAAGCACATGAATATGGAAATATTACAGGAATTTGTAAAAAATATCAAACCATTACATCCTTTCATTTTATGGTACATTCCCATTTTTATTTCTAAACTAAAACTGAAATGATAATTTGACATCTATTAAATGTCTTCTGATTAAATTTTCCTGTCTTTAATATTAATCAAGGTGATAAAATGAGCATTTCCTACAAATTGGTTATACTCACAAGTAAAGAGTACCTGATTCCAACAAGGTGGGGGGAACATTTTTCAACCCTGAAATGCCTTCCTAAACCACTGGCTTATAAAAACTGTGGGGACCTTGGTTCATTGAACGAATGAACACTGTAGGGTCTTCTCTTGTTTGTTTTCTACTAATGTGATAAATATCAAGACCAAAAGAAATCCAGGGAGGAAAGGGTTTATTTGGCTTCTACTTCCTGCTCACAGTTCACCATTGAGGGAGGCCAGGGCAGGAACTCAAGCAGGGCAGGAACTTGGAGCCAGGAACGGAAGCAGAGGTCAGGGAGGAGTGCTGCTTACTGGCTTGCTCTCCATGGCTTGTTCGGCCTGTTTTCTTATAGAACCCAGGACCACGAGTCTAAGAGTGGCATTGCTTATAGTGATCTAATCCTCCCGCACGAATCGTTAATCAAGAAGTATCCACAGACTTAACTTCTTTTCCCTCAATGGAAAAATGGAGTTTAGAAGAACGGAAGGCTAAAGAGTAAGGGATCTGAGGTAACAACTAAGTAGGTTCAGTGGTCAAAATCTTGCTTAATGATAGTCCTCCTTAAAAAAGAATAGTAGTCCTCCTAATCATGTATTTAAAAAAAAACTTATTAACAGACACTTCTATCAGTCTGTCTCCAAAACTAATCTCTTAGTTCCCCATACCAGCTGCACATTTTTTTTTTTCATAGTTAAACTCTGGCCCTGCCCTCTGCACAATACTGCAAAGAATAAAGGTCAGATCAAGAAATATGTGGAATTTGTCCTGGAGGCTCCATACTCACTCAATGCTCTTAGTGAGAGTTAGGCCTATGTAATAGACTATAATGGGACTCAGCTTTGCTGTATCCGCATAGACTCTTATTTCTTAGTTTTCCTTTATCGCACAGCTTTATAATATAGAGAAAATTGAAAAAGGAAAGCAGGATAGTCTCATCATCTTACCATCCAAGCTACTCCCTTTGGTCCTGCCATGTTGCTTTGTACCCTCAAAAAAATAAAAATCCAACATTTCATATAGCTGGTTATGCTACCTATGTAATTTTACGTTGTGCTTTTAGGAGCCCAGTGTGGATGATACAGATATCTTATGTACATATTGCTGTGAAGTCTTTCTTAGAAGGCCAAATATTAATGATGCAGATAAATTAACTGATTTATAGAAACCTTAAATAATTTTTTGTTAGTTTGTTTTTCTTGTAGTACAACAGACTCCTTTCCTTAGCTTTGGGCTTGGAAAGTTTTCCTTAGTTTTCCTGGATGAAAAGATATTCTTTGGCTGCCCTCCTTTGCCGACTTTGGAACCTGATTCTTATCTGGTTGTGATCCTCCTATGGAAAGTGATTCTTGGCTATGCATCTCTGGATTCTTACATTTACCATCACATGGCAGATTCCTTTAGGTATTATTTGATAACTCATATTCTGAACTTAGCTTAAGCCTCTAACACACACACACACACACACACACACACACACACACACACACACACTGATAAAAGTAAAATTGTTTTAAAAGTTGGGATTAAAAATTAGCATTAAAAACTTGACATGGTTAGCTTGCAGTTGATACCAGGTAAATTCTATAAATATTTTAAAAATGTATGCACATATGTGTATATAGACACATGGCATGCATGGTATGAAGGTCAGAGGACAAGCTTTAGTGTTGCTCCTCACATACTTTCTACTTTTTGACTGAGACAGGGTCTCACACTGATCTTGTGGGACCAGCTAGTTGGTCCATCAGATTCTTGCGTTCTGCCTATCTCCTCTTCTGACCTTGTGTCATGGAATTAAAGACACACCATCACACCGCCCAGATTTTTATATGGGCCCTGAAGATCATGCTTGCAATGTAAGTGATTACCAACTGAGCCATAACCCCAGCTGTTAGTTCTGTTAAATCATAATGCCATTTAAATGTAATTAATGTTTTCGGTAAAAGAGTTACATTTATTAAATATAACTGAGAAAAATATGACATTGACAAAAACAAGAACATAGGACATCATTTGATCCCTACAAAGCTTTCAGAAATAGTCTTTATTCCTTTTCTTTTAAATTTGAGAAGAAATCTTCTCGGTAATATTTCAATTTTTGAGATTATAATATAATTACATCATTTCTCTATCCTCTTTCCTCCCTTCAAAACCCATCTTATAGTCTTAAATCCCTCCTTGCTCTCATTCAAATTTTTCTCACCTTTCTTTTCACTAATTGTTGGTGCCGTGTATGTTTGTGTGTTCTTAAGTACAATCTGCTCAGTGTAATGTCAGTACAATGTTACTTGTGTGCATGTTTTTAGGGCTGAAAATTGATATTAGATATCTCTCTTGGTGTGCTCTTTCTAGGGTATTATTCTTTCTTTGAGAAGAAATCTTAATGTCACAACTTTAACATACCCAAGGACATATTACCAGAAAAATGTCTGAACTTTAACTCACTCTTTTTACATTGTTCAACCATCACTCTCTATTCTAGATGTACGGATATCTCATTTATCTTTATATCTCCCTCAGTGTTGAATAGATATTGATGGATGACAGGGGGAATTAAACTGCTGTTCTTAGCAGCATGAGATCTGTAGCAGCGAGGCAGGACTTTCCAAAACATATTGTTGGAAATACTTCTCAGGGAAATGCTGATTGTCAAATACTCTGTTTGGATATGTTGATCTTTAAGTACTTTAAAAATCCTGTTAATTATTGAAACTGGAAAATAGGAAATACGTTAAACAGATTTGTTCTCTGCTTTTGTATATATTTGAATATTTCCTTAGTAAGAGGTTAAAACATAGCAATCGGTATGTAATGTAAATAAGTTATAAAAGTGAAAAAAAATACAGAAACATATTCTGAGATTTTCAAAGATTTGCTATTTGGATCTCCTCAATGTGTTAAGTTCTTAAATTCTACTTGTGATTCAAACAGTGACCAGTCCTATTGCCTCGAAACTTCTGCCGAGGAGAGCAGAGGTAGGGCTAAGTCTTCACAGGAAGGAAGCAACGAAGATCAGGTGAAAGGATAGGATAATAGCATAGATTTTAACACAAAGTGTTGTGTTCCTGGGATACCACATGGCCTCATAAAACATGAGACACTACCAGGATCCTGAGAGGCTTGTATAAGTATTAAGCATAAAATGCCCAAAGAATGACTGTGAATAATTGAGAATGAGAGTGTACCATCCTACAAGAGGAACTATCAAGGAGCTTGTTGACAGAATTAGGGTACAAGTCAGCTGAAGGACTAGCGCTGAACAGCGAGACTCAGGTAAAGGGCAAAGCAAGGTAAAGCACAGGAACATACAAACAGATAATAAGCCACAAAGGTAGAGGCTGTGGTAGTACATGTGCGTGGATCATGAGAAGGACTCTTAAAACAAGAGCAGAGCAGAAACAATCAAGAAGACAGCTTGCTTACTTAACTGAACAACAAAAGATCTAAATGAGCTCCCACATCATATTTAAACATTTAAAGCAATGTCAAACTGGAGATTTACAACAAATATTAAGCAAATCCTGGTGCATAGGTTCTGTCTGATGCACAAAGAGAGAGACATGAGAAAAGAAGATGGTTGGTAGTGGAGGGAAGGGCAGGAAAGTCACAGTAATTGCGAGGAGACACATTAGCAGCCAGCAGCTACAGTCAGGGAAATTTTTCTTCATTAGAAGGTTGACGTCTGCTATTTTGGGCTAGTATTTAATTTTGGAGATGGGCAACTCCTACGCCATGGGTCTTGCTGGAACTATAACTGTCCTGGAAGTAGGACAGTAAAGTTCTGCGAGGAAGAGTCCAGACCGAGCTGGTCAAACAGATGCCCCAGGAGAAACTCTCCAGTAGGTCTCGCTCCCTGCATTTCTAGAACCACCATTCAGCGGAGATTGTGTTACTCATTTGTGGTTTTGAAGTTATAAACTACCTAGTTTTTTTTGGCTTTGTTTTTAAGTTCTTTTGGGTTTGAGTTAACTAGCATCTGTTTAGATTCTCAAAGTGAAATAAACTTAACAGGAAAAGAAGAAAAAGTTCAAAGTAAGGCAAGAAGACTATACATTTCTCTTATATATGTTAAAGTAGGCCACATCCAGAGCTATTATGTATCCTGTCTAGTTAGTGATGTAGCTCAGTTGGTAGAGTGCCTGTCTAGCACATACGAAGCATACATGCATGGAATGTGGTGGCTACAAGGGCTTCTTGGCATACCTATAAAAAAAGCACAAGACCTTCTCACAATGTGCCCTCTCAGAAATTCTGGCAATTAGTGCAGTTTTTCTGGATGTTAATTTTTCATAAGTTTTTCCTGTGCCATACTTTTACCGTCATTACTATAATGACAGTATAGATGAATATAAAGATAAAAATATACATAAACACGTATGAAATTAAAAAATCATAAATAAGCTGTAAACCACAGAGCTGACTAAGAACAACAGCATCTGAAACACTAGACATTCGGTAACTTAGCTTCTTCTACAGGGCTCAGGTTGTCATTTGCCGATGAGAAATACTTGAGGTATTAAGTTAGGGAATTTAAACAGATTCTATGAAGTGTCACCTCAACTGTATAGAAAGTATGTATTTACATATATAAAATGCTAGAAGAAAATGACACCATATTGATTATTTTCATGTCTTCTGTTTATACTTTTTTTTTTTCATAAAAGGGACAGTTTTTCATTTTAAATTAGAATGATTGAATACATATCAGAATAGTCACATGCCAGGGGCTGACCATTGCTCTGATGGTAAGGGAAATCAGAGTTTGAATTCAAGACCTGCTGTTTCTTTCCTGGCTCCACCCTTGTTCTTGTCACCCATAAAATGAGGATAATAACAGAACTGACTCCCTAGCTTTCCAAGAGGAGATGACACATTAGTCACCATGCCTGTCATTTCATAAGTTCTAAGCCCACTGGTCATTGTGGTCTCCTTAGGGTTACATCATAACACTATTTTGTTTGCTTAGTATTGGATCTTCATTTTCCAACTCCCTGGTTATGGCTTTTTGTTAATTTTAATGCGGTGTTTTGGAAATGCCAGGCATCTGACAATAAATCCTGTGATAATGTTTATTACAAGGCAAACAAAGGCTTCCGATTCCCCATGGGTGCATCACAGTAATCATGGCTTCAGCCACAACACGCTTCTGATTAGATCAATCAATTCAGGCAGAGAAGATACTTATTTTGCATTTTTTAGTTTTATGCTCCCCGGTGATCTCCCAGTGCTAAATGCTACTCAGATGTTGGCTCATTTAGATGACCGAGGGGAGGGGTAAATCTAAAATCACATCTACGAGAGTATTTTATCCACCACCAGGACACCACCAAAGTCTTGATCACTAAGATGAAAAACGGGAGGCCCTGCAAACAGTGCCAACTTCATCTAAACAAACTCTGCGTGACTTCTGAAAGCTTGTCTAATACTTAGAAATATTATACCGCTAAGAATAGGAAATGGAAAATTGAGATGTTGGAGCACACTTATAACCCAAGTCCTTAATAGGCTCAGATAGGAATATTGGTGTTCCTGGATATCCTTTCTACAGAGCATGAGTTCAAGGCCATCCTAGTCCGTAAGAGACCCCATCTTAACTCCTTCCTTCTCACAAACAAAAGACAGAGGAACAAACTACCCAGAACTAGAAACTTAGACAACTGATAATTTTTTTAATTTATTATCCAATTGAGCTTCTTTAATTTTTATGTACAGCATCTTTACTACTGGATGGCAATTGTGCAAGGTGATCTTTATTTCATCCTCACTGTCCACTAATTCTTACTCTTGATGTCCTTTTCATCTCTTCTTAAACAGAAGGGAGAGGGCTGAAGGACATGTATTTGGAGCCATCAGCCTCAAATGTACCTGATCATCACAGGGGTCTTAAAGCTAAACAGAAAAACAGGCCCTGTCAATGGGACAATTAACAAAGATGCGGCAGATCAAAGCTTCTTTCTAGTCTTTTTTTGGTGAGAAAACTGTCGTTTAGGATCAGCAGATGTTTATGTCTTTTTTTTTTTAATCCAGAGGATAGATTTATACAAAGTTCCATGAATGTAGCTGACTCACAGTTGCTTCTCCCCACCCTCCCCTTCCCAGCAAGCTTGCATCAGCAATACAATAGACTTCTTCCCCGAATCCCCTGTTTTAGATCTAGGGAGAGAGACTGTTCCTCAAAGGCAGTAGTTTAGCATCTAGCATTTTTTTTTTAACTGAGTCCAGACTAACATCTCATGATTCTGAACCCAATTATACTTAATCATGCTTCATATTAACGATCTCTAGCCTACTGGGCCCTGAATGATATAACCCATTTCCAATTCTAACTAAAGTCATGTTTCTTACACTTAAAAAAAAATCAGTTACTGGGCTGGAGAGCTGGCTCAGAGGTTAAGATCTCTGTCAGCTCTTCCAAAGGTCACGAGTTAAATTCCCAGCAACCACATGGTGACTCACAACCATCTGTAGTGTGATCTGGTGCCCTTTTCTGGCACACATGCAGGCAGCATGCTATATACATAATGAATAAATAAATCTTAAAAATAACAATTTCTTTTAAAAAATTAGTCACTTGGCAAAATTACTTCATCATTTGAATTATTATAGGATGAAATACATTAATATGTTGTATAGTTAGCCATTGTTAACACCTGGCCCTTTCACTTATTTCACCATTTCTCACTGACACATCAGAAATTTGAACAGGGCCAGTCTGTCCTGGGAGGGGCTATCCTGGGCATCGGCATTTTTAGCACTTTCAAAATCTTCTCTGGTTGAGAACCCTGAATTAGAGTCTTCAAAACATGTAGTCCTTCCACTTACTTGGGATAAATTTTGGGGAGAGTGAAAGCGAATCTTACTTTATTTTCTTTCTGCATAGAGAGGCTTATTTAGGGTTTAAAGTCTTTTTCCCATGACTTAGAATATTGTCTTTAGCTTTTGTTTTTTCTATTTAGTTTATTCTTTTGGAGTGCTTTTATTACATTAATATTTCACTAAATTTCTATGGTGTTTTAATTATATTTTTATCTCTATGAGACATTTAACACTATTTGAAAAGTTTTAGTCCCTGAAATAATTCTTCTTTTTCAAAATTTACATATTCATTGTTTTCCACTTAGGTTTCCAAAATGAGCACTTAAATGGATTTGTGAAGGTTTTTAACTGTTTCCTTCAGATTTTCAGCAAAATTACATTGAACTTATTAATCACAATGAAAAGAACTGACAATGTTTCAAGAGCTACTGCCATTTGCAGGAATGTCATAGAGTCACTTATTCAAATTTCCCTGTATGAAACTCAAGGGAGCTTCATTGTTTTCTTCATAAAACTTACAGTTCTTGTTAAGTTTATTTTTAGGTATTTGCTATAAAGATTGAAAATTAGTTTTTTGTTTCAATATATTTTCTAACTGTTCATGGCTAGCTTAAATGAAATATATTTTCTCATATTTATTATAATTCTGACAAAGTTATTCAATTGTTATAAGTCATACTTTTCAGCTACTATTCTTGGGTGAGCGAATCTATTTTAATGCAAGAATGTCAGAAAAATGTAAATTTTATGTAATGCTATTATATCTTCATAGAAAGAACAACCTTTATAATTTTATCAGAGTTCTAATTTTCTTATCTTTTTGAAAGCTTTCCAAAGAGAAGATTTAGAGAAAAACATACTGAAAGGAGGCAACATCTTCCTGACAGGTCTCCTTGACTGACACAAAGCAGGATGTCATGTGTTTTCCTCTTTCCTTCCTCCTAGTTATCCTAGACTACGTTTGCTGGGAGATTTAAGTAATGTTAATTCAGTTTGATACTGCAGCTGCTGGAGAATTATTTTAAAGTGCATTGACTATCAAACAGTAGGGACTTTCCTAAAGGCTCTTTCTTATTGAATTTAAATGTCATTCCATTGTGTACGCCTTTGGATTCACTTATTTTCAGTGAGTTTCGTTTGTTTTGGGGACAGGGTCTCACTAAGTTGAAGTTCAAGCCAAGAACAATGATGCACCTGAGACCTGAGAGGCAGGCAGACAACAGGTCTAAAAAGGCCTTTCCATCTGGCTTAAGAAATTAGATCTAGGGGCTGGAGAGCTGGCTCAGAGGTTAAGAGTACTGGCTGCTCTTCCGAAGGTCCTGAGTTCAATTCCCAGCTACCACAAGGTGGCTCACAGCCATCTGTAATGGAATCTGGTGCCCTCTTCTGTCCAGCGGGTGTACATACAGGCAGGCAGACAGAGCACTGTATACATAATAAATACATCTTAAAAGAAATTAGATCTAATTTTGTGGGTGATATGGAACCAATATATGAATTTGTAACACTTTTGGATTTTATTTTGGCTGTAAAGTAGTGTGACATGATGGACGTATTCATAGATGTAAGGTAGAATAAATAAAAAGATTATCGTTCATGAAAGGGGGAGTTTAACATTGACTTGGGTGTTATTAGCTGAGGCTACTCTTGTGGTTAATGAGACACTATGACCAAAAACAGCTTAGTGAGGTAAGGGTTACATATGCTGAGTTAGAGTCCAGTGAGGGAAGCCAAGATAGGAACTCAAGCAGGGAGGAGCCTGACAGCCGAAACTCAAGCAGAGGCCATGGAGGGCTGCTGCTTACTGGCTCGCTCCTCGTGGATTTCTCAGCATGCTTTGTTATAGAATGCATGACTTCCAGCATAAGGTGACACCACTCTTGATGAGCTGGCCCTTCTTATATCAATCAAAAACAAACAAACAAACAAACAAACAAACAAACAAACCCTTACAGGGTTTCTTTCCTACAGTTGGATTTAATGGAGACATTTTTCTCAATGAGATTCCCTTTTTGGAGATGACTATAGTGTGTGTCAAGTTGATACAAAAATAGCCACACCAATGGAGTACTCCAGAAATGAAGCAAATAACAGAACAGAATTTGCTAGCTAAGTGGATAGTGTGATGAGTTTGTGTTGTAGCAACACAGCTAAGCGGGGAGCATACGTCTCAGGCTCTCCCTCCTTCACAGTTTCAGATTGGCAGCGTGAAGCACTTCATGGGAAATTTGGAAAGAAGGGGATGCAGTACTCGGATGAATATTTGGATTCCGCAGAGAATGCCTGTGAACACCAGGCACATGGGCACTTCTTGCTGACATTCTGTTTGCCTTGTTTTGGCTTGGGCTGTAGCTACCGCCTGTCCAGTTCTTGGGAGTTTCCTTTCAATTTTACCTGAATCAGACCCCAGATTAAGGGACAGCTATGCACAAACCTCTAACTTTCTTTATGGACCATAAATGCTATTTCTAGCTTGTTTAATAATTTTTTTCCAATTTTATTTGGGCCCCTAAAAGGTTTTATTCACCAGAAGAAATCTCATTTTTTCTGACAAGAAGAATGACACCTCATTTCCCTTTAGGAGGTTTGGGTGGGTTTTTGGCTGCTTTCTTGTGCTATAGAGGGTTATTTTAGATGGGAATTGGTTATCAGTTATTATTGTTCTTATTTAGAGAAAAACAAGCTTGGACTCAGGGATGTCTCTCTTTTCCTTTATCTTTCATTCTTAGGTTGAAAAGAAAGAAGGGGGAATATAGAAATATACAGGGATGATAGAGCAAAAAGTAGATTAGTGAATCTACTCAACTTAATACCTTAATTGTTAAGCACAAGGTTATTTTTAATTCATTAGTATAGAATTTTGTATATAGATACAAAATAAGTTTAATTTTAGATAAATTGGTATATTTATTTCTACTCTAATATGTGATATTATACCCATACAACTCAACTATAATACAAGGTTTACTTCCAATACTTTGAAAGTGCTATCTCAGGCTGTTTAAGATAAGTAAGTTATACAAGTTAATTGTTAGTTGATCAAATCATGGTCATGTCAGTTACTAGTCTATTTTTATCACAAGAATGTAAATCCTAGGTATAACATATAGATATGATTCTATAGATGGATAAGGTAAAATTAGTTGGATAAGGTTTAAAAAATCTCAGAGACATACAGAATTGGCATTTAAAGATGTTTTTATTATTTTAAAGATTCATTGACAATGAGACAGGTTAACTCCTGGCAACACCCAGCCTACCTCAAAGAAGATAAAGAACATCAAAGAACCTCCTTATGGAGATGGCTTCAAATGTGGCAAACAAGCCACTGGGCAAAATATCCCCATTTCTACCACAGACAGAATTCTGCTTTAAAATGGGCAAGCTTGAATGCAGGCAGAGTTGAAAGCCAAACTCTGCCAAGACAGGGCAAGCAAGTCCTTAATAGTTCCTGCCTCACAAATATGTCTGTCAGTTATACCGGGCCTGAAGGGTGAAGATGATGCTCCAACATTATAGAGAATTTTGGGTGACTGTTCAGACAGTAAGCTGTCTCTGTCATCTTCTCATTTTGGAAGCTGCTAACCTGTACTTCCTGTATCTCAGGTAATTAACTTTATTCCTTCTCAAGTCTCTGATGGCGTTGAAGACTAGATAGTTTAGTTTTATAATTGAACTTAGTTATTTAGGGATTAAGATGTTTTTAGGTGTAGATAGATGTTTTAAGTTGAAAATGACAAGATATGATAGATATTGATTTACATTCAGAATTTTAGATGCAACAAGATAGGAAAGATGTTTTTTTTTTTCAAGGCTGTCAAATACAAAAAGCCAAAACACTATGAGTGTAACATTTATATAATTCTTGATTGTTTCATGGTTCTCCTTGCTGTAGGTAGTTTATTGTATATATGTATAATAATATAAATGAATATGTAAAAAAGAGAGAAAGAAAGAAAGAAGTGCAATTTGTTGGTTTGTAATTGTAGAAGGGTTTACAGATAAGGACTGTGTTTTTTATTTAGCTTTAATTAAATTTATTTTATTATAATTATAAAGCTATAGTCTAAAGGTGACTTGGAAAGAGGCATATGGTAGAACAAAAGACAATGTTTCATGATAGTTCCTAGTGAAAATAGAGACAAACATCATACAGAGAAGCTTGAGTTTTGGAGGAAAATCTAAAGAAACTCTGCTGGAAAAAAAATCTTTTGGTGCAATGTCAATTTAGTAAAACAACAATAGTAGGTGCCTTCATGGGGCCTATTAACTTCCCAGCCATATACTAGTGCAAAGCAGTTGTAGTGCATTATATTTATATATGTGCTAAAAAACAGTGTCTTCCTTAGAACCTTCTCCTGCATGCTGACATGTGTTCCCTTGCAGTTGTACAGAATAAGATGTAACCAGACATCAGTTCCTTCTTACAGAACAGCTCTCAGATGCGATTGGCAGTAGTTGGTGCTGCCTTTGTTTTTTAATAGCTACTTAGTTGGGTTCTTATACCTCTACATCCCTTCCAACCCTTATTCCATTCTAATCCCTTCTGACCCCCTAACACTAGGTAGGACAGAAAGAAGGTTAGAGGGCAAAGGGGGCGTAGACCTCTATAGGCCACCTCCCACTGATTAGGGACAATGGGTTCCTTGGGACAAGTCCAATCTTCGTTGTCAGAATATCCACCAAACTAGCAATCCAGCAGCAGCAAACGCATCAGCAACCACAGCAGCAGAGGGGTAGCTGCAGTCTCCTCAGGGTCTCTTGGCACTGTCCCATTTATATCCTCTCCAGAGTCCCCAGAGTCACATTTATCTGTAGCTGGCAAAGATGACACCCCTGGTAGTCCATGAGGCAAATCCTAATCACCTGCTGTGAAGCAGCCTCTTATCTTGCATGTGGGATTAAAACAAAAACAG
This sequence comes from Acomys percivali, assembly GCA_907169655.1. NCBI lineage: Eukaryota > Metazoa > Chordata > Mammalia > Rodentia > Muridae > Acomys > Acomys percivali. The sequence continues at coordinate 118,033,231 of OU015743.1, forward strand.
ATTCACATCATATAACTGGTTTTTTTTTTTTTTTTTAAGAAACCAAAACTCTCATTACAGCCATGTCACTGTTGTACCCATGGTCACTTCAGGCTAGACATATCATTTAGTATAGCTGGTAGAGTCCATAGCTATGTAGGATCATTTGTGATTTTTCTCTCACAAAATTTTACATAGACCTTTCTACTATAAAGTAATTGTAATCAAACACAGTGGGTCAAAATAAAACCCTACAGAATAAAGCTATGAAAGTTGAAGGAGGCCTGCTAGGAAGAGTGATTGATTTTTATCAGGTAAAGGGGAGAATGAGAAGTATTCATGATGGGGAGGGGTGAAAATACTCAAAGCTACATATGTACATTTATGGAATTATCAAATAATTAAAAACCTTTTGCCCTGGCATGTCTTATGAAGGAATCATCTACAGAGAAAAAAGAAGGCCCCGAGGACACGAGGAAACGCGGATGGCCTAAATGATGCCTAACTGGAGAGAAGGGCTGGCAAAGGGGGCAATAATTCTGCTGGAAGAAGTGATACTTGAAAGTGACAACCAGGAAATGGAAAAAGGAAAGGCTGCAAGGGAAAAAGAAAAGTGGAAGTTAGTTTTAGAAAGCCACCTTGTGAGAAGCAAAGCAAGTTGTGGTGTGGCATATCTGTACCTAACTCTGAGAACTTCCTCGTATATGCTGACATGTGTTTCTTTGCAATCGTGTTCATAATTTATACAAACATCCCCCAGAGTGTGTGATGGGCCAGGATTTGGTAGGCTCAGGAGATAGTGGACAGAGAGGTGCAAATATAGTCACTCTTTATCTGGGGGAGGGGGAGGGCAGTGCGGTGTACTTTAGTGCAGAACACTAAATAAAAGCAAAACAAAGATTGTGATGCTCATTGTGAATGAACTAATGCCCCATGTCTGCACAGGCCAGAGGTGTTTAAACTTGGTGCCTGCCTTGTTTGGCTGTGCCAGAGTGAGCAGCTTAAAAACCTTCATAAGCCGTCATGGGTCACATAACAGCACAGTAAAAACCAGAGAGTTGGAGTTAAGGTTGGAGAGAGAAAATGCTCCAGGTTTTTCTCAGAACATTTTTTCCTACATCTGCATTCCACCTCTGAACCTGTAAACTCAGACATTCAGAATGTACACTGCATGTATCTATAGGGACATGGGTATGCATCTATGCTGGCAGCAGATAGATGCCTACAACAGCAAAATATATCACCTTCTGTTTGTTATGCTCAGCTTTCCTTAACAGTACATTTTGTCTTAAAATTTAAAGAAACATATTCAATTAATATTGCTTTTTCTTTTCAGAACACTGCTCTGATTCTGTCATTGCTGTGCTATTTTCAAACTTAAGTGCAAGTCAAGTCAGCTAAATGGATTCTCAATTAGGCTTCCCTCTGGAATTAACCACCACAGCCTAGTTAATTACTGAGAGACTTAACATCATCTAGCTTAGAACCCATATATTAGATTTTCCAAGCTGTTACCAGTTGCTAAATGATCTGCTGTAATTAGAAATCCGAGGAGACCTGAAGCGACTTATAATCTCATTTCCTTGGCCAGGAAGCGTTTCTTCTTTTCTTCACCTGTCTGTGTTCTGCATGTCCTCCAAGGCTCCCTGCCCAGATCCTCCTTCCAATTGGCCTTCATGTTTATTACTCAACTTTATCCCCCCTCACCACAAAGGAATAAAATATCACAAAGTCATTACATCTAGTTTTCTAAGGCTATTATTTTGTATTTTCTGAGGTAAAATAATGATTTCTGATAGGGTCAGCAGAATTATTATTATTGTTGTTGTTGGTTGTTCTTGTTTTTGGTAGTAGTAGTAGTAGTTGTTGTTGTATTGAGTTCCACTTTATTAAGCTGCAGTGGAAGCTTCTTTATAACTAGGGATCCTTATTCATGGAGAAGACATTTACCATTCATATAACAAATACTTATTCATTATTTCCATGTGCCAACTACAATAAAAGGTGTTGGGAATTCAGTATGTGTTCCTAGAAGTTATGTAGATCACAAACACAGCTTATACATTAGCTTATACATACTTTCCTATGTGTGTATAATGTGTTGGGACTGGGATATTCACAGGGGATACAGCAGTGACAGGTACGGTAATGAGTAAGCAGACACAGCCCCTGCTCTCTCAGCACCACGGCATTTATAAACTAGGGGCAGAGTCCTATGCAAGCATGGACATAATTATTATTGTAAAGGCTGGTACTATGTTCATGTCATGTCTGCTTATAATCTGTTTCTATGCTGACTCAGACATACGGAACATTCAGGGTCATTTAAAGTGAGGCAACAGCTTCCTGTGGTTAGGAAAGCATTTACTTTATGATATACAGCAAACACATGTGAAGGAATAGATCACATAATCTAATACTCTATATGTCATTTACATATCTTACAACTGAGCCCCAGGAGGAGTATGTGACCTGTCAGAAGTCACAGAAGGGTTACTCCAGGTCACGGCATCCAAATTCTGTTTGGCCCCCTCTATATTTAGAATATTGTGTATCAGCTCACTTTTGTTGGAGGCATATCTGCCTTTGGAAAGGACACTTTTCTGTTACTATGGAAACAGACGTATGAAACTTTCTGAAACATCCATTTGATAGCTCCATGCTGAGTATTAACTATGTCGAACATATGACACTGTCTATTTTGCTTCCTTCTTATTGTACTTTCAGCTTAAGGGTTTCTAATTCATGTGCTACTTCTCACAATTAGCAATATTTCAATTCCAAAATGCCTTCCAGAATTGCTTTTTTATTATACATGTAAAAATGTAATGAATTAATGTCTTGGTTCTTGACCTTTGGTCAAAATGAATTGACCATACAGTAAAAGACTAGACAGAGGACAAGAAAGGATAATGGGAGGGTTGAGTGTGATCAAAGTAGATAATTGACATGTATGAAATGTCACAATGCAGTTCATTATTTTTATATAATTAATGTACACTGATAAAAGGAGTGACTATATTAAAAAAGAAAACTTTCTAATATGTTCATGCTAAAATGATAAATAAGATAAAATACAAGTATAAAATATGGATTGTGGGAAGTGCAGAGATATATAATGGAGTAAGTAATCATCATTTAGTGACCTATAAAATCTGAAACTTCAGCTTTATGAGAGTGACTCTCATTAAGAATTAATTTATTTTGGGTGGCAGTGGCACACACATTTAATCCCAGAACTTGGGAGGCAGAACCAACTTGTTCTACAGAGTGAGTTCCAGGACAGCATGGGCTACTCAGAGAAACCCTATGTCAAAAACCAGAGAGAGAGAGAGAGAGAGAGAGAGAGAGAGAGAGAGAGAGAGAGAGAGAGAGGCAGAGAGAGAGAGAAAGAGAGGGAGAGAGAAAGAGAGAAAGAAAAAGAAGAAAGAGGAGGAGGAAGAGGAGGAAGAAGAGGAAGAAGAGGTGGAGGTGGTGAAAGCAGAGGAGAAGAAAAGAGAAGAGAAGAGGAAAAAAAGAAAAACTTTATAACAGACTTTGGTTACAACACTAAGTTCAAATTTTACTACTGGAAATTACAGGATTAACATTTTTACTGCCATACTGGAGCCATGACTTAGAGTTCTAGACATGGAAAGAAAGTTATGAACCTAAACAGTGACATGCCCAGTTTAGAATCTTACTTGGAACCAAATTCAACATAAATTTATATTTTTCTGACGGCTCATACCTCTGATTTGAATTCTTGTGTTCTTGTTGACCCTATTCTCAAAAGTAGCAAGTTGTGATTATCAAACTATTTGAATAAAATATGTAGACAACTTACTGTGAAAAGCCAAAACAAATACTAGGTCTACTTGAGCACATAAAATGTGTGTGTATACTGAAACCCAATATCAAAACATCCTATGTTGTGAGTTATTTTCAAAAGTAAGGTTTACTAGAAGAAGTGACTGTCATGAAGTTATAACTTATGTAAATATTTATGAAACCCAGTAATATAATACTACTGAATTATTACTACATTTTATTATTGTAGCTCATCTTTGATTTGCATGTGTTTGCAAACTGCAAATAAGTTTGAGGATCTAAAATTTAATTTGTTTAATGTTTGATGGAGCTGAATTACTTGCAGAAAAACAGCTGACCTCTCTTGCAAAACACCATGTTAGTTATAGTTTATAAAATGGATTATAAGATTATGCCGGTATGTCTTAACAGATAGTAACTAGTCAAGAGGAAGCCATGTGCCTATAGAAAAACTTGGACACACCAGGCACCATCTTTCCTCCTAGAATCTCTGCTAAAATGACTGCTATGTGTCTGACCTCTTTGACCACCACAGTCAAGACTTTCTCCTGAAACCCACATAGCAGTGCTGAATATGTATCTGCTTGCACAGACGAAGATGGTCAAATCAATTGATGAGTGACATGCTTTGCAATCAATGTCCACCTGTGCTCTGAATGAAATTCTTACCAAAATTAAGAAAGATGCAGAAATGTATCTACCAAGGACAAATATTTACTTGCTTTACACAGATGCTCCAAGGGATGTATTTGTATCTGCTTATTATCACTTAGCTAGTGTCTAGTTACAGCTATTATGAGATCTGAGTGTTTGTGGAAGGAGCAACCGAATGGGAGGCAAGAATCCCACAGTTGAAATACACCAGTGACACCAGCACTTCCTGCCTATCATGTCTAAATGGCATTTAATTCATTGATGAGTCAGGACTCAGTTGTAGAGTCACTACTTAGTTCAGTTCAAAGTGACGAGTCTTTGAAGGGATACCCCTTCTCCTTCTCACCATGTCTGACCAGTGGTAGACTAACTGTGCATCTGGTCTCAGAGATGCCGGTGTGTGTTCTATGGGTTTCTAGTTGATTTGGCTCTCCCTTTGCATCTCTGGCATTGGTCTCATTTGCTATTTGGCTATAATGAAAACTGGTGATTCCCAGCATGGGGACTGTTGCCAGGATGTGTACTTGCCTTCACTTACACAGTCAGAGTTGCTGCTCCTGGTCATTCTAATCAAGGACTATTTAGGTCCTTCAGCTTCTCAAGAATTTCTTCACTGCCCTGGTCTCTCGTGGATTCCTACTTGGATGTTCTGTATGCCACCCAGAGTCCATGAATGGCTGAAAGGGCTACTTTGCCACCACTTTAGACATCTCCCTTTTTGCTTGCTGTCACTATACCCTATCTACACTGGATGAACTGGTATACGAAATGCAATATTTTGCAAGAAACTGGCACTCTGCTCTCCAGGTTTTGCCCCCGAGGGGTCCACAATTGTCCCTAACAACTCTACAACACATCACTCCCCAGAAAAGCCTTGAGTAGTGAGAGAATGAATAACTGAATATTTTCCCCACATCCTTTTACATAAAATGCAAGGTTTAAAATGCTCTATCACATCAGTGTAGCTACTATAGATTTTACTTGCAATAATTTTTATATTTTCCACTTATAAGTTACATACTTTATTCCTTGAATCTATATTAGATTTTTTCCATATAAAAGGCTTAAAATAAACTATTTCAGTAACTTATATTTTATTTATTCTTTTATTCACTTTACAGCTGGATCCTATCCCCACCCCCTCCTCTCCTCTCAGTCCCACCATCAAACCGCCATTCCTGCATTCTTCTCAGGGGACACTCTGCATGGGCACCAACCTACCCAGGGACATCAAGTCACAGACAGACTAGGCACATTCTCTCCCACTGAGGTCAGACAACATAACCCAACTAAGGGAAGAGATCCAAAGACAGGCAATAGAATCAGAGAGAACCTGTATTCCCATTGTTAGGGGACCCACATGAAGAACAACTTCCACATCTGCAACATATGTGTAGGGGGCCTAGGTCCAGCCTATGCATGCTTTTTGCTTGGTAGTTTAGTCTCTGTGAGCCCCCATGAGCCCAGGTTAGTTTGCTCTGTAGGTCTTCTTGTGGTATCCTTAACCCCTCCAACTCACTTAATCTTTCCCCACAGCCTTCAACAATCCCCAATTATAACTATTGGTTGGCTGTGGGTATTTGCAATTATTTCCATCAGCTGCTGGATGAAGCAACTCAGAAGATAGTTGTGCTAGGCTGCTGTCTGCAAGTATAGTAGAATATCATTAATAGTGACAACAGTTAGCTCTTCCAATGGTGTGGGTCTCAAATTGAACCAACCATTGGTTTGCCATTTCCACAATCTCTGTTCCATCATTATCACTGCATTGTTTGTTGGGAGGACAAATTTTGGATCGAAGGTGTTTTTGGATGGGCTGATGTTACCCACCACCACCCCTGGAAGTCTTATAGGAAGTGAACTCCCCTCTGCTTGGAGGCTTAGCTAGGGTCACCTCCCATAAACTACCATGAGTCACATCCATTCCAGAGATGCACCTACACTCATTTCTGTTCTCTTCCCCAGCCCTTCCCTTTCCCCATACCCAATCCTCACCCTTGCTTCCTTCCCCACACCTTCTCTCACACAGTTCCCTCCCCACCTACTTCAGATGTCTATTCTATTTCCCCTTCTGAGAAAAATTCAAGCATTCTCCCATGGGCCATCCTTGTTACTTATCTTCTTTTGGTCTGTGAATTATAACATGGCTATCCTATACTTTATGGCCATTTTCCCTTTATAAGTGAGCACATACCATGTGTGTCTTTCTAGGTCTGGGTTACCTCATTCAGGATGATTTTTTTTCTAGTTCCATTCATTTGCCTGAAAATTGTATGATGTCTTTGATTTTAATAGCTGATTAATATTCCATCGTGTAAATGTCTTAAGTTGAGGGACATCTATACTGTTTCCAGATTCTGGCTATTACCAAGAAAGCTGCTATGAACATAGTTGAGAAAGTATCTTTGCTGTATGGTGGAACATCTTTTGGGTATATGCTCAGGAGTTCTTTGCATATTTTGTATATTAGCTCTGTCGGATGTAGGCTTAGGGAAGATCCTTTTCCATTATGTAAGCTGCTGTTTTGTCCTATTGATGGTGTCCTTTGTCTTACAGAAGTTTTTTCAGTTTCACAAGGTCCAATTTATTAATTGTTGGTCTTAGTACCTGAGTTGTTGGTGTTCTGTTCAGGAAATTGTCTCTTGTACCTGTGTGTTCAAAGTTAATCTCCACTTTCTCCTCTATTAGATTTAGTATATCTGGATTTACATTGAGGTCTTTGATCCACTTGGGCTTGAGTTTTGTGCATGGTGATAAATACGGATCTATTGCATTCTTCTACATGTAGACATCTAGTTACATTGGCACCGTTTGTTAAAGATGCTTTCTTTTTCTCTTGTATGATTTTGGCTTCTTTGTCAAAAATCAAGTGTCCATAGGTGTGCTGGTTCGATTCCATTGATATACCTCTCTGTTTTTATGCTAATACCATACACTGCTCCTTCTAGGTCTTTAAGGAATTGTGCAGGTATTTTGATAGGGATGACACTGAATCTGTAGATTGCTTTTGGTAAGATGGCCATTTTTACTATGGTAACCCTACTGATCCATGAGCATGGGAGATCTTTCCATCTTCTGATATCTTCTTCCATTGCTTTCTCAGAGACTTGAAGTTCTTGTCATACAGGTCTTTAACTTGCTTGGTTAGGGTTACATCAAGATATTTTCATATTATTTGTGGCTATTGTGAAGGATGTTGCTTGTCTAGTTACTTTCTCATCCTGCTTATTGTTTGTATGTTTTGTGTCATTTTATGTATTTATTATTTATTTGGTGTAATTATGTCTTCAATTATATCTTCTACACTTGGGATTTTCTCTTCTGTCTCTTGTATTTTGCTGGCAATGCTCATGTCTATAGTTCCTGTTCTCTTCCTTAGGTTTTTCCTTCTCCAGGATTTTCTCAGTTTGTGATTTCTTTATTACTCCTATTTCCACTTTGAGGTCTTGAACAGTTTCACTCATTTCCTTCACATGTTTGATTGTATTTTCCTGTATTTATTGAAAGGATGTATCCATTTCCTCTTTAAAGGCCTCTATCACCGTCACAAGGTTGAATTTAAGGTCATCTCCTTGTGCTTCAGCTGCATAGGATATCCAGGGCTTGCTGTCATGTGAAATTTCCCTGGCTTTAGCTCTCTGGTTGTCCCTAGAGTTGGCAGGCTTCTGAAAATAGAGCACGGAGAAGCAGGTGCAATTCACCACTTTTGGGCGTGCTCTGGTAGTTCCTTATGGCAGCAGGCCTATGGTAGTCCCAGATGGCTTCAGGCCTCTGAGAATGCAGGTAGAGTTGTTGGCTGGGCAATGGGATAAATGATATTTTAAGTATATATGGCTTAGGAAATAGTATGTTTAACATATACTTATAAAATGGACACAGCAAAGAAACAAATCAAGGAGCGAAGCTTAAAGAGCAGAGCAAGCAGATTTGTTTTCACTGTTACTGCATGAGGACATTTGCTGTTACTCTACCCTAAGAGTTCACATGGGTGGATTTTTGCAGGTACTCTTCCCAACAGTCTGTGTTAATTTCTCCCTGTTGGCCATATTATGATTTTTATTAAGCTACATCTGTGTGAGACATTCAGAATAAATCTAAGAATAAAAGACAAAAAAATTGAACGTGGCTATTTATGGAACATAATCAAGAGCTGGCTGAAGCTGAGAAGACAAACCATATGCTCATAATATCTAGAACAGCTACATATTTCATGTGCTAACAATTGTCTCTTATAAATTAGTTTAGTTACAAAGGCTTGCTGCAATGTTAAATTATAAAGCTAAAGAGAATTCCAATGGCCATTATTGATCACTGAATTAACTCGAAACTCAATTTCGCCACAACATTGTAATTCATTTCATTGCATTTAATTGCTATCTTTTATCCATTATTAATCACTTCTAGTAAACCTGCTTTGCCAAATGAGGGAGGCTGTACCTTCATGCTACCAATCAGCAAGGAATCTCCTCATATGATTCAAGATCAAGAAACAGTAACACAGCTCCTACTTAGTAATGGCAAAGCTCTCCAGGTCTGTCACCCTGAGGGATATTTCCAGATTGCCCACATTATCTTGTGAGAGGCACAAGGCCATCCCTGAGTTGAAGCACAAAGTGAGCTGATGTCAAGAGATACTGGAATTGGTACATCTGAAGGGGTAGCTTATAGATTTAACCTATATACTGGCAGCTTTGATCAAATACATGCACAGGATGTGGACTGACTATTATTGTGGAACCTAATTCTTTAAGCCAAATTAAAATTCTGCCTTTGAGAAATGAGTGTTTGAGGTTGTGGGAGGAAAACTAGCTCCGGAGGCTGGAGACAGAGCTTCATGGGTAAGAATTCATGCTTCTCTGGCAGAGGACTAGTGGCTGCTCATGAGTATCTGTGACTCCAGTTACAGGAGATATGACTTCTTCTTCTTCTTCTTCTTCTTCTTCTTCTTCTTCTTCTTCTTCTTCTTCTTCTTCTTCTTCTTCTTCTTCTTC
>OU015743.1:118070350-118085770 GCA_907169655.1 Acomys percivali
TGTGTGTGTGTGTGTGTGTGTGTGTGTGTGTGTGTGTGTGTGTGTGTTCGCGCGCTCTCACATGTGACTACTGGTGCCCATGGAGTCTAGATGTGTTGGATCTCTCTAGAGCTGGAGTTACAGGTAATTATGAGCAACTTAACACTGATGCCAGAGACTGAATTTGGCTTCCTTTTAAAGAATACCATGCTCTAAACTGGGCAGCAGTGGTATACTCTTTTAATCCCAGCACCCACGAGGCAGAAGCAGGTGAATCTCTGCATTAGAGGACAACTTGGTCTACAGAGTGAGTTCAAGGACAGCCAGGACTACGCAGACAAACAAACAAAAAGTAGTGTGGTCTCTTGACTGCAGGTCTATCTGACCAGCCCTTTTTGAGTAGGCAATGAGTAATGTTCACCAACCCAACAACTGTACAATTAACCATCCCTCTGCTAACCTAAGTTCTAACTTTTTTTAGTTAATCCTAAATCTAAATTACTTTTCAAGAAAAATAAAGGATCTGGAGGTGATAAACATGAGATCATTTTCTTAATGACAAAATAATTAATAAATTTTTTTTTATTAAAAACCCATATTGGTTATTTAAAAAAAAATCAAATACACTTTTGTACCATATATCAATAGTGACATTTTAAAGAAACAGACTGTGATTTAAAAATCACATAAGAAACAACCATTTCCACTTACTGTTTCCCCAGTCTCAATCTACGTTCTTGTCCTTAATGCTGCACCAGAACACCAGCTGCAGCCTTTCCTACTCACAGACCATCACCCCCTAATTCCCCTCTTGACTGACTTGTCGCTGTATCTCGCCCCCAACTCCAGCAGGCTCACTCTGCTAACCCACAGACCACACCTGCTAGAAGACCAGGTTGTCTGTCCAGAGACCATCTCTTGTCTCTCCTCTCCCCCAAAAGCCAATCTGTACTCCTGTCCCTAGTGCTGCAACAGAACACCGGCTGCAGCCGTCCCTCAAGCCTACCCACATCTCCTGTGGATCGCACAAGCTATCTCTTCCTAACTCCCCCTCACCCGTCTCTGTATCTCAGACCCCAACTGCAGGTGGTGCCTGCTTCTAACCCCAGGGCTGCTCCTCCTAGAGTAACAAGTAGGCTGAAAACAGACCCAAACCTTTCCTACTGGTCCTGAGATCCATTTATCCCAGTCTCATCCTCAACTCTTAGCTGGAACCTGCTGTGGTCTTCCTTTCCTCTCTGACTCCATCCTTAGGGTATCAAAAGGGCTTTGTCCGCCAACCTTTCTTTGCCAACTTATCCTGGTATCCCAACCTCCAACACCAGTGGGCATTCCCTGAGAACAAAGCAGATGAGCAGGCCAGGAAAACAGGTAACACATAGCCATCACACTCTGAAAATACAGCGAGGAAACAAAATTCAAGGAACAAACACACACCTAACAAAGACAAATCCAGAAACAAGCACCTGACTGTTAGTTATCCCAACCCCGGGTGCAGAAAAGCCAGCATTTTCACAAAAAGTCATTCAGTAACAGCCAGGGCAGTACGTCTCCCCTAACGCCCAGCTAGCTGACCACAGTAGGCCCTGAATATTCCAACATAGCTGAAGCAAAAGAAAAAGACATTACAACAGCCATTATGAATAGGATAGAGGATAAATCCCATACAGAAATCCAGGAAAACATAAACATAGTGTGAAGAGCTAAAGAAAAAATTTCCTAACCTAAAGGAGGAAATTCTTATGAAGGTACAGAACACGGAATAAATTAGACCGGAGAAAAGACCGCTCACCACATGATAGTCAAAACACTAAACATACAGAACAAAAAAAAAAGAATATTAAAAGATGCAAGAAAAAAAATAAACAAGTAACATATAGGGGAAGACCTGTTAGAATTACACCTGATTTCTCAGTGGAGACTCTAAAAGCCAGAAGGGCCTGGGCAGATGTGCTTCAGACTCTAAGATATCACAAATGCCAGCCCAGATTACTATACCCAACTAAACTTTCAATCACCACAGATGGAGAAAATAAGACATTCCATAGTAAAGCCAAATTTAAATAACATCTGTCTACAAATCCAGCCCTATAGAAAGTGCTAGAAGGAAAACTCCAACATAAGGAAGATAACTACATGCATGAAAACATAGAAAAAAATTCACACAGCAAAGTAAAAAGAAGGAAACACACACACACACACACACACATGCACACACTTGGTGTGTCAATGTGCATGTATGTGGTGGGGTGCACTGCCTATGCTTGCCCATGTGGAAGGCAGAGATGGGCTTTGGCGATCTTCCTCTATTGCTCTCTACCATGTATTTTCAAATAGAGACTCTCCTAGAATTCATCATTTCTACTAGACTTGATGGCTACTGAGCCCCAGGGATTATAGATGTGCAGCATCCTGCCTAGCTTCTGTATGGGTTCTGGAGATCCTTACTCCAGTCCTCATGAGTGTATGGCAAGCTGTTTCCCATAGAGCCATCTCATCAGCCTAGTCTGAGCATATCAACAAGACTCTATTTACAAAAAAAAAAAAAAAAAAAAAAAAGCAGACTGTATTATTCTAGCTGGCGTGTGATTAAAATCTTTTCTTTTTTGACTTATAAGTTTGTCTAACTTAAAGTAACAGGAAGAAATGCATACTTAGAAAAAAAGAAATTCATATTTAGAACAATGTAGTTCTAGGCAGGTACTTCTTTTAAAAAATGTCTACCTTATAATTTAAGCCTACATAGCGTTGTTTGCTGGACTGTTATGACCAGCCTACAGGTAGTCTGTTTACACGGGAACAAATGGATATCAATTAGAAAAATTATGGACACAGAACCCAGTCATGTACTGTAATGCAATTCCAGCTAAATAAAATAATATCTCTCAACACTGATGAATCATAAAAAAGACTTTCATAAGCGAGCCCAAGAGACAAAGCAAAAGCATTCTTCCACATATTTAATGTGTCATCTCAGACATCTTGAAATATGCTAGTCTAGAACATGATTTCAATGTAGTGATTTTCTTAGTACAAGCGCAAAATTGATTGGCAAGAATGAGACATCGGACATAAGTCCACTTAAAATATCTATAAATAGTGGTAGTTGGTTGGAGGAGGGGGAGGTTAGAGGGTCTGTCAGTGACAGAGCATTTACCTAGCAGGATAGAGCCCTGAATTTGAATCCCTCAGAAAAGTACTTTAAAATGACAAGTTTAAGTTAGACTACTTCCTCAGTGAACTCTGATAGTACTGGTGGCTTGGGTCTATAAACAGTCATTCAAAATAAGCAAGCACACTGACTGGCTCTGTGGCACTCTGCAGTAAAGGTCAGGAGAGAAAGCAAACACAATTACAGTGCAATGCAATAAGAATAAACCTAAATATTCTTACCTTTTTTTTTTTCAAGAATCTTGAAAACCACAAAGCCCTCAATGTTGATATGATTGAATGCTGAGGGGCATTTAAAGTTATTGCAAAGTGGAATTATACAAAATACACCTGGGGTTGACTGTGAATCTTAATAGATTTGAAATGCTCTGGTCCTGTGATGTATTCTGGCACCTTGGGATCTTAAAGCTGGCAGTAGAATAGGAGATGAGAAAAGGCTTAGTAGTCATTCATAATATTATCAAAAGATGAATTCAATTCAATGCACGTACTAAAATGAATTTTTCTTTGATTTTTTTCTGAAATCACAGTTATTATATGTGGTTTCGCTAACTCATGCTAGATAGATCTAGTTGTCAGATTTACTTTTATTTCAATAATGAAAATCAAGAAAAAATGGACTGCTCTATATTATAATTTTTCCAGGAAAACTTTTCAAAACATTAGTATAGATGAAAAACGGTAGCATTCTTGATAATGAAATGGTACAAAATGAATACATATTCACGTAACCACTTTAAAAATTCTAAAGATATATCGATTGCATTTAGTTGTATTTGCCACAGTGCATATGTGGAGGTGATGAAATAGCCTAAGGCAGTCCGTTCCCTCCTTCCACAATGAAGGTCCCATGTGTCAGCTTGGCAGCAAGCACCTTTACCTACTGAGCTATCTTCCCAGCCGTAGACACTTTATAGGAACTGAGAGTCTACAAGGTTTAATACTCAGGTGACAGAGCTGGAAATAAGAATTCACTAGTCTCTTGGGCCCAATGCACTTTGCATGCTAATACATTATCATCTTGTTTATTGAAAAGAACCTAGGTGGGAGATTCTCAGGCTGATATGAATTTCAAGTACGTGACTCACTAAAATTGCAGTAGTTTCTCAAGGAAGCTAATTGATACACATGTGCTTTCACTGTCAACAGGGGAATAAAAAGTAGTTCCAGGGGATGCTAGATAGAAAGAAAAGTGATAGTAACTAAGAAACTATTGAGTTGCAGGTGTGACTCTCTCATCATGTGATCCACTTAACTTCGCTCTCTTGACTTATTACCACTCTTACTTCACAAACAAGGAAAGCTCAGCCCACCAGGATTCAGTTGTTTGAAACTACCATGTGGGAAGCTTTGAGCCAGCACCTGAAGTCAGGGCTTTTCCTCCACTTTCTGTGTCATTTCTCAATGGGCCAGATCATTGGAACTTGGCTCAAAGCCGCCACTCTTAAATGTTTCCTGATGAGGATTTTTGTGTGTATGTGCTGTTTGACAAATAGCTCAAAACCATGCTTTCAACTCCATGCTAAAGATTATGTAGACATAATATTCTATATCACTTTAAGAAAGAGAAAGAAGGACAACCTTTGGACGATAGTGAGAATCAGAAGGTCTCTGATTTTTCTGATCTACTTTAGCTGGGTTAAAAAAAAAAACATTTTTTTTTGAGGAATAGGACTCAAGGGAACCATTTCAACATGCAATACCTATCTGATTCCTGAGCCACTGGTGGATGCCATCTGTGAAAAGGCTGAGAACCTCCCATGTGAAAATCTCCACACAACCTACTGTCCTGAAAGAGGGACATCAGCTTTGGTACAGAAACAGAACTGGAATAGAGAGCTAAAGGCAATTCCAGATGCAGGAATGGAATGACCTCATTTATACGGGCAATTGCCTAGAATGTGGTGCGTTCTGAACTCATAGAGCTATAATAAAATTAGTTATGGATTTGTTGGGAAGCATCCTCCTGGTTAGTGTCTAATGGAATTGTGAGTGTTCGTTTTATATTCATTACCCTTTGCAGGAAGCAGAGGAAGCCCCGAGTGAGTGAAATCCTAAACAAGTGTGTATCGTTGACATGGGCACAGCCATGACAAAGACCAAGGCCTTTGATCCATGGGAAACTGGCAAAGCCATTCGTATTATGGCTTGACAAAGATCGTAAAGCTTTCCTTGGGGGTTCAAGTATAAGTGTTTATGGACTACTTGATCAGTGTGTGCAAAAACTAGCAACTGTAGCTTCCTTCTCCTGGAAGTTTACAGCCTCAGACTTCTCAGCTACAGAGACCTTCTTCTTAGACTGCACAGCTCCTCTCCCTGTACTGTCCATGATAAACGGGCTCAGGTTCATGGCTGTTGGCATAGTAGGTGCTCTTCACTAGTGAGTCCGCTCCACCTCACTCCTGCTTTCCTCTGTCGGTGTGGCTGTCTTTTCTTCATTTTCTTGCTCTCCCTAGTAAGGATTCCAGGACACAAACCACACAGGATGTGGCAATTTTGTACTAAATACCTGATGAAAAACAACCTAAAAGAGAGAAAGATTTATTCTGCCTCACTGTCTTAAGGGTTAGTAGAGGCATGTGGTAGAAAGACAATAGCTTCCAAGAACAATTTCTCAAGCAGAGCCCATCTCCTGCCTTCACTTCCTGCCAGCAATTCTGTCATATTCTGAGTTTCCCCAGGGATTAATCTACTCATTAGGTCAAAGCCTTCATGATCTAATTGTTTCTGGAAGCACCATAAAAGACCCACACAGAGAAATGCTTTATTGATCCCAATCCAATCAAGATGGTTAATCAAAGTTAAACATAACAGCCATAATAGTCTCGTGGGGGCTGCTTTAACAAGTTATATAAAATTTATGGCTGAAACCAAACTTACTCCCTTATGGTCCTGTGGTTCAGGAGTTCAAAATAAGTTTAGGTGGCTAAATTAAAGTTATTAACAAGGTGCTTTCTATAAGATCTTCCAGAAAAAACAATCTGTTTATTTGCCTCCTTTAGTTCTAGAGTGGTGGTTCTCATTCTGTGGGTTGCATCCCCTTGGGGGCCACATATCACATAGCCTGCAATATCATATATTTACATTATAAGTTATAGCTAGCAAAATTAGTTAGGAAATAGCAACCAAATAATTTTATGGTTTTAGGTCACCACAACATGAGGACCTGTATTAAACAGTCACAGCATTAGGAAAGTTAAGAATCACTAGTCTAGAGCCTGCTGGCATTCTTTGGCTTATGGCATCAGCCTGTTTCTTCAGATTCAGATGTATACATTATTATCAGCTAAGCGTTCTTTTGTTCAATTTAGGAATGATTTATAAACTGGAAGAATGCAGCTCCCTTAATATTAGCTGCTGAGCTTTGAGCGCTACAGCTCTTAGCTCCTATTGTTTGCTCCTGTTCATCATTTTCCTAGCAAGCAAAGCCAACAAGCTACTGACTATTCTCAGTAGCACGCATCACTGTCTGCTAGCCCCACACATGGTGCAAGTGACCTTAGTATTACTAGCCTTCAGGGCAGCCAACTCAGTCTGCTCCCCTGGAAATAAAACTGCAGGCACGTTACATTGATCCAAAAGAGGCCTTATTAGCATAACAGGCATCAGTGCACAGAATGACGGCTCATGCAGAGTCTCCATCCGTAAAAGAGGGGCTCTTTGTAACCCCAAACTGAGGACATCATCAGTGTCTGTGGAAGTGTGGAATCACATGGGGGACTTTGGAGCAGGGTCATCTGGGATGGATGGTCTTAAAGTATCTCAAGTTCCCATGGAGACTTGTCCTCGACTTTTCTATCTCAGCATCCTCACATCTCTTTCTGACCTGGACTCTTCCATCTCTCTTTTTACCTAGAAGAGTTTTTGTGATCATGCCAGGTAATAGAGAACAATTTCTGCATTTTGAACTCCTCAAAGCACTCCCTTCTGCAAATTCCTCTTTGCTGTGTTAGGTAACATTGGCTGGTTCTTGGCATATGAATTAGATGTCTTTGAATCTACCAGCACAGTAGAACTTTCACAAGTTCTCCTAGTAGGAAACGCATTTTCAAGGAGTATGCAGAATGTTCTCTTTAGATCCTAAAGGAGAGGTTTAATATAACCTCTCACACCCACTTTGCTTCTCATGGCAAGTGGGTAGTAGCCACCTCCAGGTGATGGCAGCTGATAGTTCACACAGATCCCAGTGTGGGAAACAAATGCATCCGAAGTCCAGAAATTCACAAGTAAGAATAGCAACAAATAAAGATCAAAATAGCTACTGCAAGGCATACTTTCAAATCCCCACATATTTCTCCCTCTAGTTCTACCCTCAATGATATTCATTAACAACTTAGATACCTGGCTGTTGAAACATTTAATATTCTATACTTAACCAATCTCTTCAGAAATGTACCTTCTCCACTAAGATGGGAGAGCATCAAAACCAAAGACAGAATAAAGAGCAAGCACAGAACTTGGTTCATATTAGATATTCCATCTATATTGAATTAGCCTGATAATTTCTCCTCAAAATGTACTCGATTTGCACAATGTTTTTATACTTTGTTACATATATTGTACTCATTGCATCTGAAATTTCTGTGAAGGAGTCTACCAATTTTGTGATGTGATGTGTGTGTGCGTGTGCCACATATTAAGTATGTGAATAAGAAAAACCATCCCTTTCAGCAAATGGACTATAACAACTAGGTCCTCCCATGTCTGGCTAAGCTCCTGGCAGAGACATTGCACATATCCTTGGGAATTTTGGTAGGGTGAAGGTTTAGCCTCACCCAGAACAGAATGAAAGATGGTCACAGTTTGTTTTTTGAGAAGCAATTGGCTATCTTAACCGTGTCACTGTTGAATGGCCACAGTTACTTTTTCCATAATGAAGGGTCTAATTGTTTTGGGTTCCAGCTTTCATTTTCAAGCTGGCTTGGGGCATTAGTGTCTGTCTCCATTAGCCTTTGCTGGAAGCTATTTGTATGACACTATTGATGCCAACTGCATTACAGAAATGTTGATGGCCAGTATTTCGGCCCGTGATAATTGGTTGCTTTCAATGTTAGATGTGCCAAGCTGTTAATTAGCTTGATGTAAGGACGAAGCAACCACATTTTATCTTCATTCCAATCTACCAGCATTATCTTCTTTTTAACATAGATCTCTGTTTAAGTGTTTTTGAGAAGTGCTTGTTTTCACAAAATTATCATCCTGGATTAGTGAATTATGAACAGCTGCCTATTATCAGAGTTGCCTTAGCTCATTACTCAAAGCATGAACCACAGCATTACTGGTGCGTAGAGAATCTACCGGAAGCTCTTTGCCATGTTTTGACAGCAGCTCTGCCCTTCAATGGATGCTCTGGGACTGATACAATTTCACTATTCATAGAACTTTAATGCCTAATGGTTTCCTGATTGGCAAAGAAAAAGGTACATGTGTCGGATCTCAAGAGAAAAGAAAAAGATCTTTGCATTTTCTCTGCAGATGTATTGATTTTTTTGTTTCCGTGTGTCCATTCTAAAAAGTCTCCAGTGTTAAGCACAAGTTTGATTATAATGACCCTGAGCCCACAGGATTTGGATTCCTAATGCATGTTCCTGCTTTTATCAGTCGTTGCACTGACAGATTTTCAGATTGCACATTGAATTTGCTAAGCTGGCATCTAGGCAAATAATCATTAAAAGTTAAGATGGAATGGATGGCTTTGACAGTGAAGTCCTTGAGTGATGAGTAACTGGAGTCACACAAGTGATAGCTGCTCTTCCGGGAGAGATAATCCATGCCGTATAATGTCCCTACTAGACAAACAACAAGTGTTACAATCTTCAACCAAAAAAAAAAAAATGGTGAAAATGCTAAGAAAATGACAATGATAATATAGTGGTTGATGTCACCAAAAAGTAGTGTAATGCCATGTTCTCAAATTTAATTATTATTAAATTATCACAGCAAAAATTTGTGTAATTAATGAATTTGGACAAAGAAGTCAGGTATCCCATATTCTAGACCTGCTCAACACATTCATTTTTACAGTCTTAATAGAATGAAACCATTTCCTGGCTACCAGTTTCCTAAATGATAAAATGGAGGGGTGGGGAGCTAACTACATGTGTATACATGAAAGCTTAGTGTAATGAAAGAAATGCTCTGAAAATGAACTGTCATCCTGAGTGCTCGACTTGCATTTATTGAAAGTAACTGTATTAGACTATATTTTGGTAAATATACCAAAGCATGAAGGCTTTTAAATACTAAAATTCTTTTAAAATTGTTATGGTAAATGTGTATCACATTCTGGTTTCAAGGAATTTATAATCTGAAGTTGGAAATGTACAAACAAGTGTGCAGTCATCTTCTCATCACAGTGTTACCTGCCAGGATGGCATGCCCTCACTGTCATGCACTACTTCAGGCACAGCACAGCCCTTTCTGCTTCTTCATAATGAATGTCCTCCTCTCTGCACACAGAGATAAAGACATCTGCAAATCACACATTCATTAAATGATGGAACTGAAATTCAAATCCTGAGCTTTTGGGCACTATATTCCTCCCCTCTTACCTCTACTTGTCTCTTTATTTTTATTGTCATAAATATGTTGCCTTAATTCAAAGACAATATGCTTATGTAATCTCCAGAATTCCAGACATATTATTACAGCTTATTAGTTATTACAAATTATTTTATTTTCTAACCCTCTTGTTCCTTTTAATTTTAAATCATTGTCTTTATTATTGTTATACACACACACATATATGAGTATAACATTCAGAGTAGATTTATTTTTGCTTATATGTATCTTTTTAGGGATGACAACTTGGTATTATATCAACAATTAGAGGGCTTATTCCTAGGGAAGACTCATCATTCCTCTCCTCAAGGTCATTAACTACTGATAGCTCTTTATCCAGGGGTGGGGCCTTTGTCTCTCTTTTGAGAAGATCCCTGAGTCTTAGGTGCAGCTGTTGTGTTATAGATGTATTAGTTGAGACTGGGTACTTCACGGTCAGTTGGTCCCTGCATTTTGTTTTTTGTTTTTTGTTTTTTTTTTGGTCCCTGCATTTTGACTAACTGGGTTACTGTAATGCTTTCTATCTGCTACAAAATGAAGCTTCTTTGATGAGGGATGAGAGCCTCAGGTTATCTGTGAGTATAAGGTTGAGTATTTACAATGCATATTGGGATTATACTGATGTATGAAGGTGGTAGCAGTGCCTCAGACTTTTTAGTGGTCATAAGCATAAAAATACAAGGCACTGGGGCTTCCTATAACACCGACTTTGCCAGAATGGACTTTAAAAGGAGCTGTAAAACTTAGCGAAGAATTAACTAAGCAATGAAAGTTAACAAATGTGATCTGCAGATGAAACAAAAGGAGGAAACCTCATTTATTATTTTATGTAGCTTAATGCTGGCACTTTCTTCTTGCAATATGGTTTTTTTTTTTTTCTATGAGTTATCTGGTACAGAAAATCAAAATATGACACTTCTTACCTGTGTGCTAAGAGGAATCTCATGGCCAGCCAGCTGGGAGTCCACAGTGCAAAGTCACTGTCTCAGTTTCCTTCTGAGCCAGAGGGGTAGGTAAGAATGTGAAGGACTTGATGATAGTAGGCACAGGTGCCAAGGTCACTCTAATCCAGTGGGGACTGCTTTATGGAGGTGGCTTTGCATGCAGGCCTATTACTCCATCTAATGTATTTCTAAAGTAATGAATCTGCCAGCTGCTGGCATTTAGGTTTCCTCTAAATGATTTGAGTCACTGATCTGTTTTCTTATAATATTCCCTTCTCTTGAAATCTTCTTACAATGTTATGTCTAGTTTCTTTATGAACTGTTGTACCCTTTTTTTTCCTATCTCAGAGTTGTTCGCAGTTATCCTCTTTCCGCCTGTGTCTTTTGTACTTTTGTGTAGTACTTTGTTCAATATTTTTATGTAAAATAGTCATTTACTTGCTTTTCCTTTTGTGTTGCAAAGAATACGTGTAAAGCCACCAGCTTGTGTGTAAGCACAATGTTGGCCCCTTGAAGCTTTACTATATAGTTAGTTGTGACTCATTACATAAATAGTGCTCGCCCAGTGACACACACAGAGGAAAGTGTGTTTACTTCACCTTTTTTAGTCAAGACCTTCTCTTACTTTTTAATCAATATCTTGGGCAGATATTATACCACTTCTGATTATTAAAATTCAGTCATTTTATATACTTTTTCACAATTCTAATGGATTTGGTAGTATTATAAGTAAAATAAATCAACTCAAGTAACCATGTGAAAGTGAAAGATATAATAACACAAACAGATCATTCGTCTATGAGGAAATTAGACACTCAAAATGGTCCAAAATAAATTGTACCATGGTCTAGCTTGCTGTATGAAATTGATAAAGGTTTCCTTAGAGGAGAATAATCTTTTGGAAGGCTACAATCACGTAGATTGATAAACATAAATGCTGGTCACACTCTAGATCATAGTTTTGAAACATTTTCTGCAAATTGATGAATAGAAAATATTTTCAAATTTGCAAGTCATAACTTTGTGCAGCAACTACTGGGTTCTAGCCTCATAGCAAGAACTCAGCGTAAACACAAACAAACAAACAAACAAACAAACAAAACTGGATGTGGCTGCACTCCAATCAAACTTTGTTTTCCAAAGTTAGTTTGCTGGTCTTTTATTATATTATTGTGTATGACAGAAATATTAAGAAAAGGAAAGGAATTTTGGGAGGAATATGCATAAGCATTAAAATAAACATATGCTGTTCATATTGAAGTTGTAGTCAGAAAGAGGAGATCTAACCATTGAGATTGATGGAACTATGGGGACATGATTTCAATGACATTGAAATATTTGCTTTCCATTTGACTCTTTGACCATGAAAAATATTGGTAGTGCTATTTCCATTTTTAGCAATGCTTGATAAATTTATGGCTTGGGAAGAAAATTAATTCTTTGTGGAAAGTGGAACAAATTCCTTCGGGAGTAGAGACAGCATCGGTCCAGGGACCAGCTTCAGTTATCAGGATAAGAGAACGTTTATGGATATGGACCCTGCTTCTCAGGCTTTTGCATTCCTCGGCCCCCTGCAGTTTTTGTTGCATCTCCTTGCATGCTGACGTAGCTGTTCATAAGCAGCTAGGTGATTCCAGGAAGTCTGGATAATATCCAAGCCATGCTGAACTCCATGCACACTGAGGCAGTCATCTACTTGTAGAGTTCACTGGCCTCCATCTTTCATAGGAGTCGCTCTCTTCTCTTCCATCCATTTTCTTAACAATGCATCTCCTGACACTATTTATGATGCGGCAGAGGTATAGGCCGATTGAAATGTGGATGCATGCTTGGCTTGAAGTGACTGTTAGTACACTCTGAGCAAATGTGATGAATAGGTTTTGTGTTTCTCCTGGTGCCTCTCCATGTAAATTGATGACTGCTGCCCAGGGGAATGAGCTGGGCCTGAAAACACGAAGAGAGATTAGTTTAAGTGTGACAAGGCCATCATCTATAACGAGGGACATATATCACTGTCACATAAGAGAACCGTGGTGCCAGGAAGACCCCTACTGCTTATGGGTGGTCTCTGACTCCATGGCTGATTGTCTAAGCCTTCTTAGCTCAACTGCACTTGTTCCCTCCAAAAAAACACTCTCTATTCAAATATGACAAAATAATTACTACTACCATTTGGCTTTGAATGGCTCAATTATGGATGCAGTCACTTGTGTTAGTAATTACTAAAATTACGGTTTGGGCCTAAGGCCAGTTCTGTCTTTCTGCTCCTCCCCATGGAAGCGAGGAAAGACACTTTTATGAGAAAATAGATGGTGATTTCAAGAGCCAGGTTGTAACAATTCATTTTAAATGACCTCAGTCAATGAGAAAATAAAATAAAATAGTCTGGCTGAGAACAAGGTTGGATTTTGTTTTAAATGCTCTTTAAGAAGTCTGGCACCCTAAGACCATGTGGTGGGATTCCTTGCATAAGTCTAGTCTATGCAAGTAGGAAGAACAGCCTGCGTTTTCCTTGTATAGTGTTGTTACTATGCCTACCCCGTTAGAGCTTCTCCTTAGTTGGCTGTTATTTGACCCATGATATTTTGGTTTTCCTAGAGCAGATATTCTGGATTCTTAACATAGCCTTCTAGAAAGGAGAATGTACTGGGAGTAGTGTCAATTTTGGGGGGATTTGGGAGGGCAGAGTTTTAATAGGTTTAAGAGCTTTCTCCGTGTTTTGTTTCTAAAATTCCTTAGTAGACAGGAGCTGACACCTACTCATGTAAAGAACAAAGATGCCCAGGGAGGCTCCTCCAGCAGCAGATGGGAACAAATGCTTAGCGTTTTTATGGGACTCCTGACTATGAGGAGGAGGGCGTTTCTGACTCATTTACCTGCTTTTGGGACTTTTTCCACCTGTTAGGTTGATGTGTCCAACCTCAATACAATGTATTTGCTTCATCTTATTATATTTTATTTTTCCTGTTTGGTTATTATCACGTAGAAGCCACTTCCTTTCCAATGAGAGGTAAAAAGCAAGTGAATCCAGAGGGAAGAGGTGGTGGGAAGAAACTGGGAGGAGTAGAGGGAAGAAAAAACTACAATCAGGATATATCATATGAGAAAAGAATCTAGTTTCAATAAAAGAAAAAAAAAGAACACAGATGACTTTTAAATTCTAGTAGTCAGTTTTCTCCTAAGTAGCTTTGATTAATTAAGTCACTTAATACTCTTGGTTTCTTAATCTCTAAATGGGAATTAATGTTGGGAATGCCTATCTTGTAGCGAGTCTATCTTGTTTGTGAGCCTCAAATGAAGCATCAAAAAGGAAACATAAATCAAAATGTGACAATAGAAAATAGCTAAAAGCATGGTCTGCTGGTTAGATTTTGTTATCAACTTGACACAAACCAGAGTCACCTGGGAAGAAGGAAACACAGCTGAGTAAATGCTTAGGTCAGATTGGCCTGTGAGCATGGCTGTGGATCATTTTCTTCTTTTCCAATTGATGAAGCAGGACCCAGCCCACTGTGGGCAGTGACATCCCTAGATACCTCCTATATAAGGCTGAGCAGAATCCAGAGAGAACACACCAGTAAGTAGCTTTCTTTCATGGTTCCCGCCTCTGCCCATGCATGAGTTCCTGCCCTGACTTCCCTCAGTGATGGACTGGAACTTGTCAACTGGAATAATGGATGTATCCCTGGTATTATGAGGCAAATAACCCCTGTCCCCTTGGCCCCAGCGGAATTTGGTCATGGTGTTTAGCCCAGCAACAGAAAACAAACTAGGATACTTGGCAAGTATTAATTCAACTATATCAATAACCATTTTAAATGTGAGGATTCTAACTAGACCAAATAAAATAGGCTCTTAACGAAAACAGAAAACTAAGACCCAACTATATGCTATCTACACGAAACCCAGTCTAACAATGAAGATTATATTCAGAGGGAAAGGGTAGTGAATGATATACCATGCTAACATTAATCAATAGAAAGCTAAAATTGCTATATAAATTTGTCAATAAAGCAAATGTCAAGTCAAGGAAAAGTTTTAGAGAGAAAGAGATACATTGTATATGGTAAATATCTCTGTCCTCTGTAGAAATATCTACCTAACAATGGGACATCAAGAAGTATGCAGCATAAGTAGCAGAACTGCAAGGAGAAAGGGGCAAACACAGGATTCTAGCTGGAGATGCCCAGAGCCCCCTTCTATCAGTAACTGATAGGTCAAGCAGGCATAGACCCAGTAAGGCCATGGGTAGCTTGGGTTCTACGTCAATCAACTTGATCTATTTGACAGCTAAAGAGCAGTCCACCTACCAACAGCGATTGCACATTCTCATCCAGCTCACATGGAAAACTCATTAAGACAGATAACATCCTGACACATAAAATATACCTCGGCAAACGTAGAAGGGCAGAAATACAAAAGAGTTTGCCTTCATTTCACAATGCAGTCAAACTAGAAATAAATGACAGATAGCTGCAGTGACGATTGCCCCATATGTGGAGGACAAGGAACAGAGACGTGGAACATGACATTCACTTGGGAACTCTTACTTGCTTGGGATTTACAGGCTAGTTAATTGCGACTTCCAAGTTAACAAATTAATATATTAAGCATGGTAACTTTAAGCAATATATTGTTCTGTTAATGAAAGTGTTAGAGACTTGAAAAATCTTAGCCTGCATTTGTGAAACAAATTCATTTTGAGCTTTTATGTATTCTCTCTCTCTCTCTCTCTCTCTCTCTCTCTCTCTCTCTCTCTCTCTCT
>OU015743.1:118085780-118098759 GCA_907169655.1 Acomys percivali
TCTCTCTCTCTCTCTCTCTCTCTCTCTCTCTCTCTCTCTCTCTCTCTGTGTGTGTGTGTGTGTGTGTGTGTGTGTGTGTGTGTGTGTACACAGGTACCAAGGCATGAGTTAGAGTCCATAAGACAAATTCTATGTAGTCAGTTGTCACTTCCCATCTGGGTGAGGCAGGAACTTCCTCATTTCTGTTGCTGTGCTGAGCACTCCAGGAAAGCTGGCCTGAAAGCTTTTGATTGAGTGATTCTCTGATCTCCAACTTCATCTCTCTGTATATTACACATACACACCACTATTTCCCTTCCCAATTTTTAAATGTGGTTTCTGGAGATTAAACTTAGGTCACTGGACTTATGTGACAAGTGCTTTTACCTGCTGATCCATCTCCACAGTCCTTGAAAAAATTTAACACAAGATTTGTTGAACAACTACACATAGGGCATTCTTCCATGCTGGAATTATTTGAAGCAATGGAGATCCAGTGGTACAGAAACCAAAGATATCATCCTGTCTTTGTGGAGCTTGTATTCCAGTCAGCAAAGACAGAAAAGAAACAGACACATGTAAGCATAACACATGGTGGTGAGTGCTAATAAAAAAAGAAACTGATCATGGTCCAGTATACAGGTTAAGTGATTAAAACACAGAGAAGTCACTTAAATTACTTATCTAAAAAATTTCAAACAAAAAAAACCCTCAAAATATAAGCTTAGATTTTTCTGGCTTCAAACTTCTGATCTTTCAGCTACTTATACTTGGTTCTTCTCACGAATGTGTGTGTTGTGGGCTTTTTGTTTTGCTTTGGTAGAAGAACTGCTCAAGATATAGAGAGGAATGTATCTCCAACCCTAATAACCTAACACTATGGATATGGTTCTTCAGTGGGCAGGGTGGGCAATAACAGTATCAGGAGACACTTCTCCTTGGAGTAGGGTACCACCTGTATCTTCTAGGAAGAGACTCGAGACAGTACGTATCATCCAACAGCATGTGACAAAGAATTATGTGTCCCAACTCATAGAAACTGCTCTAAGACCACAAACAAAGCCAGATTATTTGCACTTCTAAGTACATAACTGAGGACTCAGGTCACAAAACAAAGGGTCAAAATTCTAGCCCCCAGTGATCAGATGAACCTTTTGGTATGGCCCTGCCATCACTTCCTCACGGTCTTTCTTAACCCGATACATCCTCACTTTGGGTGGTAAGATAGGAGGAGAAGACTGGAGAATCACCCCAAAGCTCATGGGCCAACTAGCCTGGAGTATGTGCCATGGCAAAAATAACAAAAGAGACCAGGCCTCAGCAAGATGGAAGGAGAAAAACAACTCCAGAAAGTTCTTCTCTGATCTTAGTACACAGGCCTACAATGGAACGTGTGCACACGCACACACATACACACACACACACACACGCACACACGCGCGCACACACAAGTGCAGACACTCATATACTCTCACGTGCACACACACTGATGTACTTGCGCTCACACACATGCACACACTCACACACATGCATACACACACTCTCACAAGCACAGATGTGTGTGCACACCCCACACCCGACATGCACACACACATAGAAAAGGTAATACAGAATATTGCATAAAACCCTCTCTAAGTAATACTTAAAATGACTGTTCTATTCAGTGGCTATTAGGTGCCAAACACCTTCTCAAAGACGCTTATCTAATTCCCCAAAATGTCTTTAATATTCATCATTTCATCCTGAGTCTGAATAACTGATTTGCCTGTATACCTACAACTAAACTAAACTACCACAGCACATCAGAGCAGTAGCAATAACAAAGAAAAATCTTCCAAGTGTGTGGTCTGCTAGCTACTATTAAGATATGAATGAGTAAAAGACATGAAAAATGGTATTTTGTTTTGGTTTCGTTTGGTTTTTTATGTTTGTTTTATTTTTTTATTAATTTATTCATATTACATCTCAGTTGTTAGCCCATCCCTTGTATCCTCCCATTCCTCCCTTTCTCCCGCTTCCCCCCCTACTCCCCTCTCCTATGTCTGTGACTGAGGGGGACCTCCTCCCCCTGTATATGCTCATAGGGTATCAAGCCTCTCCTTGGTGACCTGCTGTCCTTCCTCTGAGTGCCATCAGGCGTCTATTTTAAAAAATCATTTTGGTTGCCAAGATGTGAGTAACCCCACCCTGTATACATAAACTCTTCATTCATGTCTATCATTTAGAGAGAAAGTGACAAGTTTGTGATTAAACAGTTTAAATCTAAATAGCCATATATTATGAAGGGGGATTCATTAATTAAGAAAAACTGCATTGCACTTGGTGTTTACTCTCTTCTGAGTCAAGCTACTTGCTGGAGTGTTGCCTTTG
This sequence comes from Acomys percivali, assembly GCA_907169655.1. Taxonomy (NCBI): domain Eukaryota; kingdom Metazoa; phylum Chordata; class Mammalia; order Rodentia; family Muridae; genus Acomys; species Acomys percivali. The sequence continues at coordinate 118,088,130 of OU015743.1, forward strand.
ATCTAGAGTTTGAATCTCCTCTAAATCACGGGTCTGAATCTTGTCTCATTCACCATTGCATCTTAGCATTACTTGCTGAGTTGAAATGAAAGATGCCAAGCTTCAGGGCCCTTTCTCTTTAACTCTAGTCTGAAGTAGAACTTGCCCTGCATTCCGAATTCTGTCTCTAGGGAAGAGAAGAGGTGACTCATGTAAACAAGTGCATTTACCGAGGAATGGATGCAACACCCTTCATTTGGCTTTTCAATATGAAGACTTGGTGGGCAAGCAGTATAATGAAATGAGTTATGTCTAGAATATAAAAACAAAGAATTGTAAGAAACTCTTTCACTTTACATCAACTATTGACCTACCTTCTGAAGTGCATTTTCACCGAGCACATTATGGTGTGACAAGTTGTCTGTACATAAGTCTTTGAAGATAGATTCTTCCAAGGTGGGAGTCTGCCATGGGATTGCGTATAGGATTCTTGCAGCAGTTGGACATGGAGAGACGTGTCCACTTGGCCTCAGTGGGCATGGTGGAAAGGTTGGCTGTCCTCTTCACTCCTCTGGGAACTTTGGGATGTTCTTCTGCACAACTGCTTCTTTATGTGGATCCATGGCAACCATGCTTTCTTACTATTTTCTCTTCCAACTTCTATTTTTTCCACAATCATTTTTACAGACAATATTTCACATACATTTTTTGAAAGAGGTTGTTGATGCTTGAGTTTTTGGAGTTTTATTTCCCCTAAATGTCTTTCTCTTAAATTCTATAAAATTTTGATCTGATTCCTGAAGGCCACTTCCAGTAACCATGTAATTCTGGAATGGCGTTTTGCTTTGAACAGTTCTTTGAGTTTATATTCATATTTTTAGTGACAATTGAAAAGGCACTCTATGCTTCATGGACTGAATTTCACTTTGGTTTATTTTGGTGTGGGTTTCTTTTTATTGTTTGTAATTTGCCTTTATTATAATTCTAAGTCTAATGATTTACATAGTTTGCACATTCTTGAAAGACCTTAGCCCTTACCCTTTTCACGGCCGCCTTTCCTTAATTCCATCTTAGACTTTCTCATTTCGTTTTCATTATCTTCACCTTCCAATTCATCTTTTTTGCCTTTCTGATGTAATGTGTGTAATGGGTTCACATCTCCACCTTGCTTGTACTGTCTGTTTGTTCTGTTTAATTTTTCAATTATTTATAATCGTTATTTCTCCTAATCTTATTTGACTGTGTTTCAAATCCTTCGGAACACACACACACGCATACACTCACATACACACCACACCACACACACACACGCATACACACACATGCACACACACTACACTACACCACACACACACACCACACACACACACCATACATACACACACCACACCACACATACCATATACACACACACCATACCACACCACATACACACACACACCACCCCACACCACACACATACACATTCACCACACACACCACACACATACACAAACACCACACACACCACACTACACCACACACACACCACATCTCATATACACACACACCACACCACACCCAAACACACCACACCACACCCAAACACACCACACCACACACACACACACACACACACACACACACACACACACACACACACACACATACACACACCCCACATACCACACCACACCATTCTCTTTCTAAGCCCATCTAGTTCATGCTTTTTTTCTGATTTTCTTAGGATCAAGTTTTGAGTCCATTTTTTCCTGTAGGCTTATTAAAAGCAGCCTATTTCTTGTTTGGTGGTGCAACAGCAGCAGCTGCTGCTGTTTGTTTGCTGTGTTGAAATGCGGGCTTCACAGATACTAGTAAGTGCTCTGCTAATGAGCTGTAGTTTCAGCCCTTTCTGTATTTCAAAATTTGGGACATGATCTCAGCTAAATTGCCCTGGCTCGCCTTGAATTCCTCTGTAACCCAGGCAAGCCTTGAACTTGTGAACCTTTTGCCTCAGCCTTCCATCTATCAAGGATTGTATCACCAATCTTGTTGCTGATTTTTAATTGTGAACTCATTTGAGAGAAACTTCTCATGAGACTTGGGCTTCTGTTGTGTGTTCCTGAGAGAACTTGTTTGCCTCTGCCAATTACTGGAGTCATTGTAAAATTAAAATTAATGATGCTACTCCACCTTTCAGAAGGACATTTCTTGAATTTAATCTGCAAAAAATGTTGACTTATTTCTAGTTATAAGTTTTCATGCTGACTTCTCTTGGGGTGATATTTTAAAACTAATTTCTTTTAACATACCAACATTTGGATATACAAACGTAGGAAGGTGCTTTGTATTGGACCATCCATTCTTTGACCCCTGTCATTTGTAGTTGTCAGTTCTGACTATGGAAGCTTAAGAGCACCAGATGTGGGCAAGGAGCAGTGTTCTTTGGGTTCCAATATGCTTTTAGCCATTTTATTTCTGAGAACTTTTCTCATATATCATCCACATAGAGCTACAATATGTTATTCCTAGTGTAAGTTATATTGCTCCTAATTGCTTCTAGTTAACACCACTAGAATCAAATGATTAGTCGCTAAGAACCTAAGCTAGGTTTCATAGAGCTCAACATTCTTCTGCCTCAACCTCCCTAGGGCTGGCATGAAAAGTGTGAGCCACTACTTTCTCAGAATACTGGGAATAGGGCTACCTTAAGATTCAGTGATAACACTCCTCAGAATATGCCCAGAAGATGCTCCATCACACAACAAGGACATATGCTCAACCATGTTCATAGCATCCTTACTCATAATAGCCAGAACCTGGAAACAACCTATATATCCCTCAGTTGAAGAATAGATAAAGAAACTGTGGTACATTTACACTATGGGATACTACTCAGCTATTAAAAACAAGAACATCTTGAAATTTCTGGACAAATGAATGGAACTAGAAATGATCATATTGAGTGAGTTGACCCAGACTCAGAAAGACTCACATAGTATATGCTAACTTATAATTGGACACTAGCCCTATAGGGATGTCCCCTGAAAGTCTTCACTTACCAGGAGATTGAGATAGATATGGGGACCTCCTACTGGGACTTTAGGTGAGAGAAGTATGGGAGAATGGGGGAAATAGAAGGATCCAGAGGGTCCTAGAAACCTACAAAAAGAACATCATTATGGGCAGATATGGACCCAGGGGGGTCTGTTCAAACTACTGCACCAACCAAAGACAATATATGCAGTAAATATTGAACCCCTACTCAGATCTAGCCAAGGGACAGGACATTATCCAGTCATGTGGAGAGAGGGGACTAACTCTCACATGAACTCTGGTGCCCCATATTTGACCACTTCCCATTGGTGAGGAGGCCTGGTAGCACTCAGAGAAAGAACAAGAAGGCTATCAAGATGAGACTTGATAGGCCATGACCATATGGTGGGGGAGGAGGTCCCCTTCTGTCACAGACCTAGGGGAGGGGAATAGGATAAAGGAGGGAGGGAGGGAGGAATGGTAGGAGACAAGCAAGGGGATAAAAATTGAGATATAGTCTGAATAAATTAATAACATTTAAAAATAGAAAAGTGTGAGCCACTATGCCTGACTGTCCAATAGTTTACAAAGTATTTCCGTGTTTAATTTAACAATATATTCAGCCGTCTTCTTTTCTTGGCAGAAATCCTCACTTCATTTGATGCATGTCTAATATTAGATACAATGAACAAAGTATCATTAACTCATCATCTCTCTCACTGATGTACATTTAGGTTCTTTTCATTTTTTCACTACCATTAAAACTGTCAATAAGTGCTACTTATTTGTATATCTAAATTAAAACCTTAGAATTAGAATTAGAGTAAGAATTGCCAGGTCAAAGAGAATGATGCTTAACTTTCTTTAAATATTTAATTTTTAATTTTAAGCTTTAAAGTTTAATTTTTGAGATTATAATATAATTACATCATTTCAATCTTCTTTCCCTCACATATACCCTGTTCCCTTTCTCTTTCTCAAATTCAGGGTTTCTTTTCCTTTCATTGTTAATGTGTGTGTATGTGTATGTGTGTGTGTGTGTGTGTGTGTGTGTGATGTATTCCTAAGTAAATGAATACAATCTATTCAATCTGTATAATATTACTTGCATGTATATGTTTTCAGAGGTAATGTTTATTTTATTTTATTTGAATTTGTTTTTCAGAACTTGAAAACACTACTTTGAGAAAGAAAAAATTTCCAACATGTCTGTATCATCATTGCTTTATATTCACTGAGGTTGCTGGGTATGTTGTTAATAATTTGAGAGGCAGTTTGTCTCCTAACTCTATTCTAGCCTTAATTCCAGACTGAGTATATTATAAACATAAGCATGGAGTACTTTTAATAGATATTTTTCATGCCAGATGAGAAGCTGATTTGAAGCAATTTATTTTCTCACTCGATTCATGAAATACGATCCGTTAAACCAATGGCAACAGAGCTTTCATCTAACTGTGAGTGTCCTACCTGTTTGGAAGGTACTCAAAGTGAGTCTGACTGGAATTCCTCTTCCAGAGAGAGAGGACATGGCGCTGCATACTCAATATCAAGTAAGACATCTGTGCTCTCTCCCATCATGCAACGCTTTCTTTCTCAGTGTTGTTCTAACAGTCTGGAGAGCTCTGACAAGGAAGACTCCGTGCTTCCTCCTTCAGAGGAGGAAAGTTCTGTGGGCTTCTCTCAAAAGCAAAATCTCAGCCAGAAGTCGAAGAACCCCAAACGGAAGAGCAAACCATTCAGAGAGATGACTATGCAAGAACTTCTGAGGACGTTCGGAGACAGTGAAAAGTTTCAACCGCACTCTGTGTCCTTGGGCCACTTTAGAGACCACGAGGTTGTGAAGCTCAGAAGAGCTCTGTACTATTCTGGAATCCGGGTAAAACATGTCCATGGCTCTGGACTGGAAAGGCGCTTTTCAGCTAGTTATTTCGAAAGAAATCCCAGTAGCCTGCACCGCCTGATTCCCTGGCTGAAACGGGAGCTCACAGCTGTTTATGGAGACTATGGCTATACGGTGAAGAATATTCTAGCTGCCATTCTCCATCACATGACAAAATTTAACTTGGATAGTGAATCCTTTATTCGTCTCCTAGAGCCTTATCTCCTTCAACATACCCACCACTTTCTGCATGAGTTTATCAGTTTTGTTCATTCCTCTTACAACATGGACACCTATGACCGGAGTGCGACCTATCAATGTCCTATTTCAACATGGATGAAACACAGGGACACTGTTTCAGCTCCAGTCTTGTCTTTGCCTGGGGATCTCTCCCTCATGGTATCTCACCAAGGCACAAAGCCGTCTAAGAACTCCCAGGTTCAGGGGAGTAAGACTGAGCAGAGGCCTCACTCTGCCTTGAAACAGTTTCCAAATGGTAATTATTCCTCAAAAACCCCCCAAATCTCAACAACCCATCGGAAAACAGCTAATAAACTGCATGTTTGGGCCAAAGACGAGCGGGGTTTAGATGATTTCAAGGGTGTGGTTTGTACTACCTCATCACTGGATTGGAATAATCTCAGGGAAAGCAGGCCAGACACAGAATATTGCAAAAATGATAATCAAGAGAAAATGGCAAAGGGCACAACGCTGCTCCCTGGCAATGCCCAGGCTCTGCAGCACCGTGAAAAAAGCCCGCCGCATACCTGTGCAGCATTGGTAGAGTCTAATCAGGTACCACCAAGAAAGTACATTATAACAGAAACAAATGTTTTGAATCCTGGCCAACAGGTACATTATCATAAAAAAGAAGTAGAAAAAAAGAAGACTGAAGAGTCTACACCAAAAGTTTTTCAAAGTTTGCCTAGAGAAAGAACCTCGATAAACAGCAAATCCAGAGAAATTGGTCATTCTTGTAATTGTATCTCAGAAAATACTTGCTCTCCTACTAAAAATGAGAAAATGCTGGCTTCTTTGAGAAGAAAGAAGGTAGAATTCAACCAGTCTTCTCAATGTGAAGAAGTTGGTTCATACCACAGTACAAGAACCCAGAGACGATCCAGGTCCAGGACACCGAAATCCCAATCTTGGTGTGTCAGATCCAGAAAGCAACCCATAAGCAGAGGTCAGAGTAATCTTTCTCTGAGGGGAAGTCACATAAGCAAACACTTCACTGAAAATGTATGCTGTGGGTCTTCAAAAGAAAGTGAGCATGGTTTTGAAGTAGCTTGCAGGGTGGCATCTTTGACCTCAGCCCACAGTGCCCAGGCATGTTTAACTGTTGAGAAGAGATGTAACTGGGTGTCCACAGGAGAAGGTGATTCTCAAACTGGGAGACGGTGTGCTAGTATCTCAAGCCTACAGACCGAGAAATATCAGTCCCCAAATAAGCAGGAGATGAAGGAAAAGAACCTAGTTGGTAGAGCTAGGAGAACCAAAACACTTAGGGACAAAAAACCTAAATGCCACTGTGTGGGTACACAAACCACAGCTGAGTTCAGTGATCTCAATGATAAAAGACAAATGAATTGTCATTCTGAATGTGTGTGACTACCTGCAGAAAGCAAATTTTAAAAAGAAAGGAATTGGAAACCTCAGAAGCATCTAGCCAAGAATGAATCCAAAATAGAATTAGAAGCATAGAAACATATAAATGGTTTTGAAAGGCAAATTACTCTACCTAGCCATCAAGGCTCATTGAAAGTATGGATATAATCAGAAACATATGAAAATATTTCTCATAGCACGTTGTAACTAGAACAAAATATCTGATGATTAAAATCAATGTTCATATTGGAGACAAATATACATTATTAAACTATTCATGTATGTAAATAATATTTCTGTCTGCTTTGTGTAAATGAGTAGATGAGTAAATGAGTAGGACTTGGGCCCTGTGTAATGGCTCAGTGGGCAGAGACGCCTGCTGCCTGAAGTCAACCCCTGAGACTCACACGGTAGAAGGAAAGAACCAACTCCTCCAAGCTCTCCTGTGATCTCTAGAAGTATGTCATGGCATGTACATAAGCCCTCCCCCCCAACACACACACAAATTGAGAAGGATATAGTTTACAATTAAAAAATATTTTAAGTTTATTTTAAATTTATTATTTATATTTTAATTTTGACTTTAACTATGAAGGTTGGTTGCCCAAATTTGCCAACACTACAAAGACTATATTAATATTCATAAGTTACTTAATAAAGGTATGAATATTAACTACGCTGCCACATACGCTTGTTTGTGTGTGTGCATCGTATTTTAGCCTGTGCCTAGAAAATATGATGGCCACACCATCTTAAAGCATCTGCCTGCCTAGATATATATATATATAGTCACCGCAAATCTATTTAAACAAACTAGTTAAAATGAAGATTTCTAGGATTTTTACAGCCTTCGCCGCACATCCTGGCATGTAGGTATTTTAAGTCATGTGTTTAAATAATTCTGATTCTCCACTCACAGAAGTCAATGATGGTGGCTACTCCTTGGAAAAGCATTCCAAGTATTTTGCCCTTGGCCACAGGATTGATGAGACCATTGGAGATCAAACAATTGTTATGTCCCAAGGGTTTTCATTCTGAGATGAGAGTGGTCCTTCCTCCCTGGTGGCAGATGGTAAAGGAATCAAAGCTTCGACACTAACAGGAGCTATGTTTGTTTGTGAGTTTGTGAGGAATGTGAGTTTAAGGCAAAGGGGAGGAAAGTTAACAGAGAGCCAAACAAGGTAAGTCATAAGAAGAGGAAATTGGAAACAGGAGCTGGGCCTTTTGAATTTGCTTCGTGTACCTGGCTTTCAAGTGTTTTTTTCTTTTTTGTTGTTGTTTTCTTTTTTAATTTTAACTTTTCACTGAGTTTTGTTGAGTCAGGGCATTACATCTTCACATTCTTTATGGAACCAGGATTGTGACAGGAATGTGGCATGAGAGCACACACAGGGAACAGTGGCTGTGCAAGGACAGCTTTTAATGTCTCTTGTGTATCTTGGAAAATATTTAGGAATTTGACAGGTGATTGTTGGCAAGGGCTACCAAGAAAAAGATGTGATTTTAGGAAAAAGAAGTAAGTGAAAATGGCTAGAACTTTCCATGTAGTGTTTTTGGAGATCCCAAGAGACACAGTGAGAAGAGTGGCTGATGTCAAACTTTAAAAGGAAAGAAATCAGATTTCTGACTAATGTGCTGCTGGTTCTTCAGTACTCACTGAGCTCCTAGAGATAGCACAGGACTCTAGCTGCAAATTTATTGGCCTTGGAACATTTTTAAAATACAAATATTAGAAAATGTACAAGGGATATTTTATTTTCATGTATATTCATTTATGATCAATACCATAATTCCAATTTTTTTTAAATGAAATGCACACTACTACTAAGCTAGGTGAGAAGTCTCTTAAAGCAATGAGCTGACCAGTCATTGCTAACATACAGGAACATATGCAAGGTCCTGAAGTTGAGAAGAAGAAATCAATTACAGTGGTTCAGAGCATCTCTGTTTAAGCATAGTCCACTGAAATGTCTGTGTGCTTAAAAGTGTACTCGTGAGCCAGCAGTGTGGTTTCCTAGCTTGTAAAAAAAAATGATATCTAATGGTCTTCAGGCAGATGAATGAATGTTCTCTAGGGAACAAGGTTTCTCTGATGATTTGAAAAAGTGTATTTGTGAGCATGTGTAGGTAGACACACACACACACACACACACACACACACACACACACACACACACACATACACACACACAGCCTGAGGGATGCAAATATGCAATGCATCGACTCAACAAAACTAAGCAAAGTTTAAAAATAAAAACAAAAATACTTGTAGGACAAGAAGATGGATCAAGTCACAACAAAACCCAGGTCCTGCTCCTTCGACTCCTCTCTGTCCACTTTCCTCTCGCTTACCTTCAACTCAAATTCTTCACAAACTCACCCATCTATGAGGCTTGCTCTAATCCACATCTTATTTACAAAGGAAGCTAGAAAGTGTTGCCCTTGCAGTCTAACTTGCAACCCTGATGGCCCAACTCTAGGGCCAATGCTCTTCAGTTACAGTTGACAGCACTCACTTTTTTTGTGGTCACATTTTCTACTGATCCACATTTCACACCTCGTAGCAAGGACTTTGGTGAAAACTGTCATTTTTGCTTGCACCGCACGATGAGGTTGCTTTAATTATGCTGTGCTCTCAATGAGGGGAAATGAGTTACAGAGAGATCGTATCATAAAAGACAGCAGAGCTGAGAGAGACGTGTAGGACTAAAGGCACATGCTTTGTGTTTTTATAGCTTATTACGGTTGACTGAGTTTTTCAAATCTACCTCAGCCACAGTTAGGACTCTTAACATCTGGTCGTCTCCACTTCTGAGAACCCATTTTCATTCATAATCCAGAACGCTAACATAACCATGGAAGTGAGAGTTCTAAGAGGTCACTTCTGTTTATTTGTAAGGATAAAAGCCAATTCCTCACTCCCAAATTCACTCTGCATTGTCCTAATGTGTTAATGGGTTCATCTGTGCCAGCTGGGAAGAGGGAGGTGAGTGATTTCCAGTCCACATGCTTCAGTTCACATAGCATCTTTGACGACTTGTGGGTCAGATGAAACCTCCTAGGTTCAAGGCAAGTTTTTCTCTCTGTCCTTGACTCTCTGGTGCCCTTGGTGCAGTCGCTCCTTGGAGTACAGGTCACCTTGCTAATAAAAAGCAGGTATGCATAAATGAGGTGTTGAAGATAATGGAGTCATTGACAGGTATTAAAATAGAAAATAAAAGGCATTAAATACTTTATCTTTTGGTGCACATATTTTTAGCTGATGTGTATGTATTAAGTCCCACAGCTACTGCATGGAAAAGGCCTGCTATTCAACCTTGCCAGTACAAGTGGAGGACGTTCTCAACTGGTTTCTCTGACTCTGGCCTCCCTTTCTCCAGATCAGGCACTTTACTGCTGACATTCTGATATGTTACTTTATTCGTGTAACTTTCTGCCTAAAGTGTCTGACCCAAACCTTATTGCATATCTATATATACATATATATGTATGCATATGTATATACACACATGTATATATGTATATATATATATATCCAGAAGAATACCCATAGACTATATGCACATTATATATATGTATCTATTAAAATCCAGAATACCCACAGACACAAATGATATCTACGTGTATGACACATAACTGTCCTGTTTTAGACAAACTTCTCCCTTTCTCAGCACTTAATCCAGGGTCTTCCATGTGGGAGTTGTTTAATAAACATGTTTATTGATGTACATTGGTATTATTAAACTGTATGGTCTTGGATAAGTAAGTTCTCTGCAATCTAGTTTTCACCTCTGTTAAACAAAACTGATTCAATCACTTTTGGACTTTTAAGCTGAGAACTCTTGAAACAATGACTGTTCTGTAAACCGTGTCACAGCCTTGAATTCTGAATGCACCCTTCCCTTTTCCATGCAGTGTTCTGGCGAGATTCATGTTTTAACTCATTTTGCCTTATTTTTGCATTACTGGATCTATATAGATGTTAAACTGTTTACTAGTCTATAGTGGAATTTGGACTTAACAACAATCTGTAAAGAATTTACATTTTCAGTTTTTAATTCCACAAGTTTTTTACTTTTTGTGTTATAGTAACACACATACACACACACACACACACACACACACACACACACACACACACACACA
>OU015743.1:118105610-118123910 GCA_907169655.1 Acomys percivali
TAGATATAGATATAGATATAGATATAGATATAGATATAGATATAGATATAGATATAGATATAGATGAAGGAAAAACAACCAAATCCAGAGTGGTCGCTGTTGTTCAGGCCTCTCCTGCACTCACAGGCTTGATGCCACCTTGATTCAATCAGGACATTCAGTCAAGAAAAGAGAAATGACACTTAGAAGATATTTGTTTCAAAAGTACGTAAAGAATTAGAAAGAAAGGAAAGTGAGGTAATATACAGATTAGAAATGCAGAAACAATGGGAAGTTTCTAAATCTGGAAATGTAACAGACAGAATGATACTAACAAACCCAAAACATAGTCACTTCTGATACCAACTGTGAGGCCACTGCTGCTATTGTTGCTGTTGCTTCCTCTGTGACCTGCAATCCCAGAAAACAGTGTTGCCTTGGATCTACTTCCACCCCTGATGGGAACTAGGAAACTCACTAGAGCTTGCAGTCTTTGAGAGAGCGAGAAGGGAGAGGGTTGGTAGAGGGGAAGGAGAGGAGGAGGAGACAGATTTGAGAGGATGGCATAGTGGGGAAAGGAAGGGTGGAAAGGGAGAAAGATAGAGTGTGGAGAAAGAAAGCAGTATCACAAAACTAGGACAGGATATTTACTTAGCTCATGTTTTTTAATACTGTTTTTTAATTGAAAAATAAAATCATTCATATTACATCTCAATTGCTATCCCATCCCGTGCATCCTCCCATTCCTCCCTCCCTCCCACTTTCACCTCATTCCCGTTCCCTATGATTGTGACTGAGGGGGACCTCCTCCCCCTGAATATAATGCTAGGGTATCAAGTCTCTTCTTGGTAGTCTGCTATCCTTCCTCCGAGTGCCATCAGGCCTCCTCATCAAGGGGACATGGTCAAATATGTTTATACAGACTAGTGACTCAGAAGACAGAGACGGGAGGACGGAAGCCACACTAAAGGGTGTTCTGTCCCTACAGTCTCTGGAATAATTACAGCAGGTGACAAACTTCCAGTTTGTATGAGGTCTAGCAATTAAGTCATTTGTGTTGCATTGGTATAATAATAAGTTTTGTGTTCTTTTTCAACACAGAACTTTAAGTTCTGGACACAAATACATTTATAGGCAGTGAATAATATCCATCATGGCCTTGCATATACTGCTTTTAGATCACATTTTATAAGTTTTTCATAGTATGGAAACATTTACTTCACAGAAAATTATGAAAAAATCCTACTAATTTAAAAATTAGGTCAAATGCTAAAGGAGTAATGACTGTATGCTCATGGTTAAATGTAAAGACAAACTTTGGGTCTTCCAGCATCCACACTTAAATCCTAACCCTGTGTAGTTCTAATGAACAAGAGGTCAACCCATTGAAAGAAAGTACTACTAACACACCTGCTTCGTGTTGACATTTACCTACTATATTCTTTCTTTGTTTTTCAAGGTGCTATTCTGCCTCCAATCTTGATGCTTGAGTAAATCATTTTTACCTCGGCTCTTAGGATGAAGCAGTACCCCAAGCTTTAGCTCCCCCACCACTGTGACTGGGGAGTCTCTCATGTGGAGATTGCAGGGACTACTTTAGCTACATGTCAGAGCAGGCCCACAGGATCCAGTGACCCCATGCCTGTCTCCTCATTTAGATGACAGAGCTTCATTTGTCATTTCAAAATGATGCCTTTTACACCTTACTGGTTTCATTGGGTCAATATTACTGACAAATGGCTGTCTCCTTCAAGACCAACCAGTGATAGTTCCCAATGACTTCTACTTTCAAAAGATTAATTGAAACTTTAAGCATAATTGCAAGCCAGGAGAAGTCACACCAAAGAATCTTTCTATGTTCCAGAATACCCAGTACTGGGCTGTGTACCGAATATAGCAACTAGATAAGATAATAGGTGCATGTCTGGAGAAATAAGCCAGGTGTTCTAACACACATAACTTCAATTAGTACCCAGTCATGCTGAAGATGGATGTTCATGCTGTTTTATAAAGCAGGAGGCAAAAAAACTTAGATTTGATGATTGTTCTTTGTTGATAAATTGTTTGACTCTGGAATCAACAGAGAATGGACTCAGGAAGCATTAACGAAGAGGGGAAGATTGTCTTCCAAAGTGGGCAGCACTTTCTGGTAGATGCCCAGATATGCAGAGGTTCTAGTGAAAAACAGGACCGCTTTTGCCTGCCTGACTTTGCTCCTTGCTGGGGAGTGCATCCACTTAGCTGCTACTGTTGCTGCTGCCAAGCCACAGTGGTAGCTGAATTCAGATCCACTGGCCTTTCAATGTGGAGTGACAACCAGTGGTTCTTCAAAAATCCTCCACATCTTCAGCATCATTGACTGAGCAGTTACCTTTGCCCTCTCCAGCACACAAAGACAGCCCATATCCTGTAGACAACCTAATAAATCCCCTTTGTGATCTATACTGTGATAACTCTTTGTTCCTCTAGAGAACCCTGATTAATACATGAGTGACTGCATGTAATTTACCAAGAATTACAGAAACTGATCAAGTGGTGCATCTGGGATTCTAACCAATCTCAGGAGCCAACATCTGCACTCTTCACTACTCACTATAGTCTCAACTGTCCCTTCTGAGGTCAACAAGTTCTCTCCGGAGAGAGTGGGAAGACTCATGGTCACCTTGTCATAAATGTCTGTTATCTGCCTCTGTTCCGGCACACAAGTTGCAATGGACATACTTAAAAAATGCAGTTTCAGTACATTTGTACCTGCTTTGCACTAATGTCTGAATTTGTGGTAGTCTCATGTCTCTCTGACCGCACTCCAGCTTTGTGTGTGTGTGTGTGTGTGTGTGTGTGTGTGTGTGTGTGTGTATTCTAGACATTGGTTTCACAATTCTTTTGCATTGTCACCCCTGCCTCTGAATATAAATCAGGCTCCAGGCCATGAAACACTTCTCTACTCAGGTTGGTACTCTTCTTTTTCTTACTCTACAAAGCCAAGATTTTTCAGGCTTCCTTCCTTTTTTGTCTGTTATGCTTCTATGACCTGCTGTGGCCAACAGAATAATGGTTTGTCTTCCAACATTACTTCTTTGCACAGCACCAGTAGGGATAGCCCATGAGACCTTGCATGTGTATGTTTCAAAATTGTAACCATCATGAGAATCCAGTATGTATAAAGATAAAAAGAAACAGAGGTTTGCAAAGCCTGCTATTGCTATTTCCACTAACTCCATAAACATGAGAAACATTCATCTCAGTTCTCCAAATGAACTGATGGTTCTACTTCATTAATGTAAGAATATCTAAGCTTCTAATTGCAGCTTCTTTAGCTCTTTACATGCTTGTCTCGTGAGCCTGTTTGATACCAATGCCTGTGATTTTTATTTGTTTGTCTTGCATTCTAGCTGGGGAATATGCCAGTGGATGCTCCCTTACAGTTACTTCCTTTGTGCTTGCTATTGTTGCTGACAGGCTGATGAATGAACTCAAATCAGAAGAATGCAATTGTCCATAACTTAGCATCTATTTGCCATTCCCTGTGGAGAACTGTGGGCATCTCTTGACCACTGCAAATATTTCCAAATATTTCCTTCTACTGTTTTCACCTGTCAGTACATCAGTGCATTATCATTCTCTCTCTCTCTCTCTCTCTCTCTCTCTCTCTCTCTCTCTCTCTCTCTCTCTCTCTCTCTCTCCTTTCCTCCCTCCTTCCTTTCCTTCCTCTTCCCCCTCTTCCTTCTTTTGGTGGTAACAGAACCCAGGGCATTGCAGGTATTAGTCATCAATCTTCTACGGAAGCTTGTGTCCAGCCTCTGTATTGACTCTTTCAAGCCCTATCTCTTGCATTATAATCATACTCCTGCCTGTGCTTCTGTTAATAAGATGGTCTTAGTGGCATATACCAAACTGCTTATACCTGTTCCCCTTGGCACTTTCTGTATCTAGATGTTCAAAGGAATATAACATTTGAAGATTGCTTTAATTAAGTAAGCACATGAATAAATGAATAGATAGGCTCCTGATGAAGGTGAGTAATTAGCATAGCCATGCGCTATACATCCCCAAACCAGGAAGGTAAATAGCAAATGTAAACTCCTGTATTTATATGATATCACTATTCATATCACATCTTATGCCAGTTTTTTTTCTAACTTAAGGATGTATAAGAATTGGTCTTTTCCATCAAAAAGAGGCAGTATGCCAGTCTGATGTGAGTCTTGTGGCTAAGCAATATCCTTCACAAAGCAATTGCCTGTCACATTGTGACACATTATGGCAGGCATCACAGCAAGCAGCTCCCTTTGGCACAGAGGAGCGTTAATGAAGGAGTGGGGGACATCTAGACAGATGCAGACAGCATGGCTGGGAGCCTGGATGGAAGGAAAACATGAACCTTTTGTGCCTCAGACATAGCATCTGCTTTTCCTGAGGTAGAACAAAGTTGTCAGAGAAACCTGCTGTTCCCACCTCTTCAAGTGCTTCTGTGGTGGGGGCAGGGCATTTCCTCTTTTTCTCACACTCTGAAACAAGCAGCCAATGTATTCCTAGAGATAATTTTGGTAATAGGACCATCAAAGACAGGTTCAACCTCACCTGTTCAGAAGGAAAAAAAAGTGGATGAATGGGAGGGTAAAGATGATAGACATCCTCTGATCTGTAGAAGATAATTTTGTCTAGAGAACATTCTCTTTCTTCTTCCCTGTCATCCAATACTATGATACCTCATGTCTGTAAAGTAGCTGTTCCATTAATTTGAGATAAATATTCATTTTTACATCTGGTCTTCTGACAGGTTAAGATATAGGTCTGGTCCTCAAGGAGAGTAAACTTGATAAATAAGCACACACGTTGATCAATGACCACCCCTTGACAAACATCCTTTAGGGAAGGAACCACAAAGAGAAAGGCACTAGAAGACCAGCCTAGGGGCTCCCCCTCAGACTCACAGTTAAGGTAAAGCAGGGTGTGAGCTGAGTCATAAAAACCAAGACAAAACCTCAGTAGTTTAATAGGTTGAAAGAGTGAAGGAGGCTTTCAGGCCAATCGGATGATTAACATAGGGTATTCCGGATTCCACTCTGACACGATTAGCATACTCACACTTAGAGAATGGGGACAAGAGTGAAACAGTTCATGTTAGAGAAGACTGTGATAGATTTTGTGAGCAACCCTGAGGTGCTGGCCTTTCAACTAAGACTTCTGAGGAGCATCTGAGGGTCCCATTCTAAGATTTCACTCAAGGTGTCCAGGAAGAACTAAGAAGAAAGAGCACCAGGTCTTCAATCCTATGTGGAACACACATGCTTTTCTTCTTGGCCATTCTAAACCCATTCATTCAAGTCACTTCACTTCCATGAGCATCCATCTTTTAAACCTGCAGTGTGAGCTTAGCTGTATGTATCCTATCAAATCAAACCAAATGAAATACAGAAAACATGAAAAAATATCTAGCACAACATATGGCATTGACCTAGTGATCACCAAACTTGTGAATATGTTTTATCATATTTAGATAACTACACTGACAATCCATGGGAGGAATTTTGAGGTGATAAAAATGTCTTAGACATTTACAATCTAGTACTATGGTGATTAACCACATGTAGATACTTAAAATGGGGTTACCAGGACATTCGCAGGTGCCAGCTACGTCATTCTGGATTTCTGTGCATCCATGTAGCCCTCCTAGCCCTAAGGATGTTTGTGGGACTTCTGCTTCTCATGTCTCTTTCCAACCAAAGAAATAAATGGTCTCACACCTCAGAGGCAGAGTTTAGATGACTTCTGTATGGAACAGAGAGCACTTGGATGTTTGCTTGGTTTCTCTTCCACCCACTCAGCAGTCTCTGAACCTGCCCTCAGATCCAAGCATTTAAATGGCCATTTCAGTTGCTCTCACACCATCTTCTGGAACCGCAGGAGGCTTCTCTGTGACTCAGCCACTGCAAAATGACATTACATATGGAATTCTGTTCTAACATTCCTAGCTCCTGCTCACTCTTTTAAAAATGTTACCCTTTGAAAATTTCATATATATATATATATATATATATATATATATATAATATATATAATATATAAAACTTACTATGAACTTATCTACCCCTATTTTCCTCTCTAGCTCCCCCAGGAACATTTGAGTATGGGAGCAGAATATGGAATTTCATACCTCAGAACCTATCTCAGCAGCTAATTTAATTGTTTTCCACAACTTCTTGAATTATTCCTCCTCATTAAACTCCACCTCCTGAAAGGAAATTTAAGTCTTTATTGTAAGCAGTGTTGTACCAAGCTTTCTTTGTTTAATTTTTAAAAATGCATTGTTTTTAATTTTTGAAATTAAAATATAATTATGTCACTTCCCTCTTCCCATTCTCCTCCTTTACTCTTTCTCAAATTTACGGCCTTTATTTATTTATTTATTCTCTTACACCCTAAACCCTGCCCCCTACTACCTTGCCTCCCAGTCCTACCCTCACTCCCTCTTCCTCCTTTCTCCCCCTCTTCTACTGCTCAGAAAA
Source organism: Acomys percivali (assembly GCA_907169655.1). Classification (NCBI taxonomy): domain Eukaryota; kingdom Metazoa; phylum Chordata; class Mammalia; order Rodentia; family Muridae; genus Acomys; species Acomys percivali. The sequence goes on from OU015743.1 coordinate 118,112,099, forward strand.
GGGGACACCACCCCCTTATTCCCCCATCCTCCACCCTACCACCAACCCTTCCAGCATATCAAGTGGCATCAGGACTGAGCTCATCCTCTTCCCCTGTGGCCCAGTGAGGCAGACTTTCTTTCATTCTTCTTAATCAAAGCTGCCTTTAAATTTTTAGCTCAAGAGCTGGGTGTGGTGGCACATGCTTTAATTCCAGCACTCCAGGAGGCAGAGGCAGGTGGATCTCTGTGAGTTCAAGGCCAGCCTGGTCTAAAAAGAGAGTTCCAGGATAGTCAGAGCTGTTACACAGAGAAACACTGTCTTGAGGAGAAAAAAAACAAAAACAAAAACAAAACAAAACAAAACAAAAAAAACAAGAAAAGAGTATGATATCATTTAAAAAGAAAGAAAACAGATTAATGGAAATCACCTCTATATGTAATATAACAGAACCTATTGTACCCAATTAGCATTAATTAACTGTACAATTAGTAGATTTTTGTCTCAAATTAAAAAAAAAAGAAAAAGAAAAGAAAGAAAGAAACTACAACCCCTCTCTAAAAAAAAACAAAAAACAAAAAACCAAAAAACAAAACAAAACAAAACAAAAAAACAATAAATCTAAATGATGTTTTGGTTTGGTTTCTTCCCTTAGCATAGTGAAGACAGCAATGAGGCACTAGAGGCCATGGCATCCGCAGAACCAATGGATCCACAGTATTTTTGGAGCAATTAAGGGGGAAAAGTTACTTCATGTTTCTAAGTTAACTTATGTTCTCAATCAAGGAAGGAAATGTGCTCCTTGCTGGTGCAACTAGCAGCTGCCCATGCAGTTCTTGGTCCTTTACAGTCAGTTCCCCCTCAGGCCTTTGTGACTGACGTACAAACTCTTTACCAAGATGTGTGTGGAAAAATACTCATTATTTTGTGATCAGATATCTCACACACACACACACACACACACACACACATACACACACACACACACACACACACACGTAAAATGGTACAGTTGAAAGTATACTTATTTTTGTTAATTGGTCTGCATTCCCATGGCCTCCATTTTTTCCTTTTTCCTTTAAATAAAGCAATTCTGTTCACCCAGTAAACTGATTTTATGATCCACTAATGGGAGGTATATAAAGGCTGAACTCCACCATTACCTTTCCTCTTTGACACCTCCCATGGTGGAGCTCCAGGGCCAACTTTACCAAACGAAAATAATGAAAACACAGGCTGTGACTGCCTTATGTATTCTATGTCAATCCCTAAGTCTTGACAATCACAAAGCAAACACTGAAAAGATCCTGTAGTGTTTCTTACTAAACCTTTGTTCACACACTGGAATGTAGAATGTTCTTTATAACCCGGCTTCATAGTCCTGAGGAACAGGGCTTTATCAGCCTCCTTAATGCATTATAACTCAGGGAGCTTTTTCACACTGCCTCCAGAACTTTTTAAAATCTCCAAGCTGGAGTTCTATGCCAAGCTAAATCAATGGATTAAAATGTCTGGGCAGAATCCAAGCAGGTTCTCTTGAGAACTCTCTAGCTTAACTCTTAAGTACTGTCCAGGTTGCGAACTATTGCCTTATGGGAATCAAATATGTGGTTACTGCATTAAAATCTTAGAAATGAAGACTGTAATGGTTTCTATTTGCAATCCCATCATCATAGTCTTTAGAGATACATTCTCATAAAAAAGATATAAATTATTCTAATTACAGAGATGTGATTTGTGCTTTAATAAATAATTTACTGAAGATTTCTATTTAAAGATTTTTCTCTGTATTTTGTGAATGTTTCCTTTCCCCATGTAATTTTTTAAGGCAATCTGATTATATATCTCTCCTTTGAAATAGAAGTTGAAGGTTATTTGAAGGTTGAATGATTGGTGCTATGTGTTTCTATGGAACATGGAGAGCTAAACAAATATATTGTATATTTTCTATCCTTAACTGCAATATTCCAAAAGAAGCCAATTGGGCCAAGCTCAGGCAACAACTAGTTTGCTTTTTTTCATAATGTTTAATGAGAAATGGAAAGAGCTTCCACCAAGACAAAATTTCAGTTTAACTAAAGTCACATAGGATCCAAAGAGAGAAGCTTGACGGATATAGGAAGAACATCAATATGAAAAACTCAGGCTTAGAAGGGAAAGAAAGAACAAAGTGTATTTGGATAATAGTAACAAAGTGCATTGAAACTGGACATGAGGTTATACTTTAGTTAGTAGCATGCTTGCCTAGCAATGGAATCATGTAAAACCAAGAATGTCAGAGCAGATATGTTACCCTAGCACCTGGAAAATGAGTGTGGGATGATCAGAAGCTTAAGTTCATCCTTGGCTGCATAGTGAGTCAGGGCTAGCCTTGGCTACATAAGATTTTTTTCCCAAAAAAAATGTAATAGAGAAAGAATTGAAAAATGGAGATAAAGTAGTTTCTGTTTACTCTTTTGGAAATCACCTAAAAGAGAAAAGACAGATGAATTATTCATATATAATAAATAATGTAAGAAAGGTTTAGAATATTAAAAGCAGAGTCTACCAAATAATAGAACAATACTGTAAAAAAAATAATGTCTTACACGAAGGAAAATGGCTGACAGAAATATTCGACAATGCTATATGTGAATTAACACGGAGAGATGGGACAACTATGCCATTTTCCCTTCTTTGTAATTTTCTTTATTGTTTCCAGTTTGAGTAAGGGTATTGCGACAGGAAACTTTCCAGCTCTGCGTGTGTTTATCACCAAGGCCATGATGAGAGAGGCCATGCTTGCCACTCCCATTTCCCTCTGGAAACAATTACGGAGGTGTTTAAGTGTTATAGAGAAATCATATGGACACTTCTCAGTACATTTTAGCAGAGATTAATTAGCTTTATTTCCATTATTATCCCTCCCCTGTAAACAGGAAAACATTTAAATATACATAAACAGCAATATGTATGTGGCTAAGTAAATCATGTCGCTCTCCATCCTGGGATGTGCTAGGAGTTGGGGGTGTTTCAACCAGTGAAAAAGCAGACAATGTTGCCAAGAATGTGTTTCATTTCCCAAACACAAAACCTTAGATCCACAATTTGTCCTTCCTACAAGATGTACAGGGGTAAAAGGTGGAGCAGAAGTTGAGGGAATGGCCAACCAGTGACTGTCCCAGCTTTAGACCCATGCCATGAGAAGGAGCCCATGCTTGACACTATTAATGACATTCTGCTATACTTGCAGAGAGGAGCCTAGCACAAATGCCCTTAGAGAGGCTCCACCCAGAAACTGATGGAAACTGATGCAGAGACCCACAGCCAAACATTTAGTGGATTTGGGGAATCCTGTGGAAGAGGAGAGGAAGGATTGAAGGAGCCAGAGGGCACCACAAGAAAAACCTACTGAAAAATCAACTAACATGGACCTATCATAGGGCCTCATAGAGACTAAACTGCCAACCAGAGAACATGGATGGGATGGACCTAGGTTCCCTGCACATATGTAACAGTAGTGCAGTTGGGTGTCTGGACCCGCCGGGCAATCAACTGGGACCCTCGGACCCCTAGGGAGAGAATGGGGGACAAGAGACGCGAAGAACGGACAGCAAGTCAAGGAGTCTGATCAAGCTGACCAAATTTTATTTTTTCACAGGCAAATATGTACCATTGAAGCAGGAGGCTGAGTGAGGTGATCTGGGTGGGCAGTTTTCCCAAGATATCAGGAAGTCAGGAAGTTTGGCAGGGTGAGGGTCCCTGTGGTTCTGGGGCTGGGTGGAATTGTTAGGCATCTGGAACCACAAGGTGTTATCTACAGACTTTGTTTCGCTCGTTCTCTGAAGGCCTTTGTAATTCCGGGAATACTGAGAACAGCTGGAGAGTACCTTGAGGGAGGGGAAGAAGTCGCAAGGCAGCCTTCTGGAATGTACCCTGAGGCAAGGAGAGAAAGAGGTCACAAGGCAGCCTACCCCAGGTCCACTCGATGTATTATGCCAAGGTCCGAGATGCTTGCCGGCTATGGTCTTGGCTCCCCACAGTTGGATCTTCATGTGATTCCTAAAGTGGGAGTAGGGGCTGTCTCTGACTACATTGCCTGCCTTTGGATCCCTTTCCCCTAAGTGTGCTGCCTTGTGTAGCCTCCATTGAAGAAAATGAGCCTAATCTTACTGCAACTTGATATGCCAAGGCTGGTTGATATCCATGGGAGGCCTTCACTTTCCGAGAAGGGGAGGAGAGAAGGGAGGGGGAGTGAGAGGAAGGACTGGGAGAAGAGGGTGATGAAGCTGCTGTGATTGGGATGCAAAATAAATACACACACACACACACACACACACACACACACCCCTACCTCTTCTTGCTAAGCTAACCATTAAAACCGTCAGAAGATGAGCAGATGTCCTGAATCCCTTGCTTGTTAGGTCCCACCTGGAAGAGCACACTTGCTTTTGTACCTGGAGTGGGGTGCGGTGGGGCGCAGAGCCTCTTTTCCACCATCCCACCCTTCTACTGCTTTTTCTGCTGCTGAATCTAGTGCTACAAATAATCATTTCCTTATGTGAACCTCTCCCCATGCAGCTGTTAGCTTCCTATACTCAGGAAAATACATTCCCTGCTCTCCGGCCTTGGGGACCAGCTCTGGGACTGCAACCTAATGATAATCAGCTCGCATTCATTTAATTGAGCAGCAATCCCAGAGGACCACTTCCTGTTCCTCGGCTTCCAGGCCTACAGGCTGGCACTTATTAACAAGCTGCTGAGTTTAACAGATGGATTGCAAATCCCCCCCCCCCCGGAAATCTGATTCCAGTGTCTTCTCTCTTAACTATAGGCTAGCTCTTCTTTAGATCTCTGCCTCTTTCAGGAAAAAAAATGAAAACAGGCTTTAAAACATAATCTTTTAAACTATGTTCTCAAGACTCCTTAGGCATATCTGCTACTTGAAATCTCTGTTGTGAAGAAAATAGTCAATTCATGATCATCTTGAGACCGTTGGATTACAATAACTGGTGTCTACATCCTGAACCCCGGGTTGTCATCTCATTATACTTTGAAAATCCTATGTCACTCACTCCAGCAGGCTCTGGCTTTGTATTAGGACACCAGCCCTAAGCACAACACATACAACCATACAAACCATACAAATCATAATATTCCTATCACAGGGCAAGAGGGATCTCAGATCAGGAGCGTCTGACTCTTGAATCATTTCTTACTGGATGGCTCACTCAGGACTGTTCTACATACAGTACTGGGTCTCACATTCAGTCATACTGCATCCCAGAAGTTCACGAAAGCACAGGGATTCATCTGTCTTCCAAAACCCTATTAAAGTGCTGATAAATCAGAAATATTATGGGGGGGGGGAGGGATGGAGGTAGAGAGTCAAAATCTTCCTTCTAAACCAGTGACATTCAGGAAATACAAAGCTAAAGTGTGTACTGGGTGTCCCTGCCCCAGAGTTAAGGGAGTCTACAGTAGCTTGTTTGTTTCTACAAGTTGTCAAACCCTGGCCATCAATAAAAAGCTCACTTCCACATCCCAGTTATTCTTACCTGGGAAGTGTCTCATCTGCTCTTCCCCCTCCTTGGCATGTATTTCATCGAGTTTTCACGTAGCATTAGTCTTCCTCTGGGTGTCTGCCGAAACATGTATGTACAGCTTTCCATACCAACATACACAATACAGCCATGATTCCCAACCCATAGATGCTTCTATTCCCTTTCTTTTGCTTTGTTTTTATGATATGACCTGTTATTTTTGCATTTCTGTATATATGGTGTGTACTTGTTCTTGTACAAATGTGCACACGGGAGTGGGGGTTTGTGTGAACGTGCGTGTGCGTGGAGCTCAGGGTCAGTGTCAGTGCCTTTTCTCTAAGATGCCTTTCACTTGAACTTGAAGTTCATAGATTCAGCCAGACTGGCCGTCCTGTCATTTTTCAGGGATCTACCTGCTCCTGTGGACCTCACCCTATGCTGGGTGACAGGAGTACACTGCCACCCCTGGCTTTTTATGTATGTTTTGGGTATATGAACTCTGCTCGTTGCCCTGTACCACAGGCCCTTTACTGACTGAGTCATTTTCCCAGACTCTGACTTGTTATTTGTATTAGTTAGTTAGGTTATTTTCACTTTGTGTCTTCTCATAATGGAATGTAAATGTGTAGTTCAGTACTGGGTTTGTTTGTAACAGCATGGTACTGTTTATGGAGTATCAGAGCATTCTTACTGAACATGTGAATACATTGGCTCAGGCATATGACAAGAAAACTCAGATGCTAGCTATTCATCATATACAGGAAATAAGAGGTCTGACAGTGCAGAAGGCTTTGAGAATAGAACCTTCAGGAAGTAATCACTACGGCACAAAGACCACTTTTGTTCTAAGCACAGATTCCTTATTCTTACTAGAAAAATGTCAGCATCACTTATATTTTCCATGGTAAAACATTGTGACAATGCATACTTACACATATGTAATTTTAAATTTAATATAAACCACACTGTAACAGTCTCTTCTTATGCACGTTAGCTGTTTCAAGAGATCCCACACCTTATATGAGGTCCTAAACTTCATTGTTTTTCCCCCCAACATATGCACATGTGTCATAACATATCATTTATAAATTGGACACAAAAATATTAGACATAATATACTAAGACAAAGCACAGGGACAAAATAGAAGCATGGGAGAAGGACCTATGCAGTAGCTGAAAAGATGACTTTCCTTCCAGGCCAAATAATGACGGCGCTGGCAGGAGAACCTTTATCTCAGTTCATCATGTCTTCAGGAACTGCGTTACAGTATGTATGCAGCAGCCATGTGAGGAAGTTTTCATTTCTGAAATCGTCTCATAAACCACAGTTTAAGTACTTACCAGGCTTAAGAACTTAAATGTAATAGAAAGATGGAAGGGTACATAATACATTTGAACCAGAAAGAAATAGGACTTTTTCATTGTCTTTCAAACTTCTGTTGTTCTAAAAGTGGTAAGAAACCAGAAAGCAAAAACAAGTCAAAGCAAACAAAAACAAAACAAAAATTATCAAAGACCTTGAAAGTATTTATATGTACTTGGACAAGCAATCACTCCATAGTTACCCATAATTCCGTATACTGTAAAGAATGTTTATACAAAACCCAAATGATTGCCCCTTTTATTTAACACTATTCAAATACCACACAGATTTATCTCTGATGTTTGTCGGGTCATTATGACATGGCAGGGGAGTACTTGTCTGTCTTTTTTGGTGGTGACTCTCACTAACGGTAAAACTGTGTGGTATTTTGTGTGTTTTGCAAAGTAGCATGTATCTGTGACTAGAATGGTGTGAAAGGCAGTCTTTATTTTCTATTCTGTGTTGTTCTTGTGCCCTCATAGTTCCTTTAGAATTTTGTTTTCCTTCAGAATGATAGATTTACTCATTTATAAAACACAATTAGAGCTTCATTATCTAATTCACTTCCCACAAAGACTGCATCGCTTTCTCGATAGTGTTCACAAAACTCAGTTCTTTACTGAATAACATTTGCATAATCAAAACTTTGTCAATATGGCTTATTGATTTTCTTAGAAGCTTAAGCCATAGGAAAGACATTGAGGATTATTGTAGCGATAGAGGAGAACTGAAAGTCAAGTTGGTAGATTAAGGTCAGATGTAGAAGTAAGCAAAGCCTGTACCACTGAGTCAAGCTGCAGACACGAGGCTCTGAAAAACGGCTGTGCTACTATTTAGATGGGAGATCTTCAAAGTAAGCAAGTCTTATTATACCCATAGTATAAGGATAAGGATATATAATAAGTATATATTACTTGGAGATATAAATAAACCAGTGTAAGAATTAAGTAACTATAAATAACAAAAGTAGGAAGATGTTGAATAGATTACATGCATACTTATCTCAGGCATGATCTAAAACAGATTAGTCCAGAAGATAGGTTTCAGCATATTTTTAAAATAGCTGTACTAAAATCTGTTCACTTAATAGTGATCCAATTTTCACTATGTGCATATGCTACTTTTAACATATCTAATATTCCAAAAATAAAAACCACATGTGAACTATAATGTTGGATATGAATACACGACTTGTGAATGAATTTAAATTTACAAAAAATGTGAACATTTGTTAGGTGCATGTAATATTAATCTCATAGGAGTTTCTACATTAATTGATTTCTTTTAAGTCTTGTTAATGTCTCTCTTAAGTAAATATTATACGAGAATCCCCCTTAATTTAGTGTTCTGGCAAAACGAAAATGTATTTGGGACAGATTTTGTTACATGATCTAGAATATTATCTGTTTGTTGACTACCTTTGTGGCAATGCCAGGGTCTCTTCATTCTCCTTAAAGAGTAGAATGAGAGCATATTATCCTTTGATCACGCTTGCTTAGCCACAGGTGGGTAGGCAGATTGACCTGTCCATCCAAGCCGAGTAATTGTTCACTCTTTCACTTTTTGTTTATGACTTTATTTCTTCATCCTTGGCAAGAACAGAAAGTAAATCATGACATTTCTTGGCTGAAAGGCAGAGGGAAACAGCTGTGACCCTAGAGATATTGTTTACTTTACTGCCTCCTGATACACACTCAGTCACTTTCGTTGGACATGCTTGATGGCTTCTGTTCACACGGTTGGCTGTTCCGTCTGCTCCATCAATTGATGAAGAGGCAGACAGTGGCTGCTTTAAGCCACATTTATTAGTTCATTCATTAACAATTTATGAGGACCTACAGTCTGTCAGATACTGAGGCAGCTGCAAAGAGGAACAGAGAAGGTAACCTCCCCTTAAGAGCTTAGTAAGGGATGACAGACCAGTGTACTAGTCATGATGCAATAAGAAGTGCTAAAAGATGAGTAAAATACTATGTGATGAGTTAAAAAACATAATTCTATACCTGAAAAAAACATGGAGAGAGGCAAGGTTCAGAAGGGTTTCACAAAGTGATGTTTATACCTTTGGAGTATGCACAGATCTAAGAGTATAGAACGGTACATAGCAGAGTAAAATATAAAACCCAGAAATCAGGAAGTGTGGTGCAGTCACAGATCCTAAAGGTAGAGGGTTAAGTAGGTGTGATACGCCACTCAGATCACCCTGTTAGGACCAGAGCACTACCCCAACTGCCATAGGTGTTTTGTGCCATAGACTCAAAGCAGATATTTCAACAGAAGTTGCCTTCCTTTAAAGGCAGCAGGCCTCTTAGCAAGGAGACAGAATCTGACTCATGATTTACCAACTTGGGGATACAAAAGCTTGGCTGCCTTGTCTCAGAGCAGGGGTGATGATGATAGGGTTCCACATGTTATCCTATGTGGAAGGCTAAGAAATGTCACCCCAAAGATTAAATCTCAATCCCTTGAACTTGTGAATGTTTTGTATGGAATCCAAATGTTCACAGACATGGTTAAATTAAGGGTTTTGAGATTTGGGGATGATCCCATATTTTGGGATTCAACCACTAAAAATAATCATGTGAAGGCCTAGACAGAGTTCAGAGTTACAGCCACAAGTCAAGGGATGTTCACAGCCACAGGAAGAGGTAAGGCACAGTGTTTCTCTAGAGCCTCCATACAGAGCACGGCTCTTTATAAACCTTGATTTTGGCTGAGAGGTCTTGAGTTCAGAGTCCTGACCACTAGAACTATGAAGATTTAATAGAAGGGGTGCTTTGCTTGAAGTCGTTGTTTGTTGTAATTTGCAATAGTAGCCACGAGAAACCACCTGTATTGGTTCAGTTGCTTCCTCTGAAAATCTTGTGATGCAAATTAAGGGCAGGTAATCATTCTCTAAGGTCCAATAGTCTGGACCAGTGTTTTTTTTTGTTTTGTTTTGCTTGTTTGTTTATTTTGTTTTGTTTTGTTGCCTACTTCAACAAAGTAAGACCAATAAAACTTTCCTAGGAAGTGAGTGTGATGGTCACATTCATATATGAACTTGACTAGGCTAACAGATGCCCAGAGAGCTAGTAAATTTTATTTCTTTATATTTCTGTGTCTCTTTTTTAAAAACTAGTAATTATTACCAAATAATCCAGTTTAAAAAATGGGGTTCAGGGCTAAACAGAGAATTCTCAACAGAGGAATATCAAATGGCCGAGAAACACTTAAAGAAATGCTCAACATCCTTAGACATCAGGGAAATGCAAATCAAAACACCTCTGAGATTCCATCTTACACCCATCAGAATGGCTAAGATCAAAAACTCAAGTGACAGCACATGCTGGTGAGGATGTAGAGAAAAGGAAACACTCCTCCATTGCTGGTGGGAATGCAAACTTGTACAACCACTTTGGAAATCTATCTGGCACTTTCTCAGAAAATTGGGAATAATGCTACTGCAAGACCCAGCCATACACTATAATGGAGTCACAGACATAAAGAAACACTGTGTTTTAATGGCAGCATGACAAACCATATATGGAGGCCAACTTCAGAGTATTACAGGAGTGGAAAAAAAAAAAAAAGAACATCACCTTTGGATGGTAGGCAAGGGTTCACCAAGACAGTTTAATCTATGAGTGTGCAAGATCAAATGTTCCTGTTAGAGAAGGGGGTAAAGGTTAAGCATTTAATGCAAAAGGAACAGCCAACAAAGGCAGAGTCTGGAAGAAACACAGATTTTATGGAAACCTTTGATATCTGGAGGACTGCTTTAGCAGCAGTAGGGCATGCTAGTGACAAAGGGGACAGAAGTTTAGCCAGTGAGCTGCTCATGCAAAACCATGCTAAGATTTTCATAGTTGTCCTGCAAGCAAGAGATGACTGGAAACTCTATGTTGCAACTGAGAGTGAAGGAGGATCAAATTATTCCAAAGTATCCTGAAAAGATTGAGGAAATGAAGCCTCTTTAGGACACCTAACTCAAACATCGCAGTGATGACACAAAACACTGTCTTGATATTAATGCAGAATTCCATGCACAATGTGATTTACACTATCACTAGGGATGTATAGATACTCAATGATATTTTCAGATTATCCAGGAATTTTCTAGTTGTTTACATTGTATTTATAGCTTATACATCCTTGCCTATTTTATAGACAATGAACTTCAAAAGCTGTGCTTGCTTCCTAGCCCACAGCAAATAGAGAAGTGAAAAGATCAAGCTAGGCTAGGAAAACTGTTTTTGTGGTTTGGGTTTTAGTGTGAATGCCTACAAAAGAGAAGTATATATCTCCTGAATGGAATTACTCTATCAATCTCCACAAATGTTTCTGTTCTTGAGAAAAATCAGTGTGCATTGCTCAACACACGGCCCCATCAATCTCGACTAGGTTGCATTGCCCGACAGAATAAAAAGTACTAAATTGTCACTTCCTAACACTGGAAGTTTTCGCCCACAAAGGTAAACTTAAAGTACAATTTTGGATTAAAACTAAAAGACGTGTGATATGTTTTGGAAAAAAAATACATGAATGGTGTTGTTTGGGTGTTTTCCCCGAAGATATTCAGTACTGATATAAAATATAATGCCTTCATTTTTTTCTATGAGTACATCATGTGTTCATAATAAGACATAGATAACTAAATTATGAGGGGGAACATCTTAAAAATCCAATATTTAGACCCAGATATAATTACCTCAGAAATCCTTTGTATGCCTTTATGTTTGCATATACATACTATTAATCAAAGCTTCTATACATTTAAATTATATCTTGGGTATTTTCCTACTATGGTTACCTGAAAGTTCCTAAAATTATTATGCCATTTGGCCTATTTCTGATATAATTATTAGGATTCTATGATTTTTTTTTATTTTTTTTTTGGTTTTCCGAGACAGGGTTTCTCTGTGTACCCTTGGCTGTCCTGGACTCACTTTGTAGACCAGGCTGGCCT
>OU015743.1:118124310-118141914 GCA_907169655.1 Acomys percivali
AACAGAAATTCATTTTGGAGTATGTTATAAACACCTTTTTCTTCAGGTTACTTAAACATCTCTTCCACATCAGTTTTCATTGACTCATTAAAAGATTTTAGCTGAAAGGTTTCAGAAATTATACTAGAACCATAGAGTGTTAATGGGGGTAGACACATGATGAGGAATAGGCGTCAGTCACTCATTACTCAAGTTGGTTCTCCCTACAGCAAGGAAAAAATCAAAAGGCATGTAATCTTGCCACTTCAAATATTAATTTCAACCTGACAGCCTTTTCCGTGTATTTTTGAACATCATATCTCTCTTCTTAGAAATTTGCTGTGGTTTGAATGAGAATGTTCCTATGATGTCTGAATACACGGTCCCCAGTTGGTGGCATTGATTTAAAAGCTATGGATTAAAAAAAATATATATGGATTTGCTTGGGGAATATATGTCACAAGGAGTCAGCACTGACTGACGTTTCAAAAGCCACAAGCCATTTTGAGTTTGCTCCTCCAGCTTCCTGCTCCTGTGGCCACACCTTTGCCCGGTCATTATGCACTCTAACCCTCTGAACTATAGACCCAAGTAAACATTCTCTTTCTCAACTTGCCTTAGTCATAGTTTTTTATCACATCATTGGAAATTAAGTAATACAAAATAGAATTCTATTATTCTGTCAAATGGCATCTGAGTTAATTAGACTTAATTTGCTTAAGCCAAGTGTGTGATTTTATTACAAGACATCCTACTTTAAATTCAAAATAATTTGCATCTAATCTCACTGGATTCTCTCTGAGAAACAAATCTTGGAATAGAAAAAAATTTTAAGTAAAAATGTATCAATATATCTTCCATCCATACTTAATATGTGCCTTTCCTGGGCAACTGTCATCAGTTCCATTGATGTGCCTTTTCTTTTTGTACCAATACTTGAAGTACTTGATTAAGATAAACCATTTTTCATTTCATTTAAAAAGTTTTTAAATTCAAATTTACAACTTAAATATAATCTTGAAAAATCTATAGGGCTGCTGAGGTAGGCCTATGAATCTAGATAGTCAGGAGGCTAAGACAGGAGTATCATGAGCAAAAATTTTTCCTTAGCTGCACAATGATTTGAAAAACAGCTGGAGTGACTTAATTAATATCTTGTCTCAAATACAAAAAGGGACTTGGTCTGTAGCGCCCCTGAAGAACACTTACCAAGCACGCACAAGATCTTGGGACTGATTTCCAGTATTACAATAAATTAATAAATAAAACATTGCTAAGTCAATGATTCCCTTGAGGGAGTATTTATTTCACTATATTTTAAAATTAATTTACCAAGACAATAGCATCATCACATTATGTAGTTTTACTTTCTATAAATTTATAATTGAATATTCATATAGTAAAGCACAGAATATTCACAGATTAAAGCAGAGAGACTTTGGTAATGGCAATATGTTTTTTAAACAAACGTGGTTGAATTGATGTTATTTAAAATAAATGTTACAAATGTTTATACAAAGTTATGTTTTATGATTCAACACACAGAAAATTAGAAAACTTACTTTACACCAAAACCCACAAAAAGGTTGTTGACATGACAAAGCACTAGGAAAACTGGGACCTCACTGCTCTTCAGATTTAGGAAAATTAAAAATATACCTCAATTCCTACCTAGTAATACAGAGCACACAAACTACTCTCCTTGCCATGTGGTTCAAAAGCTATTTAAATATTTTTCATTGCTAAAATATTAATATGTAGTATAAAGCAAGCTTGACTTAGTAACAGTGGGAACACAGGAAGGTATTTCTGGGAACATTCAATTGAGTAGGGAAATTGGCCCTGAATCTGGGTAGCAGCACCCATTGGTCCTGGACTCAAGGACGAGGAACAGAGCACCAGCATTATCTCCAACAATGTTCTCACTATGGACACATTACAATGGCATATTCATGCTGTTGTGATTTCTTCACAATGATAGACTACAATTAAACTAAAAGTCAGAAAAAAAACCCACCTTCCTTAAGTTGCATTGTCAGATATTTTGTCACAGAAAAGAAGAAAAGTAAATAATACATGTTGTTCTCATGAAGGAATGGAAATATTCTGAGAAAGGTTGAATGCAAATGAACCACTAAGGAACCCTGTCTAATACCAACAGAAATTTCCAGAGGACTCCCTCATAACCACTTTACTGAAGGAGATTTGGAATGTTCTATGCTAAATAAAAGCCATGCTTGTTTTTTAAAGTTTAAGCATCACTCTGTTTCCTACATGTAAAAGAGAAACTTAATTTTCACCCTGGATAAAAGCAGGCTTTTTTCACTCAAGAAATCCACATGTCCTCTGTGCTTCTAGATGCTCACCTCATGATTTCACAAACACCTCTGATCATTGGGGAATCTTTTGAATTATCAAGACTGATAACTCTACCACAGAAAAAAGGAAAAGCCAGTATATATGAGATGACGTGGCCACAGTGTATTCACGTAATAGTGTCTTTTTTTCCAGGCATGTTTTTATGTTTATAGTCTATCTGAATCTGCCTATGGGAAACATTTCTTCATTGTAGGTACAACAGAAAATAATAGAATCTGTGGCCAAAACTAAGTTTAAATTTGGTCATCTTTTTCTCTCAATCTAGGCCAATAAATTTTATGGCGTTCTCAAAAAATTTTAAGTAGGAAGAATTCAATGGAACCACAAAAACCAAGCTTCACAGTTGAGCTGAAAATTAGCAAAGAAACAGTATGTTCAAAAACACTTAGTATCTGCTTGGACCTTAGTAATCATACTTTTCTTTGAATACTAAAAATGAGAAGCCTTTCCTTAAGAAAGCTAACATCTCTCATGGCTTAGAGATCATTTGTCTCCTGGGGCAGTCCCTGAAGCTGTGGCCCACATGGGGTGCTCAGTTCTTCTAGGACAGGGAGCCACTGACACAACTTGTGAAAAGTCACCCATTGGCTATTTATAGAAACCGCACACAGACAACTTGAAAGATCTCCTCCTTGGAGTTGAATAGGAATTGGTAGTAGCTGTCATCTGCACAAGACTCAATGACAGCCTTTGGCTCTCTTGTAAAGGCACAAATACAGGGAGAGCCTAGGGTCAGCTGAAACTTTGGAAAACAGTCCCATTTGGAACCGGAGTATTTCAAAAGAAAACCAGCTGACACTATTTATTTCTTTTTATATATATATATAATTTTCAATAGCAAAAATGTGTGCTGTGACAGGATCGTGGAAGAAAATGTGGCAAATATTTGCTGCTACACATCCTCTTAGCTTCTGGGTTAATTGTACTGATGAAGTGGCAATTGTTCTTATAATGACCTCTCTTGCAGATGCAATCACAGAAGCAACTATTTCTTCTCTGCTTGCTGAAATGCTAAGAAAAATTAAAAAGGAGACAAATCATGATGAGTTGCTGACCAGAAAGAGGGTTAGCATTCATAAAGGGCGTTAAACACGCTTGGTGTTAATTTGTTCTTTTAAATGTAAAACGTGTTCCACAGGCTTCTTTGTTTGAACACATGGTCACCAGCAGGAGGTGCTGTTTGGGAGGTTGTTGAACTTTAGTAGGTGGGAGGGTCTCATTGACAGAGGTGGCTCAGTGAGTGGTGGGCCTTTGATGGTTGTACCCAAGTCTGGCTTCCAGTCCATTTGCTTCAGTCAGATTTTCTGTGTTCTGTCTGCCGAGATCACCCAGGACCTTGTACTTCCACTTCCATCTTATCATACCTTCCCCACCAGGACAAAGTAACATTACTTGAGGATGTGAGCAAAAGGATACGTCCGTCCTTTCTCCATCAGTGCTTTCTGTCAGATATTCTGTCACAGCAGTAAGAAAAATAACTGGCGAAGAACACTGGACCCAGGAAATTAGGCCAACACTATGACAAACACGACCGTGGGTTCTTGGGTTGTTGAAATTAGATTATGGAGGGAGTACAGAGGAATATGGTGATGCAAGATAAACCCTTGAACTCTGTGAGAAGAACTAATGGGCCATTCTTCTTGGAGCCAAGAGAGCCAGAGCATCAATAGAAATGCTTCTGAGAGTGCAGGCAGGGAGACGGACCTTACACTCAGGTCAGACGCCATCTGTTCTGTATTCTGCCAAAGACTCTGCCTACATTATATGCTCATAGCCTAAATTTCTTAAGTGAGGTTGATTTCTAAAGTAATGAGCTGTCTTATACTGAAGAGGAAATTCCAAGACAGTCTTTCATTCAGACTGTGGGGTGGCTATCACCTGTTGCTTTTAGTCAGGTTTATAGTAAGCATACAGAGGAAAATTTGGATCTGATGTAAAAAGTGTGTAGTTTGGTAAGGGAAGGAGGCTTTGTACATTTAAAGTTGCAGACAAAGCAAGTATGGGAAAAGTGGCTGTAAGAGATCAGTGCATTTGGCACCAGAACAAGAGGGGAGGTGTCTTTAAGGGAAATACTTTCTATTAAAGTCTGCAGGGTATAGTAATGCAAATTAATTTGAAAACTTTCTTTTAAAGGGAGAGTTCTCATCTGGAAAGATGGCTCAGAAGATCGGATTTCCAAAACTCACATGGAAGCTCACAACCATCTGTAACCCCAGCCCAGGAAATCCCCTGACTTCTTCTGACCATAGGCACTAGAAAGACACACAGTACACAGACACACATACAGGCAAAACATTCTTACACATAAAATGATTAAATATAAGTATAAAAAGTTACAAAGAAAGTTTTTTTGTAAAGGTAGGGCTGATGATGGGCTACCTAGAGAAATGTTTTCCAAGTTTCAAATGCACAAATAAAGTCTTAAAATGCTGTGCCTCTTTTTACCATTTAACAAGACAAAGTAGCTTAGGGCACCCACACCCATACATGGGAAATAGGTGGATCACCTTAATGCTGGTCAATTCCACATTCTGCATGTAACCCATGTGTTCTTCCAGAAATACCTAAAGGGAGTTCTTATTTTCAGGACTCAGGACACAAGGACTCTCAGGGTTATAGCAGGCTTCAAAGACACATGACCAGTAGAAACTGTTTGGGCCCATGCTTTCCATAAACATAGAGTGCAAATTTCCACAATTCTTTTCCTGCAATCAGAAAAGTCCACTTCAAGAACAGTGTGTGCACATGTATGCACACATATATGTAGACAACACTCCTTCTGCTGACTATCTCATAATATCATCTTATTGAGAAGATAGTTCAGGTTATTTTCTGACAACTACAATTAAATAGTTGGAGTAAAATGTACTTTGGCTTCTGAGGCTGGGGAGATGATTCAGCAGACAAAATACTTGGCCATGTGAGCATAAGTATGGGAGCTCAGATCTCCATGGCCCCATACAGACCTAGATGGCTTAGAAGATTCTATAATTCCAGAGCTCAGGAGCCAGAGATGGGATGGCCAGAGAAAATTGGCCAGCTAGACCACCAGAATCAACAAGTTCTGAGTTCAGTGAGAGACCCTGCCTCACTAAAGAGGGAACAATTGAAGAAGACACCCAACATCTATATACAACCTTTAAAAATAGGTAGGCATATATGTACACACACTCCACATGCTTCCCCACTCATATCAACATGTATACACCACACACACACACACACACGCGCGCGCACACACACACACACACACACACACACACACACACACATTTCAATTCCTGAAGCCATACATATATTTTTCTTGTTTTCCTTTTAATGGATAAATGTTATAGACTTTCAACCTAGTTTTTATTCCATGAACAAAACATGGGCAGAATTGAAGCCAGCTGGACCAGTCTATTGCTGTGGGAAATAGAAAGTAAGAGATTCACAACATCATAAATGTGGGCTTGCCAACTCCTCAGCATGGCTAGAGGCTGAGAGAAACCCAGAAACAAGCCAGGTTCACCAGATGCCAAGGCAGGAAGTGTGTGAGCCCCAGGAGCCCAGGAAGCATCAGTCTTTCTATCTGTGGGCCAGTGTTATGACTGTGGCTTTTAGCCACTTGTTATGCTATCAAATGGAGCAATATATACATAAATTATTGTGACATTAAAATTATTGATTCAAGACAATTCTGATGAGATTGCTATGGATGATTTTAGAATGAACATAAAATCTAACAGAAAGCACTTCTTGAAATGAATTAAGAAAACATTAGAAAAAAGGAATTTACCCTATGAGTTGATAAAATAGCTTACATAAACCAGCAGTTGGATTCCATATGGAATTATTAGATATATAATAAAATTTAAGTTTATTTTAAGTGATGAGATCTACAGAAAAAGATTAATGACCAATGAATGGAAATGGCTGTACTGGATGCTACTTAATTTCCAGATTGTTTTGCCAGAAGATATTAATATTTCTTAAAAACACAAAAAATGTTTTTACACTTTCTTACGTAAGTATATCATTCAATTCACAGATAAGAAAATGCATGATATATCTGATATACAAAAGACCCAAGAAACATTTTTATGAATAAGAAATTAAGAAAATCACTTTTAACAATTTTCTTTGTTTCTTGAAAACTAGTCAGAAAAAGAAGAAAAATGTAATGAAATTTGTGTATCAGAAAGAAAGTCAAAGAGGAGATAAAATGTTTGTGTAAATATGTACAATTTAAATTATCATAATATACATAATTTTTCTGAAATTCTGTAAGACCTGAAGAAGAATAAGTGTACAGGACTGGAGAGATGGCTCAGTGGCTAAAATCACATATTGCTGTTGCAGTGGACTGAAGTTGGGTTTTAAAAACCCACATCAGAGCCAGGTGTAGTGGCACATGCCTTTAGTCCCAGCACACAGGGAAGTAGAGACTAGAGGCAGGTGGATATCTACATGAGTTCAAGGCCAGCCTTGTCTACAAAGCAAGTTCAAGATAGCCAGGGCTGTTACTCGAAGAAACCCTGCTTTGAAAAACAAAAAATCCAATCCATCTTCCAGACTCAGAGAGCATCTGCATTCATATGTGCATGGATGTACACACACACACACACACACACACACACACACACACACACACACACGTGATTAGAAATAAATATTTTTAAACTATTTTGAAAAATAAATATATCACAAAAATAGAAATGGCCAAGAGACATAACATTTTTCAGTCTTAGTATTAGTAATGAAGTAGTTGGAAAGAACATGCCTTCACCTATCAAACTGACAAACTTTTAAAAAATTCTTTTATATATTGCACTCTGACCACAGTTTCTCCTTCATCCCCTCCTGCCAGACCCATTCCCCCTTCAGCTTCACTCAGAAAGGAGCAAGCCTCCCCAGGGTCAGCAAGTACGGTATAATAAGCTAAAATATGCCGGGAAAGAATAGCAATGATTAGCACTTTCGCAGACACCATGAATACTTCTGAGCCAAAATTACTCTAATCTTTCTGAAGAGATAATATGGAATTGTTGCTCAAAAGTTTTAATGATAGACTACAATTTGGGGTGACAGTCTGACATCTAGGCAGGTTATCCAGCAGAAGTAGCTATGGCTATCTTCACGGGTTTCTTTATTGAAGTGGACAGCTCAGCATAGCTTAGAAGAGCCTAATGTTAGGCACAATTTAATGTCTCACTACTAAAAACCTATCAAAGAAATTACTTCATCCTTCAAAGCTACACTTTAGAGGTAAAATGGCATGGACACTCGAGGATGTAACATGAGGCTATAAGACTTAATATACCCAGGAGGCCACTTCTGTGGATACATTTTGGTCACCTGCAAATTCTGCTGTCCTATCAAATCTAAAATTCTGTTTTAAAGTCAAGGATGTGAAAGAGTGAAGAATAACAATATGATTCCCAAGAGACAAGAAAACCCAGTGTACAAGCACCACTAACTCTCATAGCTGTTTACAGGGAGTTACAGAATGGAACTCCAGTACTGTATTTACGCTGTATTTGAAGTACTATCGAATATCTCAGAGTGTTTATCAGGTGCCCATTTCTAGATTGTTTGGCTCAGGCTGCAGAGATGGCTCAGTGGTTAACAGAGGTTATGGTTCTTGCTGAGGAGCAGAGTGCAGGTCCCAGCACCAATGTTGTATCTTATAACTGCCTGTAATTCCAGATCCAGGAGAGCCAATGCCCCTGGCCTGCACTCGTGTGCACATACATTTACACAATTAAACACTACAAAATAAATGTTTAAAAATTGTTTTATTGTTTCATCATCATTAGTGTAACAAAGATTGTTTTGTTTACTCACTTTTGGTGCCAAAATAAAAACAGTAAAGAAAGCAAAATAGTTGTTTTCAGGAAAGATGCGTTATGATAAACAGGTTGAAGGAAAATGTGTGTGTGTGTGTGTGTGTGTGTGTGTGTGTGTGTGTGTGTGTGTAAAATGTGTCACTGTGTGGTACTTGCCACAGAAGTAGACTAGCACACAATAAAGAAGAGAATACAGCTTTGGGCTGCTGTTCGAATAAAGGCCTAGGAGGGAGTGAGACCAAAGCTCAGTTGTACAGTGTTTGCCTAACATAGGTGTGAATTCTAGAATCTCAAAACAGAAACAAACAAAACCTACTTTTCTTTTCTAAGAAAAGTTGATTTTTCTAATGCTGTGAAGAGGCAGGCATCATGACCAAGGCAACTTACACGAGAAGGCATTTAACTGGAACGGGCAGCTGGCAGGCAGGCATGGCACAGGAGCAGTAGCTGAGAGCTTACAGCTGATCCAGAAGCAGGAGGGGGGGGGGGGGGGGGAAGCAAACTGGGACTGGCTGGGAAGAGGGGCTTTTAAAGCCTCAAAGCCCACCCCCAAGGACACACCTCCTTCAACCAGGCCACATCCACTCCCACAAGGCCACACCTCTTAACCTCTCACAACTGTTTTCAACTGTTTTACAGATTGGAGCGGGGCGGGGGGTGGGGGAGCGGGCGGGCAGGGTGAGCATTCTAACAGTGGGTCTATGGGCGCCATTCTCATTTAAATCACCACAAGATCATGTTGTGCTGATTTGAAAGCGCAAGGATCCTGAGTCAGAGTGTGCTTAGAAGGGTCTGAACACTGAGTAAAGGTGCTGAAAAGTGATGAGGTAAAGGAAACACGTCAGAGACAAAGCAAAGCCATGGAGAATAGAGAGAGTAGGAAAGAAAATCCTTAAAAGCTTTATAACCAAATCCTGCAAGAAAATAAGGAGCTGGACAGACTCTTTATGAAACTTGCAACTAATCTAAAGCCCCAAAGCTAAGAGAATAGCTAAGTTCTATTGGCTGGTGTGAAAGGTCTGTGGAGATACTAAGGCTTAAAAAGTGGGGTCAGGGCTTCCACAAACTCAAAATGGTTCCAAAGCAATTTGCATATATATGTATGTATTTTTTTTAAATGATAGCTTACTTCTTTTTGAAAATATGTTAGAAAATCACTCTGTGTGCCCTCATCGAGTCACCAAGCATGAAGATTGAATATGCTATGGTTCATTTCTGCAGTCGGCTTCCTTTTAAACGGTATGCATAGACTCACCATGGCTTGCCACAGAGAAAATGAGTGATTTGAGCTTTTCTCCGGGATTCAAAACTGATCCAGATTATTTGGCAACATCTCCAGTTTGTGTTGCATTTGCATTTTAATGCAGCATTGATAGACACAGCTATCTTCCCTGAACATTTTATTCCTTTCCTTTACAGAACAGCTATTCTGATCAGAGGGTTAAAATAACAACCGAAAATGAAATCTCTGATGGAAATCAGGCAAACCAATTGAAATAATTTAGGAGGAAATCCTACTTCAAGATGTACATGGAATAGATCAAAATGATAGATTTCTGCTGTTGCAGAAAAAAGTGAATTGCTATGAATACTGACTAAACAAGAGGAGAAACGTCAAAATACTAGCATCAAAAACAAAACAAAATGAAACAAAAAAGAGGGCTTAACCAAGTAGAGGGTGATGCCATAATAGAGATAGATACCACCTACTTCAAAATATACATTCCTGAAGAGGGCTATGCATTGATTTGTTTATTTGTAATTATTTTTACATATTCATTACATATGTAGAATGTGTCAGGGCTGTGCTAAGCACAAAGGTAACCCAGTCTTCTAAGGAAATATGAGAGGTGAATTAACTATATCATAAGTATGATTTTTTTTTTAATGAGCCATGGGGTAGACAGAGTTGTTGTAAGAATGTACAAGACCAGAAAATTCAGACACTCTTCTTAAAAGGAACTCCATCTGTATTGACAATTAAAAGGAATAGGATGGTCAGTCACCAAATCAGGATCTGGAGGGTGGCCTGGCAGGATGATCCTTGAAAAGATTTCAAGGGCTCCACCTTCCATTATTAACTCTGCCCCTAATTAAATTTGTTACTTGAAGGATGATGGAGTGTATAGGAAAAGACACAAAGAACAGATGCTGTGCTTGACACAGGGTACTTGACAAAGCTAAGTACAAAAAAGACTGGGGTTCTCTGGGAGCATGGCTATTGCCTTCTTAACCAGACATATACATCTGGGTTATCCCTTTTCTTGGATTTTTAGGCTCAAGAAAGGCAGTGTTGATAGCTTTCATATCCTTCCTGTAAATCTACCACAACCACTTTCCAATTCTCCTTCAGTCAATTTTACAGGCAAAGGATAAGCTAATCCATTGACCTTAAGTGGACGTGTCTAAAATCTCCTGAAACAAAGCTTCCCATGATTCTTATTTTTAAATGCAGAATCTTGATAGCTCATCATAACATTTGAGGCTATAGTTAAGAGATCAGTAATTGCAGACATTTTCTAGATGATTCTGTCATATGAAATTCATTCTATGTTTCCCATTATATTTTCCTTGCCATCCAAAGAATCTGGTACACAGTTGCACCCTTTGACAAGGACTGACAAGGGACTGAAGTATTTCTCTCTCAGTAGGTTTTCCATCTCTGATCCAATTTGTTTGTGTTTTAACCTTTTAAAAATGCTTAGTGTTTCCCAAAATAACATGGAAGAGTTCTTCTTACACTGTGCTTTAAAAAAAGTAATCCCATATGTGAAATGTTTTCAGCCCATCTTTGGCCAAAAATATTCATAAAAATATTCAAAGAGACTATGCCTAAAAGTAAGCTTTTGTTTGTTTTCAAGATGATTTGTTATATTTTTCTGATTTTATTCGTATTTCCTTTTTCCTATGATTTTTGCTCTCAAAAGTAAGTACATGTTTCATAATAAAAACACAGTCCATTTATTTATTGTGGGTTATAATTAAAATAAATGCCTAAAACTCTGTTGACCAAAGAGATAGCCAAAGTGTCTTTGTTGCCTCTTGTTTCCTGCATGTGATACAGTCAACAGTTACTGCTCTGCTTCACATCTGAACATGCCCTTTGATGATCAACCTTTGCTCTACCTTCCCAGAAAATATTAAGTCATTAGAAACTCTAACTCAGGACCACCAAGGGCTTAGAAACTTTCAGTTTAGGGGATCAGAGGATATCACAAGGGGCCAATGTCTGTTCACTTTTAAAACTCTGTAAATCTTATGGAAAGAAAATTTAAAAGCAGGTTTTAAGTTCTTAGAGCAGGGTTTTAAAGTTAAGGATAAAGAAAATCTTTACAAATGGAAATGCAGCTAGGATTTTTAAAGATGCTTGGCGTTCTTTCAGTAAGTGTTTTAATTAGGAAGCAACAGGTTATTTTAAATCTACTTTAATTTGTGTAATATATTATCATATATAATGTAGACACTATAACTGATATATCAATAATACATAGTCTGACTAATTATCTATCTATCTATCTTCTATCCATCTATCCATTTGTGCACAGATTAAACACTAGGGTACATTTCTTAGTTTATGTATATTACTGTGTTGTCAGGTTATATACACTTTGAGACCTTTATAAAGCTATAAATAGATTTGTAGTGTTCATGTTTCTCATGTTGTCTTAGTATTATAGTATACATACTTTTCAATTTACTATGTAAAATCTAGAAATATCAGCAAACCCAAAGACATCTCAAACTGAAATTATTACAGCACTGTCTGTTCATATTAAGTCATCTACTTTAAACCATCAACATGTGTGAAGTCTCATCATATATTTAAATAGTCAACAAGCTGTGTGTGCTATTTCCTCAGTTTCCTTTCTCTTGATCTCATTGTCTTATAGTAGTCAAAGTTAGGGGAAACAGACATAAAGGGAAACATGAGCTTCAATGAAAAACTTATTTCTCATAATGATATTCACTCTGTAGACTGTGATTCAAAGAGCTTATGACTAGAGTCAATACCAACCTAGGTAGAAAACCTAATTTATAATAATTGACAAATTTGATCAAATTTTAGTTAAAGGATCAATTTGTTAAAGTATTCTTTGACTCCCTGTCTTCTCTTAGAAATGTAATCCCTGCAGGTCTTCCATAAGCTTGAGAAAATTGATGTCCATCAGGCTTATAGACATGGGAAACTTTGACAGACAGAATGTTGAAATACTAGCTGGATCTGGGCCTCTGACATCGGGGTATTGATGGCTTGCTGGGGGAGTACCCCATTTTCTTCCACAGTAAACCACATAGCATCCAGAATTAGATAAATCTTAAATCTGGAGGAAGAGCAAGGCAAGTACTCTGAGGTAAATGATATCACAGGTAACTACTGGGACACATGAGAAGAGGAGTATGATAAAGAGAGAGATCTGATAGCACAGGATTCAGAAGACCATAGGTAATAGCATAGGAAATGGAAGTCTAGTTTATCTGCCTTTCCAGGACAGAGAAGAGTGGCTCCCCCCCCCACTTCAGCTCAACTCCTTACAAAAACGGCAGGGGAACACAACAACACCCAGGTAGTTTTTATACAAGAATTTCTCTTTCTTATTCTATAGTGGTGCCTGATTTTGATATAAGTCTTTTTTTTTTTTTTTTTTTTTTTGCCTTAGAAATGATGAAACTGATTGACAAGATCAGACTATTGTGCAGCTCTCTTCCTAACTCCCAGTTGTTATCTAATGTGGGTATCCTGAAATCATCCCACACTGAGAGTGCTTTAGACCATAAGTCAACAGTGCCACAAATCAGAACTCTGACCCCCAGGTTCCAGATGACTCAGCTGGCCAGACCATCACTGTCTGTAGGCTTATATGTATGGCTGAAGAATGGGCGAAGTCTGATAATCATGCAGGTGATGGCCCTGATTATAAAACAAGTGTCCTTGTTTGTCCCTCATGCAGAATGATATAGAGACTAGGTAGTGCAGCTTAGCAGCTGGCAAAGAACAAAGAAAGCCAAACTGCTCACATAGGAAATCCACAGTGAGCCAAAATATAGTGCAAAGGTTATCGCTCCTCCTTTAATTTGAATAAAACTGAAGACAAGGATGAAAGAGAATGTAGAGATGAAGGCAGAGGGAGTAGGAGATAGAAGAAGAGCAAAAATAAAAAGAATGAGAAGAGGGGGGAGTCAAAAATACAGTTCTTTCCAGTGACCAAAATGTATAGCCATTATTCATGCTTTGTTTCCCAGACACTTTTACTGTAGATTTTATCTTCCCATTTATTCTCTTTTATACCAGTATTAGATTCTCTGTAACACACCTTGTTAGCAGGACAGGGTATTCTGAACCATGCTTTATCTGCACCTCCAAATCCAAGACTGTCCATGCCTATGAGGGCTTTAAACTCAATTAATGAGTCATAATAAAGCATCCTATTTCCATGACTCAAGGGACGAGTAAGGGTTTCCCTGATGCAGAAGAGCTAACTGCAGACAAGATTAGGCTAAAGCAAAAGACTGAAGATCAGTAATTGCTTTTTAGAAAGAATGAAGAGTTTAAATCAGAGTCATTAAGAAGGTACCTTTCAGGACAGTAAATTCCTTATTAAACTGCTTGATTTGAACTTCTCAAAGACCTTAAATATAGCTTATCTCAGTTTACTCGTAATCCAATAGTGATTTTGCTTTGAAATTTCCTATTAAAACTTTCTGAATATTAGAAACACTATCAAGTGAGTTGTCAAACTTCCTCATAGGCAGCACAAATGAGATGATTCCATAACTTACATCAGTAGTGGAGCACACATTCTGCAGTCTCAAACATGGTGTGGTTTCAGTCAGTCTGTATTCTGTTGCTGTACTGCTGATGTCCTCAGGAGTCAGAACATAGAAAAAAATGTAGAATACAGGTATTAATTTGTAGTTTACATCATATTTTAGGTGCAGTTTGATTTGCTGTTAAATTCAGACAAAAACAAATATGTAATTCCTAATTATTGTTAATAAGGCCACAGAAATTTTTCTAATAAAATATAGAAAACAATCAATGGTCTTATTCAGCTGTAATGCCCATGAACCAGAAGAATGACCAGCTCAGCAAGATATTCCTAAAGTTGCAATGGTGGCATTTATATTTTGATGGTAACCAACAGGTCTTTAATTGCACTCAAGGCCCACTTAACAGGAGGCAAATCATGCCTGGTACTGTAACCTAACCAATTACATGAGGCTGGTGCGGCCATGAACATTACAAGAGATCCTACTCTTTCTTAAGTGAGTACAACTTCTAACTGCATTCTAAATACTTACTCTTATACCCTCACACATATGTAATTTTCACCCCTCATCAAAGAAGCTTCTTTTTGCAGAAGAAAACCTTTATGAAAGCTACAACAAGGTAAAGACAAAGAACAACTGACTGGGGTGCCTAGCCCCAAGTGATAAATCTGCAGTACAAGTTCTACACCTAAGGCTTAGGGAACAACTGGGTTTTCTTTTTGTGTTGAGATAGAATTTCATGTACCCTAGGGTGTCCTTGGAGTCATTATATAGCCAAGGCTGGATTTGAACCCCAGATCCTCCTGTCCCTGATTCCCAAGTACTGATATTATGAATATGCGTTACTGTACTTGGCTAAAACAAAATTTTGATGTGTACAAAGAGACATTAGATGGCAAAAGAGAGTGCACAGATTAAATAGATTAAACATCCCAGATCTTAAAAAAAAAAAAAATCCAATTAACTGACCTGATGCACGTAAACAGCTTGGAATTCCTGCAGGTTCCCAATAGAGCCAGCAAAATCTCTGCATCAGTGGTTACAGCCACTTCATTGAGCATGCATTAGGCTTTCACTTCTCAGAACAGCAGCCACATGCCACATGAGGCTGTGGCCTTTGAAATGTGACCAGTCCCTAAAAATGATTTTCCAGATTCAAATGGCCTACAATCTTTTGCCAACTACAAACTCAAATTCATTTTATATTTTCCCAGGCTTTATAAGCTGGTATGAATGCACCCAGACACATCAGAGCAGCTGTTTCTTATGAGTGCTTCCATTCAGGAAAAAAAAATAGTTATCAACTAAGGAAAATTTTTTGTGTGATTAAAACTTTGTCATTAAAATTAGGTAATGAATAACCTAGGAACAAATACATATAATAGAAGTTTTGATTTCCTTAAAAATTCAGTTGTGTTATGTAAACATGTTTTTGTTTGAATCCCAAGTATAGGATATGGGGCTGTCTAAGTCTGTCCACAGCTAATACTTTCCTCTTGTGGCTCAGAGAGGGGCATGGCCAGCTGCAAACAGTTTAGTTCTGAGAACACGGAGAGGGTATAAATAGCGGAGGAAGAAAGAGGAAATGGGGGTTTCAAGGAATGCTTCCAAGGACACTTTGAGGAAGGATTCAAGGAGAGAATCCAAGGAGGAAGAAGGCTGCTGGTGTGTTTGCTGTGTTCCGGGTTGTTGCTTAGCTGGACTGCTAGATATCCTGACGACTGGGATTGGTGTTTCCCCCAAAGAACCCAAGGACCTAAACCAGCTGGAAGTAACTAAAAAGAACTCCGCCCCTTCTCCCTACTAACCTTCTTTCTCTGCTACCTAGTGTTGGTAGGGTGGAAGATATTAGGAGGGACAATGGCTGGGTTAGAAAGAAGAAAGGAAGAGGTATAAGAAATCCTAAAGAAAATAAAATAGTTTTAAAAGGGCGCTACAAGTGACTCCCAGATGTAGGGCTTGGAAAAATAGCAAACTTGGTCTCTAATGCTGTAAAGGAGACAGCAGGTTACAAAGGAATGAAAAAAAAAAAAAAACTGTTAAAGGGTGTCAGCTGCTGCTTCTGCTGCTGTTGCTGCTGGGTTCCCTCCTGCTTTGCTCCCAAGGAGGGATTATCTGTTTTTGCTTTGTCTTCTTTTTGTGTTCTGTCTCAAAAAAGATTGTGAGAATGACTGAACAATAGGAAAAGTTGTAAGTGAATATGGAGGGGGTCTGAGAAACAAAAATTGGATGAAAGAAAAAATCAGAAAGTTCACTCAATTCTCCAATTTTTGAAAGGGTTTCAGATTTTTCTGTGGAACTAGAGAGTTTATAAATAGGGTTGAAGCACTTGGAATGGAAAAAGGGCCAGAGAGGAGAACGAAATAGCTCAGGGCTGGTGTCTGAGAGTGGGAATTTCCCATAGGGTAAAAGAGGGAATCAAACTGGCTGGAAGGCAGATTGTCACTCTGCCCTGGTCCATGCACCTTTTCTGTCAGGTACCCGGAGCCCCTGTGTGAGGCAAGGAGCCAGGAAGAGCAGGAGGCTGTGCAGGGGAAAGGGGTTAATCTTGAGCCAAGTGCACCACCAGAGGAGCTGCCTAGGACTACAAATTCACCATTAATTTTCCCAGTAATTGTGCAGCAGATGCCTGATAATGATGTTAGTCATGAATATGATGATATAATATGGCATCCAATAGAAATGTTAGATTTAAAGCATTTTTACAAGTCTATTGTTTCCTATGTACTACACTCCCCATTTGTTAAACAAATATTAAGTAATGGGCTACACAAAATAGAATTATTCCCCAAGATTTGAAAAGATTGGTGTGAGCTGTCCTGGAAGCTGGTCAGCAGTCACAATGGTTATTGTGGTGGAGGAAAGAAACCATGATTATAAAACACTGAAATACAGTAAGAGCGATAAATGTTGTTAAAGATCAATTGTTTGGTGAAGTGTGTTATGCTGACCTACAAGAACAAATTCAATTTGATGATGTTGTAATAGAGCAATGCCATGTTGCAGCTTTAAGTGCTTGAAATATGGTTGAGAGGCCCAGAAAAAGATCTATTTCCTTTACTAAGATAATACAAGGCTCTTGAGACTCCTTCAAAGACTTCTTACAAAGCTTAGTTTCAGCTGTAAACAAGGCTGTATCAAACCCTGATGCCAGACCTTGTTTGAGAATGCAAATACTGAATGTAAGAGAGTAATTAGACTGTTACAGGCGTGAGCAGCACCGATAGATGAATGGATAAGAGAAACAACTAATATTGCCCGTCATGAGTATCATGCCAATATCATAGTACAAGTCATAGCTAGAGGTCTTGGATATCAACACACTCTGTGCTTTAACTGTGGTAAATTTGGCCATTTACAAAGAAATTGTAAGGTTGAAACCTTCAGACCTCAAAATTGCAGGTGCATTAACTCTGAGGAATAGGGTGCTTTCATTTGTGGATGAGAAAAATCAGTTTCTGGCAGCAATGGAGTTTCCCAGAGTTTGTAGGCACTGTGGAAAGTGAAGGCATTGGGGTACTGAGTGCAGCTTCATGGGAGACATTTAAGGTAATCTCTTGTCATCAGAAAACAAACAGGAGCCTGTCAGCAACAAACCAAATTAATAATAATAATAATAATAATAATAATAATAATAATAATAATAATA
>OU015743.1:118141924-118218282 GCA_907169655.1 Acomys percivali
TAATAATAATAATAATAATAATAATAATAATAATAATAATAATAATAATAATAATAATGCCCTATATGTTCTCTGTATAACCAAACTCTATTATCTACTAGAAGTAACCCTACAGATACAAAAGAAATGAAATCTGGCAGATGGATGTGTTTTATTTTGCAGAATCTGGAAAACAAAGGTATGTACATCATACCATTGATACATATTCAGGGTTTCAAGAGGCAACTGTTTTAAGATCTGTAAAGGCTGATTGCGTAATTACACATTTATGGTAAATAATGGATATTATGGGGATATATGCACAAATTAAGACTGGTAATGCCCTCTCGCACATATCAGTAAGATGAAGCAATTCTTTGCATATTAAAAAATAAGGCACGTTACTGCTATACCATACAATCCTACAGGACATATTTTGATCATACTTTAAAAGAGGTCCACATTAACAAAAAGAGAAAGTAAAAAGACCCCCAGAGACAGACTAAATAATGATTTGTTAACTCTAAATTTTCTTAATGTTAGTGAAAAAGAAACAACAGCAGCCGAGAGACAGTGAGTTATAGAAAAAAAGGGTGGCACTGGATCAACCCATATACTAAAAGGATGTGATGACATAAAAATGGAATAGTTTTGAGATGGGAATATAGTTTTGTTTATGTATCTACAGAGAATGAAAAATATGGCTACCAACAAAACTTATAAAGATTAGATTTGACCAGAGAAGACCTCCTATTAGCTGAGACATGAATGTCTTCGCATGGCAAATGAATCTTCTTGCTACCTGGTCCCCATGCTATGCCATGCTATAGCGTGGATGGAGATTTATACAGCAGTCCAGACAGACTTATAAAGTTGATGTTGTTCAACTGGTCAAACATAGAGCAGAAAATTGTATTTAGTTGATTTTTGTGCCTTGCATATTCCGTGTGTGTGTGTGTGTGTGTGTGTGTGTGTGTGTGTGTGCGCGCGCGCGTGTTTCTGAAGAAATGAGCTTATAATATTACCTTTAGAAGTCTGTTTATTTTTATAGCAAAAGACTACATAACAATGAAGACAAAGTAAGTAGCCCAAGGTGTTTAGCCTCACAGTCTGCATCAGTAACTGTTTCCTCAAGAATCTGAATCCAGGTAAACTTCAAAAGGGCTAGCCCAGAAGCTTCCACAGAGTGGACAGAAAAAGATACAGCTATCTCTCCAAGGTCTTGGTGAATATTCCAATTTTCTTAGGGTACCCAAAAGATGTCTTTGCCACCAAATGGCAAGAAGTAATTTTAAGAACTTACACTCCCATTCCCAAAAGGTGGGGTGCATGATTTTTGGTCATTTGGTGGGTTATGGATGTTTGTTGTCAACTATGGGGCAGAAGGTTGGTTATAAGTTGTTATTAGTCATGGTCAGTGGAGAAAGTAAAGGTTAAAATCAGGGATCTTTTGGGGTTGGAGATTTATCTCAGTGGTAGAGCGCTTGCCTAGCAAGGGCAAGGCCCTGGGTTCAGTCCTCAGCTCTGGAAAAAAAGAAAGAAAAAAAAATCAGGGATCTCTTTCTTCCTTCCCTATCCTTCTTTTTCTCTTATTTTTCATTTGTTTGTTTTTTTCTTTGTTATCTAGTATTAGGGGAAAGGAGAGAAAAGAGAATAATAAAAGAAAAAGGGGGAATATAGGGGGATAGACTGAAAAGTAGATTATTGAATCTATTAGTCCCAAATACATTAGTATGGATGATTGTACATTGATAGAAGTTTAACATTATTTTGTTCAACTCTTGCTTAATGTATTGTATATATACAACTCATTTAAAAATCTGATGTGAAGTTCTAGTCTTAGGAAAGCTATTGCATCTATGTATGATAATTAAGAAAAGAAAGTTAGTAGTTAGTCACCTATAAATAATGAAAGAGACAACTGACTGCCTGAACAGTCACAAGAGGTTTCTCTGTGTTGTTGGAGCATCAAATCTTCAGCCTACCAGCCCAGAATATCTGACAAACTTATCTGTGAAGCAGGAATTTTGGAAGTCTCTATTTAGTCTCTGCAGCGCTGGACAGTCAATTTCCCAGTGTCCTGCTTGTCAAAAGTTGGGACAGCCTGCTGTCAGTAGCTGAAACAAGAACAGTTTTTGTGCAGTGGCTATCTTACAATATTTTTTTAAACACCATCATCTTCTTTGAAATAGAAAGAGAGTGCTGCCAGGAGCAAATGTGTTTCTCTGTTATAAAAGCCTTTTACTATTAAAACATCTTTAAAAGATGCCATATTCTGTAGATCTCTGAAAAGTTTGAAGACTACCTATCTATCTCAGTATATCTAAACAGAAAAACATTGTTAGTTTCTAGCTGTGTACTATCGGATTAATCTTGAAAACATATACAAGAGACTAAATAAAACTTATTTGCTGAATTATCATGCAGTAACTCATAAAGTTGCATCTTATCTAAATAGTACAAAGACGGAAAGAAATATGCATTGAATAGCTGCTTCAAGTTTTTCAGTTTACAAGTTTTACAGTTTACACCTCATCTTTAACCTTATCATTTAATCATATTAACCACAACTCCACTTCTTTCATGGGTTTTTCTACTTAGGCTTCAAGATAAAGAAGATGTGTTAGCTCAAATAGCCAAATAACTAAAAAAGCATTTGACTCACAATACAGTTTTTGCTTCATGCTCAATAACAAGCAACCCAATATCTCTGCCTCCATTTCTTAGCCTACAGCCAGAGTGTTGGATTTATTTTTAAAAGGTTCTCAGTCTCATCCAATGACTATAAGATGTCTACAATGGCATTAGTACCCAAATTCTCTTGTCTAGTGGTAGAAAAAAAATGAGAGTATTTCTAGGAAATTGAGTTAAATAGTTATTGAGCTTTATTGGCTCTGATTGACTATTCATTTAAATGGGGCAGCTATGGATTGAATTGCACTCCCTCAATTTAAACCTTTATATTTTGAAATCTTATCCTTCAATATCTGTGAATGTTCCCTTATTTGGAAATGAGTAGTGATAATCTAAGTTTTTAAGGCAAGGTTATATGTCAGGAGGTGATCATATAGGCACTAATCTAATACAGCTGGTATCTTTATGAAAAGGGGAAATGTCAATATATGTGTACAGAGAAAATGTGATAGAGATAAGACAGTAATTATGGTGCTACAACAGAATCCCAAAAACACCAAAGCTCATCCATGGATCATCAGAAACCGAGAGAGAAGCACAGAGCAGATTCTGCTTGGCAGTTTCCCAAAGGAGCTACTTCCTTCCAACATGATGATCTCAATTATGATCTCTGAACTGTAAGACAATACACTCCAACACTCTAAGTCACCTGGTTTTGTATACCTTAATCATAACAACAGAAAATGAATAATTAATCCAATATCATGATGAGATGAAAACACTGCTCTGTTCAGACTTGAGTCACATGAAGGCCACCATGCCAGGAGTAGAAGGAGAACACCAGCAGAGGGTGAAGGAAGGGATAACTCAGAGGAGTAAGTTAGAGTTGGAGGATGAGCAGAAGCTTGCAGTTGTTAGCACAGAGTTCCCATCCCCACCTGCCCCTGGCCCACCTGTGATACCTATTCTATCTCCCTTTCCCAGGGAGAGTCATGTATTCCTCTTGAGCCTTCTTTGTTACTTAGCCTCTCTGTGTCTGTGGATTGTAGCTTGGTTTATGATTTACTTTACAGTTAATATCCTCTGTAAGTGAATACATGCCATGTTTGTCTTCCTAGGTCTGGGTTACCTAACTGGGATGATTATTTTTCTAACTCCATCCATTTGTCTAGAAATTTCATGATGTTATTATGTTTTATGATATTCTTTTTTAAGGGATACTTTTCCTTTTCTTCTTTCTTTCTTTTTCTTTTCTTTCTTTTTTTCTGTTTTTGTTGTTGTTGTTATTTTGTTTTGTTTTTCAAGACAGGATTTTTCTGTATGGCTTTGACTCTCCTGGTCTCCTTTATAGACCAGGTTGGCCTCGAACTCACAGAGATCTGCATGTCTTTGCCTCCTTGAGTGCTGGTATTATAGGTGTAATCCCTATTCACAGACTGTGATTATATTTTTTGAAACAGCTAGGCAGTGTTCCATTGTGTAAATGTACCACATTGTCTTTAACCATTCCTCGGTTAAGGGGCATCTAAGTTATTTCCAGTTTTTGGCTATTATGAATAAAGCTGCTACAAACATAGTTCAGCAAGTGCCCTAGGATGGAGGGTTCTTTGTGTAGGATGAAGCCTAGAAGTAGCGTAGCTGGGTCTTGCAGTAGGTTGATGCACAATTTCCTGAAAAATCACCATATTGATTTCCAAAGTGACTGTACACTTTGCACTCCAGCCAGCAATGGAAGAATGTTGCCCTTGTTCCAATCCTTGCCAGCATAAACCATCAATTGTGTTTTTGCTCTTAGCCATTCTAACAGGTGTATGATGAAATCTCAGAGTCCTTTTGATTTGAATTCCTCTAATGGCTAAGGATATTGAAAATTTCTTTAAACATTTCTTAGCAATTTAATATTTCTCTTTTGAGAATCATCTGCTGAGATTTGTGCCTCATTTTTAATTTCATTATTTGGTGTGTTGATGTTTTATTTTCTTGACTTCTTTATATATTTTAGAAATTATCCCTCTGTCAGATGTGGCATTGGTGAGGATCTTTTTCTCATTCTGTAGGTTTCCATTTTCTCCTATTTACAGTGTCCTTTGCCTTATGGAAGCTTTTCAGTTTCATGAGGTCTTATTTATTAACTATTGATCTTAGTGTCTGGACTATTGGCATTCTCTTCAGGAAGTTGTCTCCAGTGCTAATGAATTCAAAGCTGTTCTTCACATTCTCTTCTGTCATGTTCAGTGTATCTGGTTTTACATTGAGGTCTTTGATCCACTTGGACTTGAGTTTTGTGCAGGGTGATAGACATGGCATTATTTGCATTCTTCTACATGCAGCCATCCAGTTACACCAGCACCATTTGCTGAAGATGCTTTCTTTTTTCCCTGGTATGTATCTGGCTTTTTATTAAAAAATCAGGTTTCATAGATATGTAGATTTATGTCTGGGTCTTCAATTCAATTCCATTCATCAACCTATTTGTTTTTATACCAATGCAATGTTTTTCTTACTATGTCTCCATAGCAAAGCTTGAAATCAGAGATGATGATATCTTGTGAGACCCTGTGTAATGTTGAAGTCTGTCGTTTCTGAGTAGCGCCTGAGCTTGGTATAAGATGACAGACTCTCTTTCTCAGCTTGGTTTTCTCAGTTCATGATCGGGGGAATCCCAGATCCTTAAGGAGCATCACATAGTCCTCAGGGAGATTATAAGCCTGAGCCTTTCCTGATAAGAAGCCTGTTCAGCAAGTACCTGGGAATTTCTGGAAACACTCACCCTATGCTAATAAGATGTCCTGCTGTCTTAGCTTTCAACTAATGACCTTTAACTATACCTAGAGTTATTTCCTGACCCATAGAATAATTAAAGACTGTGTTTTCCTTCTTCTGATAGGGCTGTGCTATCTCATGTAAATCAAGTATCTCTAGTGCACGCTAACCTCAATGAATCAAACACATTGACCCTCAAAACCCCTCCCAATGTCTAAGGTTTATAAGTACCTGTTTCACATGAAATAAAGGAACCAACATCATCTGTTTCATCAAAGATTGTCTGATACAATAGTCATCATTTATTCTGGAGAAGGAAGAGCTACTCTTCTCCCTAAAGAATTCATCAATGGATGCTCCAGGCTTGGCTGCCAGTCAGCCAGCCATGTGCTGTTGGTTGCCTCAAGCTTCCACTATTTACCAGCATGTTAGCATGGATTGCTGCTGCCATCTTTCTAGCCCCACTCTCCTCATAGAAGTGCCTAACTGTGGGAGCCAGAAAAAAGAAAAAGTTCACCGAAGAGGAGTAGAGGACAAGAAATAATCACACTGAGGGCTGAAATTGGTAACCTAGAAACAAAGAGAAAAATACAAAGAATCAAAGAAACCAAGAGTTGGGTCTTTGAGAATATCAACAAGAAAGACAGACCCTTATACAAACTAACTAAAAGGTAGAGACAGAGTATCCAAATTAAAAAAATTAGAAATGAAATGGGCGACATAGCAATAGACACTGAGGAAATCCAAAGATTCATTAGGGCATACTTCAAAAACCCGTACTTTACAAAATTGGAAAACCTAAAAGAAATAGACAACTTTCTTGCTAGATACCACTTACCAAAGTTAAATTATGATCTGATAAATAATTTAAATAGACTTACCTAGAACTTTCCATCTCCTGAATTCTGTAATTTTGCTTTTTCTTTACTGCTTGTATTTCTATTTCCAAGTCTTGAATAGTAGTATTCATTTCTGTCACCTGTTTTTTTTTTTCTCTTGTCTTTCTTTAAGGGATTTGTTGATCTCTTCCAATTTATTAATTTCCTTTTTAAAGACCTGAATCATCTATATAAAGTTGTTTTAAGGCTGTTTTCTTGTACTTCAACTGTAGTAGAAAGTTCCTGGGTTGCAGTAGTGGGATAGCTGAGGTCTTGTGGTACACTATTACCCTGGATATTGTCGATCGTCTTCTTACACTGGCATCTAGGCATCTGGTTTGGAATGAATATAGGTCTAGGAACTAATTTCTGAATTTGTTTTTGTTGGATGGGTATTTTGTTCCTTGGTTTCTGTTTCCTCTTTGGCCTTCTTGTCTTTGTGCTCTGTATTTCTGGAGGCCAGCGTGCCACCTGGTTCATCAGTAAGTCTCCAGCAGAATTGAAGGCTGGACTTTTTGTAGTTAGAGTATTCTCTGATCCATCAGGAAAACTTAAACTGGTGTGACCTGCACTTAAGCAATGGGTATCCACCCATGAAGGGGTAAAGCAGTGGCACTAGGGTGGGTGGGGTGAGATGTCATTAACTTAGGTCCTTTGGCCCAGTTTAGGGAGAGTGGGAGTGATCAGATGGTAGGTTGGTCTCTTACCTGTTCTGGGTGAGGTGGCCTTCTGGGAGCAGAGGATGCCCACAAGTGTAGAGCTGTAATATAATTTTAGAGAAAGAATAGTTTGAGGTAGAAACAAATTCTATGTGGTAATAATATCTGAGAACCCCCGAATTGTGCTTTTGGGGAAATTTAAAGACACTGCAACTATCATTGATGTGTATATTGAGATAATAAAGGTTGAAGCTATCTGATATGTATTCACAAAATGGGCTGTTAATGTTCTGTTTGTTTTATGTTTGACTCTATAGGGTCTACTAATTTACAATTAAATTTTTAAAAACACTTGGTCGAATGAGCTAATAATTGCAAAGAATTCAGAGCAGGGATAAATGGCACCACAAGAGGATAAACTTCTATTTGTGAAAGTCAAAACACCAGAGACTTTAATTACATCCCTCGCTAAACCTGACTTGTAATCAGTTATGGAGACCATCTCATTAGTGTCTTACTATGGAGTTCTTAAACAACATGATAAAAACCATTTCACTTCCCAAACTTGAATATTTTGAGAGCAGGGATTTTTGGATGATTTTGCAACAAGCCAATGATTTCTGTTTTTATTT
Source organism: Acomys percivali (assembly GCA_907169655.1). Lineage (NCBI taxonomy): Eukaryota > Metazoa > Chordata > Mammalia > Rodentia > Muridae > Acomys > Acomys percivali. The sequence goes on from OU015743.1 coordinate 118,149,470, forward strand.
GAAGTTCAAGGGGCTCTGATTAAGCCATCAGAATCTCCACTTACATTTTTCAATTGAGCAATGGGTATAGGTTTGAGGGATGACATACTTAGGACAACAGGAAAAACTGCATCTATAAAAATATATACATAAGGACATGCACACAAACAGACTGGTGGAGGTAGGCTCAGAATAATGGAGATATAAACCATTGGTTTTCAGTACTTTAAAGAATTATAGTTTAATTTACAGAATTAAACTTATATTACAAGTGTTGAAGGTTATGCCAAAGTTTTACAGGCCTGTTGTTTTTTCAATTATATGCTATGAAAAATGTAGGTGGGCTTTATATGTATACAATATATATGCATATATATATATATGTATTCTTTTAACTTTGAAACACCAAAACTACAGAAAAGAGAGAAGAGTACAAGGAACACCTTTATGTAGTTAGCTTTATTCCACCAGGTGTCTTTTGATCAGTTTCAGGAAAATCTGAATCTAATTTGTACTTCTACCTATATAGATTATATTGGTATATTTCCAATAGTGTCATCAACTAACAAAAATTTCAAAGGCATAAATTATTTTTAATTTACTGGTATATATGCATTATTTACATGAACATTGAAAGCCAGGATATATATTATGAGTAAACGTTCTTATTGTCTGTTTTGAAAGTGTTTTATTGTGGAGGTAACCAAGGTAAAATAATGTAAGATCTTTACCTCTAATGCATTCCTCCAATTCAAATCCCCAATATTACCCCAGAACTGTAGTAGACCACCTGATGCTGTCTCTTCTCACTCCCTGCCTCCACTTCTAGAGGACTGAAGACATCATGTTGGAATACCTTGCTTTGGCCTACCTGTGGGCCCCATCATTCCCCCACTTCCTATCTCATCCTCATTCCTAAGTGTAATCTCCAAAAAACTATAAGCATTTTACCTGGAACTTCCTGTAGCCACATCTATCATGATTGCAGAAGAATTTCTCACCAGGCAACACACAGCTACCACACTCTTCTAAGAAACAGAGAGAGCAACAGAGACCCAGGAACAAACATCCACCCGACAAAGACAAAATGAGATATCAGCACCCAGAATTACAAAATTCCCAAACCTAGATGCCTAGTATGGATCCAGGTAAAGCCCAACAACGCTACCACAGCACCTGAGTGTTGCACCTGAAGAATAAGGCAAGACCTTGAAATAACATGTAGGAATACAACAGAAGTCCTTAAAGATGACATGACTAAATCCCTAAAGAAATTTATGAAAGCACAAACAGTGGGAAATAATAAAACAATAGAAGACTGAAGAGTGGAAATAGAATCAATAAAGAAAATGCAAACTGAGGAAAATTGGGACATGAAAAATTTAGGAACTAGAACAGGAACCTCAGAGATAAGCCTCAACAACAGAATTCAAGAGATAAAAGAAGTAATCTCAAGCATTGAAGACACAATAGAAGAAATGAATACCTCAGTAAAAGAAAATATTAAATATTTAAAAACTATGGCACAAAACATCCAGTAAATCTGGGATACTAGGAAAAGTCCAAATCTAAGAAAAGTAGGAATAAAGAAAAGAGGTAAAGAAGCCAAGGTCAAATAGTATAAAAATATTTTCAACAAAATCATAGAAGATTTTTATAACTTAAAAAGGGAGATACATATCAAGAAGAGAACTTAATGCCAAGTTGACTAGAATAGTAAAGACAGTCTTATTGACACATAATAACTAGAACATAAAACATACAGAACAACACGCAAATATTAAAAACTGTAAGGGGGAAAGACCAAGTAACATATAAAAGCTGAACTATTGAAATAACTCCTGATATCTCAATTGAGATTCTAAAAGACAGAAGGACCTGGACAGATGCTCTACAGACTATAAGAGATCACAGAGGCTAGCGCAGTTTACTATATATAGCAAAATTCACAACCACAGTGGAGGGAGAAAATAAGACATTCCATAATAAAAGCAAATTTAAGCAATATCTATCTACAAATCCATTACTACAGAGGGGATAGAAGGAAAACTCTAACTTAGATTAGCCACAGTCAAGAAAACACAGGGAATAATTAATTTCCAACTGGAAAACCAAAAGAAGGGAAACACACACAACAACAACAGAACAGGAATCAACAAACACTGCTCTTTGATATCTCTCAACCTCGGTAGTCTCGATTCCCCAATAATAAGACATAGGCAAACAGAACAGATCCAACGTTCTACTGCATCCAAGAAACATACTTTAGTATCACTTCAGAGTGAAGGGCTGGAAAAACATATTTCAAAGAAATGGACCTAGGAAGCAAGTTAGCTTAGTCATTTTAATAACTGACAGAATAGACTTCAAACCAGAACTTATCAGAAGAGATGGGGAAGAATGCTAGATTCTCATGAAAATAAAAATCCACCAAGAGAAAATTGTAATTCTTAACATCTGTGCATCAAAAACAAGGGCCCCCAAGTTCATAAAAGAAACACCACTACTGAGTGTGTTTCCAGATTATATTACAGTATATATACGGTATATATAACTGATGCTAAAATTTCTACCAGGAAGCTCATATATAGATAGCCAATAAATACCTTCAGCAAAGAAACTGGATACAAAACAAACTCACAAAAATCAGCTGCTCTCCTATATACAAATGGCAAACAGAATGAGAAAGAAATCAGGGAAACGACACCTTTTTTAATATCTTCAAATAATTTAAGAGTGGCTTGGGTAATTCCAACCAAGTCAATAAAAGACTTGTATGAGTAAAAAAACCTTCAAGTTTTTGAAGAGTGAAATTGAAAAAGATATCAAGAGATGGAAAGATTTCCTATGCTCATGAATCAGTAGGATTAATATAGTAAAAATGACCATCCTGCTGAAATCAACCTAAAATGCAATGCAGTTCCCATCAAAATTCCAAGACAATTCTTCACAAGTCTTGAAAGGATAATCTTCAGCTTCATATAGAAACACACACAAAAAAAAATCCTGGATAGCTAAAACAATCACGAATCATTAAAGAACTCTGGGAGACGTCACTATCCCCAATATCAAGTTACACTACAAAGCTATAATAATAAAAACGGCATGCTAGTAGAAAAAAAAAAACACATTGGCCAATGAAATCAAATTGAAGACCCAGACATAAATACACACACCTATGGAAGCCTTATTTTTATAAAGAAGCCATAAATACACCCTGAAAAAAATCTATCTTCAGCATATAGTTCCAGTGGATGTCTGAATGTAGAAGAACCAAAACAGATCCATATGTATCACCCTGCACAAAACTCAACTCTAAATTGATCAAAGAGCTCAACATAAAGCCTGATACACTGAACCTTATAGAAGAGAAAGTGGGGGAATAGCCTTGAATGCATTTGGCACAGGAAAAAACTTTCTGGACAGAGCACAGTTAGCACAGGCACACAACTAACAGTAGATAAATGAGACCTCCTGAAACTGAGAGGCTTTGGTAAAGCCAAGGACACTATCATTCAGACTAAAGTGGTAGCGTCTTTGGTAAAGGAAGGTACTCTTCAGGCTACGAAGAAAATGGTAAACATCAGCTCAGCCAGGTCAGCTCCATTAATCTACAATGGAGTCCTGTCTGCAAGATATGATAGTGCAATGGCGGCATAAGCTTGTGAGAGTAATGAACAAATATATGATTTGATTTAAGGCCTATTCTATGAGATGGAATTCCTACCTGGCATTGCTGTGGTATTCAAGAACATGAGACTAGATATAGCCCAGAGATCTTGGTAAAAACAAACAAACAAAAACATTACTGTCCCAGAAAAAACAAAAAACATAATAAAAAAATCTAGCAATAAAATGATTCCTATTGACATTATGCTATTTTCATAGATCAGTGCCTTGCTCTGCCATCATTAGAGAAGCTTCTTCCTGCAGCAAAGGAGAAAAAAAAAATACAGAGATCCACAGCCAGACAATAGGCAGAGAGTGAAAGACCTTGAAATACTCAGCCCTAAAAGGGTTAGCTCCATCAAATCCCTCTCCTCAGGGCTCAGGAAATCTGCAGAAGAGATGGAAAGAATGTAAGAGCCAGAGGGGATGGAGGACACCAAGAAAACAAGGCCTCCTAAATCAGCATGACTGAAGCACATATGGACTCACAGAGACTGAGGCAGAGTGCACAGGCCCTGCAGGTGTCTGTGTAAGATGGGATCCTAAAGCTTAATAATGCAGAAGTGGACACATACCCCCATCCTTAACCCAGAAGCCATCTGATAGCCACTTGCAAATTAAATTTTAGTTTCCTTTAAGGGAATCTCATTGGTAAAACAAACGACTTCTAAGGGTATACTGCATGCCCAGCAATAGATGCCTACACTAAACAGACTCAGTGGCATCTTTGGAGGCTTCTTGCCTCACTATGTCCCATCAGGGCTTTCCTTTTTAAAAAGGTCTTTGTATTTTTTCATTTTCTTTAAATTTTTATTCTTTTCTCTTTTTTACCCTTTGTGTACATATCATGGCTTCCAGTTTAGCGTTTTTGTGGGATTTCTGAGTATGCAACAAGTGGGTCTCTGTTTCTTGTGCCTTCTCTTGGACTCTTCCTTGTTTGATTGGCTGGTTAGTTTTTTTATTCTATTTGTTATATTATTATATTATATTATATTATATTGTATTGTATTATATTATATTATATTATATTATATTATATTATATTTGTCCTTAGAATTATTATCCCCTGTTTGTTTTCTAATGAGAGACATAAAGGGGTTGGATCCAAATGGAGAGGAACTGAGAGGAATTGAGAGAGGGAAACTTGTAATCATCATATATATGTGATAAAAGAAAGGAAAAAAATGCTCTGCTGATGACACATTGATCTTTCCCACTTAAACACTTATTTAGTAAATATTCAAAGAATTCTTGTAGATTTCCTTTCTAATTTCCATTTTATATTTTCTTATATGCTAAGCCTTTTTTTTTTTGTTATGACATAGTATCTCATATAGTCAGACTGGCCATGGGCTCACTATGAAGTTGATCTTGACATATATTCAATTGTTTTCCTGTTCATCTTGCCCCAACCTCCCGAAGGCTAAGCTGTGCCCTCCCACATCCAGCCCTGTACTTAGTGTATTATACATTAAGCTTCTCTGTGTCCAGGACATTGTTAATCTATTTTTATTTATCAGTAGGTTGTTACAGCCTTTTTGTGAACATTGCTAAAAGCATCTAAATTCAAAATGAGCGGTACCAAGTAAACATATAATACAACTGATAGTATGAGATAGTATTGACGGAATTCACTTTTTATCAAGTGATGGCAACTAAGTTATGATCCCTCTTTGTGCTCAAAGTGGTGACAAAAAACAACAATGACAAGAATATGTATCATAATCCTTTGTCTTGGAGTTAGTTATTGAGGTACTGAGAACTAACCAGGATGCTTCTCTATACCATCTTAGCCAGACTGTGTTTATCTGCATTGCAGAAATTTGTTTGCTTTTTGGTTATCTGTTACTACCTCTGGACGATATATCTCTATGCATCTGTGTAACTTTTGCTTTAGATTTTCTAACAGGTTTTTCTTTTTATATTTAATTTTCCCACACGATATGTTTTGATTATGTTTTTTGTTTAATTCTTATGGTCAATATACTGAGAGTAAGAGACTGTGGAATGTTTAACTCTAAATGGGACATCATTATTATATATCCTCCTCAAAGGCTTGGGAGTTATTGCAGAAGAGACTGGGAAGATTCTAAGAGACGGATATAGACATTTGCTACATACTTGTTGGGCATGTCAGGGATACTGATCACATGAACTTCCATAAGCTGTGACTACAGGAACAAGACTTACACAAATACATAAAATCAAAGCAGCCAAAATACCAGCAGAGATGAGGAGGACTCTTGAAGGCCAGTCCCAGGTCCTGGTACTACATGAGACAGTGTTTTTCTGAGATGTGATTCGTTCTCAAGTAGATGGCTTAGCACCCACGAACACACAGAAAGAAATAAGGAACCCAGGGTGTTTAAAAACAAAGCATATGAGGTTTGAAGAAACATGATGGTTGAGCAAGGAGGAGAAAGACTGAAGGTGGATCAGACACATTATATGTACATATGAAATTCCCAAACAATAAAAGGATGGTGACAGTCTCTTCTAAAACATTAACTAGTTAAGAATCAAATGTATTTATTTAGGAAAAGCAAAAATCCAGAAACAGTATAAAGCATTTTACATTTCACACATAGATCTAGAAGAAAGAATATATCTGGACCTTGGTGGAGGTGGGGGTAAGTCAAAGGGAAAAATAGAAACAAATTATCATTTGACCTTCAAAGAGATACAGAAACAGATCTGGAAACAGAGTGTACCCGGCCATTGAAATTGCATTCTTGTCCAAGTTAATAGTATAAATTTAGCTGAGAGTGAGGGTGAGGAGGCTGAGAGCATGATAATTAGCTCAGATGCCTGTTCCGTTCTTACATGCTTTTACATCTGTGTAATTAAGGTCACAAAGTCTAGCACCTTGGGAGAAAACCTCCTATATAATAATGCTCAAAATTATGTATTACATCTAATTAGAAAATTGATTTTTTTTTATTGGACTAGGAAGTTGAGAAACATACTAGGATGTCTGTAAGCACTCTTTCTCAAGAAAGCAGATTAAATAGAAATCATTCTTGAAGATCTTAATTATTTTTTATTCATTTGTTTTTTTGGTAGGAAATGGTGTTCATGTGGGAACCAAATGCCTGCTGTGAGACACATCCATCAAAGACAAAGAAGCTAACCTAAATATTACATGTTGAAAGAAATTTCTAGTTTTCTGTATTTTTACAAGACAGACATGGGATGTGCTGTCAGTAAAAAAGGGATTGTAAATTTATAGTACATGTCATTTGATCACACTTTTTATGTACCTAATCTCTGTAGCTTCTTGAACTGGGTGCTCTGAGGCGACTACAAGAGAGACTGGTGAAGTATAAAGAGACTTAGATCCAATGACTAAGTCTTCTGAGCTCCACTCCACATCAAAATATCACTATTTCTATACCTTTGACAACAGCATTTACAATTTAAAGATCTTCCTAGATGACTCTAATGTATAGCTGTGATTAGAATGCTTAGATTGGATCCTTACAAGAATTCCTTTCAGACCTTGATTGCTGACCCATCTGTTGAGGGCTAAATCCATCCAAGGCTTTCTCAGAGGGCTCCACAAGTTGACAAAGGAACCTAGCTCTGTGGCCTTGATTAGAAGTAGACTTGGCAAGGCCAGTCTATGGCTGATGCCAGGGCCTTGAAGGAATTAATGCTTTGGTTCCTAAAAACTTGGTTCTCCCACACCACCCCCCACAATAGACTGGAGGCCTTGGCCCCTATGTGGTCCAGTGTGTGGTCTGACTGTAATGTTCTTGGGATGCTCTGTGTCCCCTTTGTGAAATATCACTTGGTTGGCCTCCTGTTGACTTTGTCTCATTATGTGATAGAGTCTGGAAACTGTCTCATTTCTTCCCTGAAAATATTACATAAGGTGCAATACTTATTTTTCAAAAGAAGTTTGCTTGGCATAAGACATAGCTTCTTCAAGACCTCCTACACATAAATTTTATCTTTTCTTTCTTCTATCTTCTTTATCATCTGATCTCCTGGTCTTTCTCTCAGTACCCTGCCATGGAAGAAGGACCTGTTTTTCCAGGTCAGTTGGAGCCTGAACAGGGACACAGAAGTAGCTAGGTTCTTTTTGTTCTTTCATCAGGTTCCCTGAGAATACCTTGGATTGATATGTTCCTCAACACATATCCTTGATTTGAGGAACATATTGGATTTTACTAGTAGCTGGCAGTTCTTCTACCTCTCAGGTATCCTTCCAATGTAGAATAGTTTGTTTTCCTTTATAGTTTTATAGAGATAAGAGCACTTTGTAACCAGGAGGCATGGCAGCAGTTGGACATGGTGACTAGATCGGGACATTAAGAACTCACATACTGAGCCACACGCACAAAGCAGAGAGATTATACTGAAAATGGCACAAAATTTTTAATCTGAGAGCCCACGCCTAATGACACACTTTCTTCAGCAAAGCCGTGCCTCTTAAACCTCCCAAACAATGCTACCAACTTAGAACAAGTGTTAAATGTTTGAGATTATGGAGAGGCATTTCTCATTCAAATTACCATGGTGATTAAGAGGAAAACCAGACACGGGACTCGGTCACATTATCAGTACACCAGAACCTTGGGTAAACATGACACATTAGTGGACAGCAAGTTGTGTAAATGATAGGAATACTTTTAGCTGAGATGCTGATAATAACTGACCAAAGAAATAATGGGCTAAAGTAAGTTGTTCCTTCAATATGCTTCCTTCCTGTAGGAGGAATTTTATCTACACTGCCTATTTTCCTGTTACTTCTTTTAGCCCATGAAAGTTTGGAGTTGTCATTTCCATGAAACTTTTAATAACTAAGGTATTAAAAATCTTTGGAGTAAAGCTGCAGTCACCTTGTTAATAAGTATCATGAGCAATAAATAGATATTTTTTTATCACTGTAGGTCACTAAAATTTGGGAACCATTTTTTGGGGTTACAAAATAGCATTTGAGCTGATTTACAGGAAGAAGTTCAAACATTGTGCTGGTGCATGGATGATTACAGAAGTACCTGAGGACTTCTGTACCTGACATTTTTAAACTACAAGCAATATTGACACATGGCTCATTTAATAATGAGGGCTATAATGGAAAACACTAGAGCTCCAGGTTGTGATCAACTACTGGAAAATTCTAAGCATGTGTGCTTGCTCAATAAATTGTACCATCCTTCATATGAACTTTTAAAACATTATCTTCTGGGGCTGGAGAACTGGTTCAGCTCTTAGGAGTGCTAGCTGCACCTTGTCTGGCCTCAATGGGAGAGGATGCACCTAGATCTGCAGCAAGTTAATGTGCCAGGGCAGATTGGTACCTATGGGAGAACTCCACCTTCTCTGAGGAGAAGGAAGAGGAAAATGAGGAGATTGATGGGGGCTGGAGAATGAGGAGGAGAGCTGCAATCAAAATGTTAAGTGAATAAATAATTCTTTTAATAAAAAAAATTAAAGCATGCTAGCTGCTTTCATTGGACTACTGTTTGATTCCCCAGTACCCACATTGAGCCACATCTAATCCAGGGGGTTCAAATATCTCTTCTGGAATTCTGTGGGCACTTAAACATGTGTGTGCTTACATATAAACACACACACATATACCTTAATAAAAATAATAAGAGAAACCTTTAAGAACATCAATATCTAAAAATGTGATAAGCTTAGGGAATAGGTCAGAGTATGCATTGCCTTTAAATCATTTGTCAGTTCTGGGGACTAAATCTGAGGCCTCAAACAATAGGCAAATCTTCTATGCTGAGTTTTACTCCCAGATCCATGTGGTATTTTAATTTCAAATTGTAGAGTCCTCTATTATATGCTAGTTAGATTATTTCTATCATTCCTTGCTTGTGTTGAGATTGTGGGCTCAGTTTTATCTCTGTTATATTGCTTCCATCCCCTCTTTCAGTCTTGGCTTCTCTGGGTTTTGAAAGTATCTGAAATTGGGCTATAGGACTATTTGAAATATTACTTTATTGGAGTCTCCAACTCCTATAAGAACATGATTATTTTATTCCTGATGCTTACAGCCTTGTTTACAGTCTCACCAAGGGGAACTTTGCCCATATAGAGAGTTTGGATGTGTCTAATTTAAATATATGCTAGAGCATTTAAAAAGAGGAAGGGGTTCAAGAAACAAAGGGAAGTTGTACTGACAGAAAGAATTCCTGTGGAGATAATTTTCCTTGTAAGCTGTGAGGTTCTGTTCCTAGAAAGGATGGTTGGCAGGTGTTCTCTACACCAGACGCCCACTGATCGCATCTCAAGCAATCACTGAGATTTATATATGACCCCAGGAATGTGTGTATGACTCCCATTTGAGAAATCTAAGAAAGAGGATGCTGTCAAAATTGGTTCAAGACATCAGAGTGGGGGAACTCACTTAGGAAGCATGTTTTTCCCTGCTGGCATTAAGGTCTAAGGAGCAGACTTCAGGGCTGCACATACAGATTGTTAATGAGCGCAAGACCATAAATGTGTCTCTGAAGCAGCTCCAAACATCCATCTGCTGGAGAGATGTGACTCCCTCTGAAAGGAAGTTATCTAAGTAGACCCTAGGTACTACGGCTGTGCTAGCCAAAGACTACACAATGTTTCAAGAAAGAAATATTGGTTCTGATTCTCCTGCTATTATCCAGAATTTGCTAACTAGTAACAATAATCACCCAAGAAAAGCATGTGGTGCTTACATCTCCCTCGTCTGCCCTCTTCCTCTGCTTATGAAATTAGACATATCAAGAACCATGGTCCTCAATGCATTCTGAGGAGGAGGACTGTGTTCTAGAGCTACACAGAAATGTTCATGCCTGAGAGAGGCCTGATTGGGAGGAAACACTTAGCACAATGTATTAGAAATACCCAATCTGAGATCATCCAAGATGGCGTCTATAGCATACTGTGTCTGATCCGCGGAACAGCAGTGACTACACAGCCACCAAAGGACCAAACTGAGAGCTCCAAAACACAATTCTGGTGTTTCCCAGCAAGAAAGAAATCCTGTCATGTGGATCGTCCATGCCCTCTCACTGCAGGACCACCGGACTACACTTTTTAGATTGTGGCCTGGCTCAGTGCAGGCCAAGGAAATAGTGTTTGAAGAAGGGGTGCTGTTCAAGTTGAGTCAGAGTGAGGACTGTACCACCCACACCACAGGCCTCATGGACCTCCTCTCATGGGTCGGGGCCATGTTCATGCAGAGGTGGATACTGGGGCCAGCACCAAGGCGCATGGTGGGGGTAGGCGGGGGGGGGGGGCGGCATGGCAGATGGAGCACACAATGGAACCAGCAACTCAGGAGGCACGGATCAACAGAGCCACAAGTTCCCCAGGACAAGAAGCTGAGCTGGGTCAACATCAGTGGTTTCTGCGAGCTACACAACGAAGACTTCGAGGTGCCTCCACTTGCCAGCAACAATCTGGTGAATTGAACAGGAGCAGGAGAGCTGGCCCTGAGGACATGGAAGCAGGACAGCTGACCCTGAGGACACAAGAACAGGAGATCTGGCCCTTAGGAAGCCGGAGCAGGTGAGCCAGCCCTGAGGACATGGGAACCTGAGAGCTGGCCCTGCCTTGAGGACACCGGAGCTGGAGATCTGGTCATGCCCTGAGGGCACAGAAGTGGGAGAACCAGCTCCACCCTGAGGACTTGGGAGCGGGTTGGCCAGCCCTGCCCTGAGGACACAGGAGCAGAAGAGCAGGTCCTGCCCTGAGGACATGGAAGCAGGAGAGCTGGCCCTGCCATGATGACACAGAAACAAGAGAGCGAGCCCTGCCCTGAGGACAAGGGAGTGAGCTCTGATCTAGGGCTCTGAGTGAACCTCACCCCAACATCTACCCTATGTATAACCTGCTAGAATACCTGAAGGGGCTGGACCTGAAGATTCAAAGATTAATAGTCTCCTTGACACACAGCAACAACAGGATATCTGACAGCAGTCCAAGTGAGGATCCGGTAACAATAGTGTAGGCCTCAAGCCAGACCCATGACTCACAGCAATGAACATTTGAAAGTAAACATATGTTGACAAAAGCTTATACTGCGTGATACACTACAGCTTCTATGGCAAGATTTTTTTGTCTATTTGTTTTATTTTACTGGGGGGAGGAGAGGAATTTTGGTGCATGACATGTAAATCATAGACATTCAATAAAAGTAAAAAAAAAAAAAAAGTTAGGTCTCATGAATTTAAGTTTAAAGTTAAATTGTAAATCCTCTGGGGTTGTAGCTTACCTAGCTTGCACAAGTCCCCAGTACCATAAAAATATATATTGGGAGGATGAGTGTGAGTTAATAAAGAGTTAATATCGCGGAAGTTCAAAGTTTTGGTCATCTAGATTTAGCAATTGGCTGTGACATATTTGAACTGAGATTGTCTGTTTAAGGAAGGTGACAAGAAACATATTTTACTAAATGAAAAGCCACAGTAGCTATGGAGGCCAATCCAGAAGTTAAATGATAAGCAGAGGCACACATAACCTCATAGATGCAGGACGGGCAAGAGGAAATGGGAAAACTCCAGTGTATCTACGTTCCAACTTTCTGTGATTTAACATGATAAAAGTATACATAGCACTTGATTCTAAAATTAGTTCAGACCGTTTTCTACCCTTTAGTCACCTCACAATTAGAATAACTAAATGGAAGTAATCAACACATAACTATCTCCTGACCAAAACTGTTTCTTATCTCTCATGATAAAATGAAAAGATAAAAGATGATCTAGGGTGGGAACGGGAAGACACACATGAGGGGATAGCAACCAGGATGTAATCTGAATAAATTATAATTTTCAAAAAATGTAAAAAAAAAAATCTCTATTTGGGAAAGGCCATATAGGATGAGATTTGGTCTTTACCGTGGGTGTTTGATAGTTAGGAGTTCAATGCTGCTATTGTGTTTTGAAGTTAAGTGATAGCTGATTCTTTGCCCTGTATCACTTCATGTTTAAGAAAAACCAACTCCAGTGTTTTTTCTTGAGTGTGAGGACAAACCTTTGGAAATAATGAGGACTCCATGTAGCCTTATCTGCTCTTTTGTATTTCTTCCTTCACATTTCAGTAAACAAGCTCTAAGTTTCAGAGGATATCCATTTCTCTGGCCATACTGAAACACACTTACTGTATTTTCAACACACTTAGGAGAAATATGTGAGAATATTTTAAAAGGGACAACAACACTGAGACTCAAAGAGTGAGAATTTTTCATTGATTTTTGTCCAACCTTAAACCGTGGAAGCTAGGTTATTATGGCCTTTTGTGAGTCTTTTACATAAATTACACAAAGGAGAAAAAAAAAACCAAATAACTCCCTTCAGCAGCAGCATTTAATAGTAATTTTTCAACTCAGTACATTTTGTTATCATTACAGCCTATCAGGTGATTTGACGATGCGAGCTTTGAACATAATCACAAGACGAAAGATGAGACAGCTGGAATTTTCATTTAGCCACTACCTAATTAGGGACATTTTCTTGGAGAATTTTCTTTGTATTTTTACTTGTGATCTCTCAGTATGTCGTGCTGTTCAATTTTCTACCTTTATTTTGCTTGGGTCACTTCTATATGTACAGTTTTAGTATAGCAACAAAAAGGTAGGTCACATGCAGTAACTAGGGAAAAGATAAAACAAAATATTCCAAGTAAAAATAATTTGAGGTTGACACTGAGGAGTTCATTTGGTATTTCCATTTTAAAATTTCCATAATAGATATGGAAATTAATATACATTTCAATATATATTTTGTCTTGAAGTGCCTTTGCTTTCAGGATACCACCATCTGAATTTTGAGCCAGAAAGTATCCCACAATGCTAAATAAAGCTACCTTCATCACAGAGAAAAGAGTTTATTCTATTGTATTATTCAGAGAAGGTTATTGGCTCAAACAAATAACTTCTATATCTGTCTTAGCAAAATATAATTTTAATTGTATTCATGCAACGTCCAATAGGATGGAGGGAATGAGTGACTGTTCTGCTTCATCAACTCTCTCGGGAACCCAGAATTTTCCTGTCATGGAGCCTCACAGGTTCTTAGAGCCTGTCTTCTGTCTTTGATTGGCAGGTAAAGAGAAATAGGAAAGACTATGTAGATCACCATAATGCAGGCCTTCAATGAGCCAGCCTGGGGTGTGATATATTAATACATTCATATTGCAGCTGGCATACCTCAGTATCTACAATGGGATGGTAATCTAATTGTGAGGCCAGGAAGGGAGAAAATATGCTTTTATGAACATATATACTCTGCTGCTCTTCTCAGTGTGTTAAAGAATTCATATTCATTCCCAAGATCATGGGAGATTCACTTCAGAATTGTTAAAATCCCTGTATAGAGATTTTTTTTTTTTTAACTTTCAGATTAATGCATTTTTTACCAGAAACTTTTTGTCTTCTTTCTCTCTGCCTGCAGCCAAGTTCAGAGGGACCAATTTGTTGCTAAGTCTTGATAACAACACGGTCTTCAGGGAACTCAGATCTTAAGATGTGCACATCCACACAGCTCTTTTCTGAAGTTCAAAAATTCAGAGGAAAGTGAATCACTTCTATATGGAAGTTTTACTCTCTTTTTAGATGGTGCTAGAAAATGCTGTGCACTCATAAAAAAAATGTGATTGCTGTGAACAGTGACTCTAGCTCTCAGAATTTCAGACAGAGGGTAACCACAGTCAGCAGGTGAGAAACTGTTGTGTATTCTTTATAAGAAAACTGTCAGAAATGTAAGGAATACAGAAATTCTCTTACACAACATTTTGAAATAGCAGGTGAAATATGAGCCACGGGAAATAGTAAAAGAAGGCAGGAAGACACTCAAACTTGACTTATATTAGTTTTATGCTCAACTAAGGACAGATGGATCAAACTCAGAAGCATGTTCAAGTGTTCAAATCTCAGCTGGCCTTTTCAAAACAGCATTGAGAGACTCAAAAGGGAATAACGAGATAGGATACCAGAGTTGGAGCAGATTTCTCTCATATAGGTAACAAGCTACAGGTGTGAAGAGTATTTCTTTTACAATTGGAGAGGAAAAAAGTTTTTGAAGGTCAAGGAATTCCAGGAAAAGGAATATAGTCAAATTCTCACCTTGGACCCAAGGGCACACACAGGTTAGGAAACAAAAGCATGAATCTGTCAGAAATGTGCACACCGGAAGTCATCCCTCCAGGGAGAGAATCCTAACTCTGCGGGTCTAAGGGGCTGAGGGGCTGAGGGGCTGAGGGGCTGGGGGCTGAGCGGCTGGGGGGCTGGGGGGCCGAGGGGCCGAGGGGGCCGAGGGGGCTGAGGGGCCAAGGGGCCGGGGGCAGAGGGGCCGAGGGGCTGAGGGGCTGAGGGGCTGGGGGCTGAGGGGCCGGTGGGGCTGGAGGGCCGAGGGGCTGGGGGCCCAGGGGGCCGAGGGGCTGAGGGGCTGAGGGGCTGGGGGCTGAGCGGCCGGGAGGCTGGGGGGCCGAGGGGCCGAGGGGGCCGAAGGGGCCGAGGGGCCAAGGGGCCGGGGGCCGAGGGGCCGAGGGGCCGAGGAGCTGAGGGGCTAGGGGCTGAGGGGCCGGGGGGCTGGGGGGCCGAGGGGCTGGGGGCCCAGGGGGCCGAGGGGCTGAGGGGCTGAGTCGCTGAGGGGCTGAGGGACTGAGGGACTGAGGGACTGAGGGACTGAGGGACTGAGGAGCTGGCGCAGTAATTACTGTTACATGGCGCCATCAACTTCAGCAAATGGCTAAGGACTGTGCTGGTTATTCTGGGAGTGAAAAGCTTGAGAGACAATGGAAGAATTCGGAAAAGCAGGAAAAGAGGTTATAAATTATACTGGTTCTTGTAGGTGGAATTCTGAGCTCCTAAGAGAGAGGACTTGAGGCTGTGCAGAACTAAACACTATGGATCACGAGGCTTAGGAGATGGTTCAGTGGTAAAATACTTGATGTGAAACCATGGGGACTTTACTTGAAGTCTCAGAATCTACATAAAGCCGCACTCAGTAGCGTGCTTCTTTGAGGGGGGGTGGCGAGGGGGCAGGGCATACAGGAGAGTCACCAGGACCTCACCCAACATGCGCAGCAGTGAACAAGGGGCTCATTCCCAACAGGTGCATCAATAAACATGGTCCCCATCTTCAACGGGTGCAGCAGAACAAGGGCCCTGTCCTCAGCAGGTGCAGCAATGAACAAAGGGCTCATCTCAAATAGGTGGAAGGGGAAGAGCAGCCGACACACAATGTTATCCTCTGATTTACACCCAAAAAGACTTGTGTATCAAAACACCACACACACACTTAAAAAAATAGAAAAACAAACTCTCTGCATATAATAAGTCTAATCAAAAATTTGAATTAAGAACAGCACAATATGATGACAAAAAAAAGTTACCACCAGTGAGGAGAATTTTTGAATGCTATCTTCTGTTGCCTGGAAGGGTGGGGCCAGCTTAATAAACCTCGCTTACTTTATTATGTAGGCACAGTGCTTTAAAAATTATTTCTTCCCCTTTTATCTTCCCTCAGAATATAAACAGCAGTGTCACCTCAGAGGAAAAGATTTGTTTCCCGTGGGGAGGAAATTCACAGACACTGACTTAGGTTTGGCAGACGTCCCGAGAAGCTAAAATAATAGGAAAATGTTTTGCTCTGGATTCAGTGATTTCCTTATTGTGCCCTCACCATAACCACACGTTATTGCTGCATGTGAGTCCGTCATTTAGTAGCTCTTGTTTTCTCCTGGAGAACGTGTTTCTAAAACATGGTACCCTGCTGAAATTTTAGAGGCTTCGGATGCTTCTTTTTGCATGGGAAATCTGAACTGGGTCTGTGATGATCTTAGGCTCCTTGTAGAACTTTAGAAAAACATGAAGAAGAATTCTAATTGTTATTGGGTATCACAGAGTAGCCCTGGCTGGCCTGGAACTAACAGAAACCTGCCTGTACTAAAGCAATCTCCACTAAGCCAGCCTGGGAATTCTAGCTGGACGTCACTGGTGGGAAGGGGACCAGGGCACTGCTGATGAAGAAGACAGAGCTCTACAAAGATGCCCAGGTGAGTTCTTGGGACTTAGTGAGGTAAGAATGGCAAGAAGGGGAACTGCCACCAGACATGATCTGGGCTCTTAACGCATCGACAAAAAGAGGGATGAGGTTTTGTTTCTGCTACATCTTCTAGTAGTAAAAACAAACGTTTTCTACAGTAACAACAAGGGTTAATACTGTTAAAAACCTCGCAAGCTTTGTGCTACATTGGGAGCAATTAGACTGCTGGCCTTCTATTACTCGGGCTCTTCTGTTAGCTGCCACATCTTTATTAATTTATCTGGTGAATACATAGGACCAGAAAAAAAAAAGCTAGAAACAAGGATCGTTCTTCCAATGCCTGCCTCCCGCATCCCCGTGGAACCATCATCATTAGTCCCAGCACTGGCCCACTTCGGAGGCTTAGGGATTTTAAGGCATGCCCAAGGGGATTATCTGCCATGCTAATTGTCTCTCCTACACTAGAAGCCCTGTGGAAATCAAAATTAGGAGGGTATTTTTTTTTTATTACCTTGACATACTTTAGTCATAAATATTCGGTTGAAATTGTATCTGTGGCTGTGTGAGCTTGAAGAATGCAAATTCCTAACTGAAGTTGAAGGAATGAGACCGTATACAGCTTGTGACCACAGAGGTGATACAAATAAAGATGCTCCAGACATACAATGGGGTTTCAAAGATAAAATCATGCATGATTTATTCCTTGTCATTATTGATTTAGAGACCTTTTCTATATTTATCAATAATTGGTGCAACGAAATAAGATTTTCTGAACATCTGGGACATTAAACTACACATAAATACAAGCGCTAACTAACTAAAAGCTTCATTTTGCAAGCATTTCTGTGTTGTAAAGTTAGAGCTGTTTGCTTAACTTATTGACGTGTATTAAGATTTTAATTTGATCTTACTCTGTAAATAACTTTATTAGTCTAATCTTAATAGAGTCTATTTTTAACTCTATGGTACATAAAAAGTCTCTTTTTAATTCAAAATAACTTTGCTCTGGTTCTGAATTATGTAGAATCTATAGAATTATCTACAATCGCCGTGCTACCTAATTAGTGACGTTTATTACACATAGAACAAGAAAAAGTCAAATAATAAATGGTATGTAGTTAGACAGATGCAAGCAGCAGACAACAAGGCATCATGAAAACAGTAGCTTACAGCATCCAACAGACATGGCTGAAGCTGCTTGAGAGAGCAATGGTCACGTCCTCAGACCAGAGTTTACATCAGCCAGCAGAAATCAACTGAGATAGGAGCTGGAATTCTCCATTGAGCTTTCTCTGCATGGGTGACTTCCATGTCTGAAATGTTGGCTTCCGGTTCCCACTATAGGCGTTTTTGTACCATGGCATGAAGAATTGCAACCGCGATTGGAAGCATTTTACCTTCTAGCTATACTTAAGGATGCACTGTTTGTAACACCCTTAACTGTTTGCTGTTTGTCTCTTCATCACAGAGCAAAGGGTGGGGTGGGGGAGCTATTGACAAACATTTAACACAAACATGCTGTTTTTGGAGTGAGGAGACTAACCCTGCCTCCTAAGCTAGCATCTCTGTGACCCCAGACAACACCATGACAACTTACTAATATAGTGCACACTTCATTACAAAGTCTCAGTTTGTTATTTTCATGGAAGTCCCTCATGACTGATTTTACTTAAGCACAATTGAACAGCACAATCTGCTGAGTGGCTACCTGAGCGCTGAGCCCAGACCAGTGTCCTCAACATCACGTTTCTAATGATGAACACAAATGAGTGCTTTTCAAACCATGTGACTAATATAACTTGTTAAAAATTAGTAATGGGAACATGTGACTGTGGAAAGAGGTGGTCACGGAATCCAGAGGTCCTCTTCCAGGTGAGTCACATCTTTAGCTGATCACTTATGTCAAGCTCGGCTCACTATTAAAAGAAGCAATTAAAAGTAAAAGAAAAGTGACACCTAAGGGAGGCGGTTCTTTGTAGCTCAGAGTCAACTGATTTCCAGAGAATGAGTTAAGGTCAAAGGTCTACACTGGGCTCTGCAGTGCAGTGCACAAGCCTTTAGTGCTGGGCCTAGGTAATCTGTCCCCGCTCCACACAATTGAAGGAGGAAGCAAGTCAAACGTCTTTTTCCTGAGGGCTTCTAGTGATCACATGGGACTTGATTGGTGGGGAAAGCTAAGCGTTCTCTTCCTGATAATCACAGAAGACTGTTTCTAGCTGTCTTTCAGCTGTCCTCACTCTGTGTGAAACCCTGGCTGTGTTTTTATCATGAAGATTCCTCTTATTTTCAGTAATTTTTTAGGCCACACAGGCTTATGTCTTGTAAATATAATGAAAACCAGTCAGAAGCTTTTTCTACCGGCTTCCCATCTGCCCTGAGCGCGCTCCGTCCTGAGCCATCACCATGATCGTCAGCCATGACAAGCTGTTCTCCAACATCTATAAGACCCGGGAGATCACGGAAGGCCTGTGCCTGGAAGTGGAGGGCAAGATGGCCAGAGAACAGAGGGTAACATCGATGAGTCGCTTGCTGATGGAAATATTTCTGCTGAAGACCAGGAGTGCGAAGGTACCGAAGGCACAGTAGTTACCGGTGTTGATACTGTCATGAATCATCGCTTACAAGAAACCAGCTTCACAGAAGAGGCCTACAAAAAGTGCATCAAAGATTACATGAAGTCACTCAAAGGCAAACTTGAAGAACAGAAACCAGAAAGAGTAAAGACTTTTATCACTGGGGCTGCAAAGCAAACTCAGCACATCCTTGCTAATTTCAATAGCTACCAGTTGTTTATTGGTGAAAACATGAATCCAGATGGTACTGTTGCTCTCCTGGACTACTGTGAAGATGATGTGACTCCATTCATGATTTTCTTTAAGGAAGGCTGAGAGATAGAAAAATGTAAACGAACTGGACCTGTCACCATGATGGGCTGCTGCTTACCATCCACATAACCCCAGGAC
This sequence comes from Acomys percivali, assembly GCA_907169655.1. NCBI lineage: Eukaryota > Metazoa > Chordata > Mammalia > Rodentia > Muridae > Acomys > Acomys percivali. Next base: position 118,169,073 of record OU015743.1, read on the forward strand.
TCGGGACAAATGGGACTGATGTCATCTTGAACATTTATTTTGACCGTGATTTATTTGGAGTGGAGGCATTGTTTTTGTAAGAAAAGAACATGTCGTGTAAGTTGTCTAAAAATAAAGTGCATTTAAATTGAAAAAAAGGAGAAGAAAGAAAGAAAATCAGTCAGAAACACCCTCCCCACCTAACTGTCTACTGCAATATAAGGGGAAGGCTAAGAGCAATAGTGTGTGTATGTCTCTTTTTCAGGCTTTTTGCTACAGGGGAAAAAAGTTCCCTCAATCCTTTGAAACAAGCTTGCTCATGTCTCTAAACTTGTTTTATTTTATCCAAAAATATTTCGACTGTACACCAAATGCTGTAAGTAGTAGGAACATAAAAATTGTTGCCAGAACCCTAATTTTTTTATACTACTATTATGTTTTCTTTAAGTGACAAAACTGTGCCCTGTTGCATGAAGTGATTGCCTCAGCGGTTATGGCAAGCATTGCCATTCTAGCAGCTGCACCCCCAGCCAGTGAACCCCACTCTCCTCAGGCCCCATGTCCTGAAGATAGAATCTACAAGCACATGCTTTCCTTCCACTCTCATTTTCCCCAAAGGACATTATGAAGTGATGTTATCAGAAATTCATTCTTGCCAATTATGCTGCGTATTTCACCTAATGAAAAAGGAGTAGGAATAACAAAAGTTAAGCCATGTGGAGATTGTACACTGGATCTTCAGATCTTTTGAAGGGCAGCCGGATAGTCTAGGGACACTGGAGTTAGCCACTCTAGGTAGGTGTGCATTGAAATCACCTGGGAAGACTGAACAATTACTGATACTTAGCTCTAGGTTATAATTTAGTTGATAGTAGTCCTGGGCAACTGACTTTTAATTAAAAATTTTTTTTTGTGGTGCTAGGGGTAGAACCTAGGCTGGGATCTACACATGTATTAAACCACTGAATTTAATGCACCAGCTCTCAGAGACTATATTTCCAGAATTTTTCTTCTTCCATATAGTCCAGCATAATAGTAGATGCACGCCCCATAAATTATTAAATAAAGTAAGTCCATTTGAAACTCTAGCAGTGAAGCTAAAACACTTAATGATCTCTTTAACTGAAGATTAGAAAGTACTCACTTATTTTTTTTATTCATAGTTGGTAACACATATCAAAGGGATAGACAAATAATTAAGCTGAGAGAAGGGAGTATGTCTAAGTGATTCCACATGCAAAACAGCCACAATCAGGTGCCATACCTTCTCCATGACCATATTCCCAGGTACAGGTGAGGATTCTAACACATTCCAAAATGTTGCACCCATAGAGGGTGAGGATTGGCTTGTAGGATGACAGGGTCCGAGAATCTGGCTTTTCACCATGTTCCATCATCTGCCCGTAAGATCATTCATAAATCTCTAATCTCACTTCAGGAATGGATTCCTTTTTTTTTCCTCAGAAGAGGATTAATATCTGTCCCACATGGTCCCTGAAATGTGACTAAATGACATATGTAATGTAATGTATTCTAGGTAGCACAGAAGACAGTGAACACTAAACCCTTCTTCATTTGCTTTGTGCCATCTCTCTGGCCTCCTGGCCCAGTCTCCCAGCAGTTTTTCCCCTTCTCCATAACTCCCTGTTTAAATCTCATCCTAGGTCTTTTTTCCCATCAATGAATCTCTTATTTCCCTAAAGGTCAGAAACTTGCCTTATTGTATTTTGTATACCCAGAGCCATTATTCTTTCTTTCTTTCTTTCTTTCTTTCTTTCTTTCTTTCTTTCTTTCTTTCTTTCTTTCTCTCAGTCTCTCTTTCACACACACACACACACACACACACACACACACACACACACACATACTCACAAAGTATTTAATAAACGTTTGATGAAAGAACAAATGGAAATCAGGAAACCATAATTATGAGCAAATGAATTTTGACCAAGGCCATTTCACTGGAAGAAAGCTGTCAGGTTATACAAAGCTGTGCCAAGATTAGCGTCTTCACACTCGGTTTCATATCCCCAATGTCCAACATAGGCTTGTTTTGAAGGCAACATTTCAGAGCTGTCATGTCAGGCTTACAATGCATTCAAGTCTCATTTATTAGGTGTGATAAAACTTGGGATTTAAGACCCCAGCTAATTAACTAAGTGTGCTTTCAATTCCAGTCCCTGGTACCTACAAATATTTGAATTAGCATTTAATGTTTATTTTGAGTTATCACTTTTATTCCTGGGCCTTTGCAACTCAATTAGAAATGCTTTGCACTCTCTTCCAGCTTAACCAAAGGAGAGCTGTGACGTTCCCTAGAAGAGAGCTGCCTCGGGTCGAACATTCCTTAACTAGAATTAGTGCTTGAGGAATTCATAACCTTAGCTCCTCACTCTCCCCGGTCTCCGACCTTTTGCCACTAACTGCCTTCCATAAGATCAAATTACTGTATTCATCTTTTTATAACCAAAATAAGTAGGCTTTCCTTCCCCTGCGTATGCCTTCATTCTAATATACCACCTTGTATTAATGAAGAATTGTGACTCAAATTCTAGAGATCTTTAGCCTGTTTTTCAGATCCATCCTAGGTCAGATATGAAACTTTAATGATCCTTCAGACTTTCTGGGGATCTTATTAAAAGGCTGATTCCGACTTAGTCTGTGGTATGGTGGGTGCTAACAGCGTGCTCTCGGCAATACTGACAAGCATCTGGGAGCCACAGTTGGAGTCAAAATGTTGTAGGTTGTCTCAGTCCTTTGAACTTTCTCTGCAGTCCTTGACTCTTCATCCCATGTTGAGAGCTATTCGCTTTGCACTTCAGGAATCAATCACTACAGTGATTGTAACATGAAGACTTTGGGTAATTTAATCATTTGAGATTTCAGTTAGTTAGTTAGTTAGTTAGTTAGTTAGTTAGTAGCTGGAGCTCCCACATCTCAGCCTTAAAAAGATTTCACCTCAAATAGGACTCTAAAAGGTGGAGGTAGCTATTCAATAACTGTGTGCTTGAGCAAATCACTTGCACCGAGTCTCAGATGTTTCTTGTGTGTGCATGTGTGTGTGTGTATGTGTGTATGTGTAAACAAAAGATATAAACAACTTTTGATACAGTCACTGACTTCTTTAAAATGCAATGTTTTAATGTTTTTAATTATATTATTCAAATTATCAATGCATCTCTTGCTTTACTTGTACTTCAGACATTAGTATTTTGTTTTCAAGTGTGATTTATATTAGAATTTTCCAATGTCTCTATCACTTTATTTTATTATTCTTAACATATATTTATTTCACTACACATGAATAAAACAAACTACATACTATCACTTTATATTCAATTTTTAATATTCTGATACCTTTATGTAGTCTATATTTTATTATTTTAAGCTTGAGAAAATGAGACACTTGATGCTGTGTGCAGTCTTTTTCTAAATAGGTTTGGGACAGGTGATGACATTCTGGTAGCATTTATGGAGCAAAGATTGCTATTAACAGCTAAGGGATCAGTCTGTTTCATCTTGGCCGAGCAGTTCCTAAGATACCTATAAGGCAGCAGGAAGTCATGAATTACTATGGGGAAACTTGGGCATAAGGCACAGCTCCTATTGGATGTTTGTTTTGAACTAGATCTCTTGGCTCTATACCACTGTTCTTCCATTTTAATTTCTCTGCTTTAGTTGCTATGGCATCTCTTGCCATGTTCTCATTTATTATTGCTGAAGTTTGACCTTCAATAAGTCCTTGTTTAAACCTTAGCTTGGCTTCACGTACCGCTGGGAACTGATAATGAAGAAATGGTCAGGCAGCCTTTTTCTTGGTTGAGGGGAATACACATAGGAGACCCCAGGGTCAAAGATTTTAGTTGTGTCCTTAGACTTCTACAGCAGATACATAAGCAAGGAACTGGAAAACATAGTATCTTCCCCCAGTGACTTGATGGCTGGTGTACACTGAGAAATCTAGTTAGGAACCCTAAGTGGTCAATCACTCTTTATCCTTGACATCTCAGACAGTATACCCTCGACCCAGGCACTTAGGTCTCTCTACCCTCTACCATGTGTGTAATACATATAGAAAAAGAAAAAAAAACAGAAAATTTCAGATTTGATTCATTTGTTGCAGACATTATGCATCTGAAATATGTTGACAAATTAGAAGAAAGTAAACTAGAAGAGAAAACTGTCCTGGACAATTTTATTTTCTCTTCCATGCCCATAGAAAAACAGAAGGCTTGTGAGTAAGAGAGAGAGAGAGATGTTCTAGGAAATAAATTTTTCTGAGCTCAACTCTGAATCTACTTCTTTCTACCTTCCCCCTCTTTCAAAAGCTATTGGTTCTCAATTCCACAGAGACCATCCACTCACATAAAGCGCTAATCTCCAAAGTTTACTTTGGATAATAAAAGCCATTTAGATTAAATTGTCCCTCAATGATTTTAATGTAAAACTAAAACTTCGTTAGGTTATGTTTTCCCCTATTAATAAACACTAATATTTTTACCTTCCTTATCCCAGTACTAAGAAAGAACGGAACTTATCAACTGCTGTGATTCCTGTGACAGGGTTGTACTTGTCACCTGCTGGCAATGAGGATAAACCCTTAACACCGATTATATCCATGGCTGTTTCTGTATTTACATCATCTGAAAGCAAGAGAAACTGGAACTGATAAGCTACTTAAAAGGATGAAAGAACACTGGGCTAGTCCACACTTAGCTGTTTTTCATTCATGCCTGTGCACCTAACTCACTAAATGAACAAGTTAAAGACACACAAAAAAAAACCAAAAACACTAAAAACTACAGAAGCTGTGAACTCCAAATCTCTGCAAGGAACCCCTTAAAATTTGTCTGCACATGTTAATAAGATTTGAATTGTTCCAGCAGGAAACAACTTAAAAGGCTAAAAAGATGCGCAGGAAGTTTAGTAGCTACCTGGCTGTGGGGAGAAACAGGTGACTAGTACAAACCATGGATGACTAGAAGATTTTAATCCAAGACATGTCACTGCTTCAGGAAAGCAACATTTGATAGCATCAAGGACCACTTCCAGGACTATGGTCGATAACCTGCAACAAAAGAGAAACTAATTCTACATGGATCAAGCTGGTCTTCTAGCAATTTAACAGATATAATATAAAATTAGCGTCTTTTAGAACATTACATAATCATTACAAAGAATTATCTATGTGCAATAAAATTATTTAATTATGAATATTTAGAAAAGTGTGACCAATACTCAAAAAAGAGTTAGTTAATGCAGACAGGCCAGATAGTGACACAAGTCAATGATCCCAACCCCAGGGGACTAAGGGAGGGTTGTGACCTCTAAGCTAGCCCCAGCTACGTAATGAAAATCTGCCTCAAAAACACACAGTCAAACAAACAAAAAAGACATACAGACATCCCAGATATTATATTTAATGAACTTTAAAAAACTATTATAAAATGGCTATTACAAATATATTAATGTTTCTAATATTTTAAGAAAATTGTCAGAAAAAGGGATAAAGCTACGGGAAATTTTGGAAAACATATAGCCTAAAATTAAAAAAAAAACAAATATTTAGAGTTGAAAGATACAATATATAAAATTAAAAATTGAAAGATTTTTTTTTTCAGAAGGAAAGCATCAATGAAACAAATACAAATAAATATGAGTTAACAAATTCAAGTATGGAGATCCCAAGTCGGAAGAGAAAGTAACAGGCAGCGAACAGTTTATAGAGTAGTGTCACAGGTACTCTGGAGAGAGAGGGAAGGTAAACGGAGAAGAGTGAGTACTTCACACAACAGCGATACTGGAGACATCAAGGCCCTCTTGAGGTTCTTCATTAAGAAAAAGCTTTAGGGATTTGAGAGATGGCACGACAGTTAGCAGCACTCAGGAGGCTGAGACAAGAAGGTAGCAGGTTTGAGTCTAGCCTGAGCTACATAGGAAACCTTATCTCAGAAAAGTGAGTAATAAACAAGAAGAGTTTAAACAGAAACAATTATCCTACTAATGCTGGAAAATAGAAAATGCAGCCATTAAAAAAAAAAGGATGCTAGAGGAATGAAATGGATAAAGAAGTGTTACCTCGAGGTGGGAAGTGAGGATGTTACCAGAACGCTGGGGGACATTTCTCCCTGGATACTTAATCTAGGAGTAAATCCAGGATCCACTCATGGACATAATCTAGAGCCACAAAAGAGACAATGCATGCTCGAGAGGCGGCTTAGTGAGAAAGAGGGCTTGCTTAAAAGCAAGAGAGCCTGAGTTCAAATCCCAGGTACCCACATAAAAGCCAGGCATGACTGTACATGCCTGTAACCCCAGCCATGGGGGACAAGGCAAAGACTCAGAGGTCCAAAGCCCCTACTGTCCAGTCCAGACAGCCCAACCAAGACAGCAAACTTCAGGTCCAGTGAAGGAACCAGTGATGATAAAGGTCATGTGGCAACAGCAGTGCATGAGCATTGATTTCTCAACACCAGTTAGCCCTCAACAACAGTAAATATATTTAGAAAAGCTCCCCTTAATAGCATCCGACACTCTGTTTTTCTCTGCGAATCTACAGTCAAACGCTCTACCCCTGAGCTATCACCCCTCCTCTTGGAATCTATCTGTAACAATTGACCCTGCTGTTCTAACGGCTGTTTTCAGAGTTACATTTCCTGAGAAAGACCTAAGAAAATGTAGAGGTCTCAACAGTGTGAACAGACTCAGGTAGATTAATCTTGTTTCCCAATCAACGAAAAGTACAAATGGCAAAACAACGTTGCAGTTCTGTAGACAGAGATCGTATTGCATCTTCACACCAGCAGAAGCCTGTTCATCATAGCAGGAGCCCCATGGATGAGCTCAGTTGGGATCTTGGCCTGCAGAACAAGATGTTAAATAATTAGCATTACTGAGCAATGAGAGCTAAAAATAAGTGAGTGAACAAATCAGCTCTAGGGCAATGACAACATCTGAGACAGAGTCCAGAGACTAGGAAGATCCATACTTACAGAATAAATACTATGTGCAACAATTAAATATATACATATATAGTGTATGTATGTATGTATATATGTATGTACATATGTATGAATATATATTTAGGAATGGGGAAGTAACTCAGTTGTTAAAATACTTTTGGTGCAAGTATGTGGACCAAAGATTATAATCTCAGCCCCATTGGAGTTGCTGTATTCTTCATCCTGTCGAGGCAGAGACAGGAGACTCACTGGGACCGTGTCTCAAAAAATAATGTGAGGATGTGGCTGAGGTTCTATGGTTAAGAGGATTGACTATTCTCACAGAGGACTCAGGTTTGATTTCTGGCACCTATATGGCAGCTCACAACCATCTGTAACTCTGGTTTCATGGGATTCAATATAATTTTCTGACCTAAATAGGCTCCCTTTTCATGTACATGGTGCACAGGCACAGATGTATACATGTAAAATAAAATAAATAAATACTTTTAAAACAACAAGGCAGAGAGTGATTAAGAAAGACACAATGTAGACTTCTGGCCTTCACATGAACATACATACACATATACATGCACACAGACATAGACACACATATATACAACTTTAGAAAAAAATTTAATTTAAATTTAAAAGATGAATTTAAGAGTCAGACACTTATATATGGAGGTGTAATCTGCTGTTATAAAATCACAACTCAGAGACATTTATTTATTCTTTCAATTTCAGTCTTCTTAGGTTAGAAATTGGAGTAAGAATTGTGGTATTGAAAAAAAAAGAATTGTGGTATTGAGGAACTGAGAACTACAGAGATCTCTGGCAGGCATACAGATAGGGAAAGGGCTACAGATAAGTAATAAATATAGTGGGTGTACATGTGTAGGTGTGTGTGTACAAGTGTGTATACAAGTGTGCGTATGTGTTTGCATGTCTGTTGTGTCTATGTATGTGTGTATTTGTGTAACCACATAATTTTTCAACTTTAATGCAGCAGCCTACTTGTTACTGCCTACTCGATCTGAGATTTCCCACCTTTTTATTCTCTAATTGGCAGAGACAACACACCCAAACAAGACCCTAAGTGTGAAGTTGACCTCAATAAGCATGGAGGCAGTTGCTGGAGAAGTTAGTACAATTTAAATTTTTTTTATTTTATGATTGTTTAATAAGACATTAGAAACTATAATAAGCTTCCCCCTTAAAGCTTCTGGCTCCAAAATGGGAGATGGTACTGTTAATAAGTCATTTTGAAGGAGTTTTCTGCTACTGTGGCCCAAAGTGAAGATGGCTAATGCTTGTTCTGCAAATCAGAATACATTCCAGCATATTCTACAGGCAGGAAAGACATGAGAAACCATGCTAGTGGGAAACTAATGGCACTTCATCAGAGTTTGATGAAGACCCATATAGTGAGAATTTGAGGATTTCAATTTCTTTAAAAACAACAACAACAACACAGAAATGATATAAGAATATGTTTTCATTTTAATCCCATGGGTGAGGATATGGGGCTGCTTTTCAGCAGCTCACTGTGATTTGCCTCATGTTCTAGCAGAGCCGTGTTTTTTTTTTTTTTTTTTTCTTTCAGCTCTAGATAGTTTCTATGACTTGTGATGTTTGGAATTCTGGGGGCTTTTTGGAGGGTATATAAATGCTAGGGTCCTGAGAGGCAGTATGGGTTGTCAGTTGTTGTCGGTCATGATTAGTTAAGCAGCCGTGCCCAAATAAGAAACAAAAGACCTTTGCGGTTGCAGGGACATTTGGAGTGGACCCAGTGGTCACTGACTCTAAGAGAAGAATTAAGAGACTTCTGGCTGGGATTTTGCTCTCAGTGTTTCAGAGACAACCTACAGACTCTGACAAAGGGGTGGACTCTCTTATTAGCACAGATTGGATTCGTCACAAATTTACCAGATGAAGAATCCCAGATAAAATATTTCAGCCAAGCTCTGAAGATCATGAAAAATATGGAGGGGACCCCAGAACCGTCATAAATTACACATTGTTACTAGAATAAAAAGTACAAAAAGGCATCCATAACTGGGGAAAAGATACAATCAAGATGCTTGGACTACAGAAGGCACACACCCCTCAAATTCACAAGAACATCCCTTCAGTGAATGCAAGCTGAAAGTGGTTAAACACTTGATATGTATGTAGCCCCTGAAGCTGCCATAAGGACTTGCCACAGACAAACCATGTCGTGCACATGCCTCAAGTGCACTGGGGAGTTGGTGGTGCAGTGGCATCTGAAGCCTGTGGAGCAGGAAGCAAAGTCTTGATGCCACAAAGCTCAAGATATCAGTGCAGTTCCTACGAACCGTTCTCATTAAGGTGTGTGCTAACCCAGTCATTTCCACTGGGGAAGAAAGAAAGAAAAGAAACAACAAGAAGAAATTAGATATCTTGACAGCAAGCATCAGTCTTGGCCCCAATTTTGACACCCCAATCAGCAGGAAGTAGCCTAATGATGACCTCTCCACCTTTCTGACCACTGACTTTATTCAGGGATCTCTTACCTTTTCTCTCTCTTATTTAGTATTAGGAGGTTGAAAAGGTGAAAAGAAAAGGGGTGGAGAAAGATGGAAGAAAGAAGAACCCACACTGTAGAAAAGATTGGCTATGGCATGATGCTGCTGAAGACAAGTCAGGCCTGCAGGCTTTTTTCCCCCCTAACACCTCGACATCTCAGAGTTTTATCACCTACTTAGCACTCACTTGATGTAGGGACCCACTGTGCTAACCAAGCTACTTGGGGTGCAGGTCAGGTAAGTACCAGAATTCTTCTCAAGAGCACCACAGTGATAAGGAACTGAGAGTGAAAAGTGTACATAGCATTCGTGTCTGTTTCAAACGCCAAATGTGACAAGTCTGTGGCTCTGAATCCAACTAATATGATTAGCAATTTCTTCTTCGTAGGAAGATGAAGGAGCTTAGATACATATGGAAAGGACCAGACCAAAATTCTTTGTCGGCAACCCGCAGCCCTACATGGCTCTTCCCATGAGCTGCTACACCACCTGTCTCTAGTTTATCATTTGTACCTCTGGGTCTTTGTGTAAACTACGAAGGAGCATGTTGCCGCTCAGATCCTGGATGCGCTTCATCCCTTGATCTGAACCGTTAATTAATCCAATCTACTCTTGCTCTTTACTACAAGACTTCCATATAGACAATCAAGAGAGAAGGAAAGAGATGGTCTTTCTGCTTCCAGTGTACCGTGTTCTGTGGTTTCCAGCAAAATGTGCAGTTTCTTCGGTGCTCAGTTCCTGCGGTAATCGCCGCTTCTCCTGGCTTTTGCAGCATGGGCAGCTTTCCCCAGCACATGCTTTCTCTATCAAGATGGCTTTCCTAGCACTAATTCCCGCCACAGCGCAGGCACAGTGCACAGTGGTTAACAGCATTGACAAGCAGCAGCTGCCTTTTCCATCACTGTGGTTTACAGAGGTAGGTGTGCCTTAGGCAAGATTCTCTGTGAAATTCAGACTTCCATCAGGTGTGGGACAAAGTGCCATTCAGGAAGTCACTGCTACTTCTTCTCCAGAGAGATCTGGGAGTCGGGCTTGGGCGTGAGGTAGAGAGGCAATGTTTCTCGATACTCTGTATCATCTCTGCGGTTTCCTTTGCATCTTCCATCACCACGTTTGTAAAAGTTCTCTTTCTAATGTTTCACACCCCAGGACTATTAATGCTCTTTTTATTGGACTTCCTACCTGCAAATCACTAAGTGGTTTGCATCTCCTGACTACACCGTAATATAGCCAGGCTGGTGACAATATGGACTGCATTTAACACAGAAGGGATTTTCAGAGTCCTGCGCAGCATGAGCCCCTGTGTCAGCCGTTCCATCCTCTTTACCTCATTTGATAAAGCAAAAACTTCCTGTTGCGGCAGAATATTATTGTTGGCGTGTCTTACAGTGTGGGACCCCAGTACTCAGAAAAATAAGTCATTTGCCAAGGTCCCTCGGCTGCTACATTACAGAGTTTAGGATTCAATTTATATTTGTCTAGATTAAAACATGTACCAAACACGCCCAGGCATTTTCCAATAATAACTTAAGCGCTCATATAGTTTTACTACTATAGTTAGTGTAAGAAAATTTCCTACCTATTTATCAGATGATGGCCTTGCCATTCTCACTGAAGTAGCAATTATATTCCTTCTGCAGCAGTATGTGACTGATCTTTAACAGAAGTTTGGCATTCTTTGCCACTTGCTCATCTCTGCAGAAGCAGCATGGACTGAGCTATCCACAGCCTACCTTCAGAGCAACTGCAACCATTCTTCATTCTCCACTGATCTTTTAACTCCAATTGATTTTTCAAACTTTTCCATTTCCCTGTGATTCCCCGTTTTCTTGCTTCTCCTATCTTCCTTCATAACATCACACACTTTATTTTATGTGTCTTGGCCCAGTGGGGTTATATCTCAGATGCAATAACTTGTTTTGTTTCTCTAGCTCAAAAAAAAAAAAAAAATCAGAGGAGAAGCGAATAACATGAAAGGGAATTGCGCAGTGTGTTCTGAGGATCATAAATTACTCACTGGAAAGAAAATGATGGATGGTTTTCTGTTCTCTGAATATATTATGCATTTTTCTCAAGACCCATTTTGTAAATGTTTTCTCTTACAAAGCCACCCCTGAACATTCCGAGTGCAGATAGCTGGTCTCCATCCTTGATGTATCCCTTCCCAACAAGCAGCACGGGGTGTGCCGGGAAAGGACCACATGGCAAATGAACATTAAAGGGTCATCGTTTTGTATTTAATGTGTGAGCATCGCCAGGCCACAGAGGAAGAGGATGTGCTCAGCCCTGTTACCACTTGATGTGCTGGGCTGGGTTGGAGGGAAGGGGTTCCCTTTTTCTGAGGAGTAGGGGAGATGGGTACTAGGAAGAGAGAGGGAGAGAGGGAGGGTTGGACTGGGAGGAGAATAGGCAGGGGGCTATGATCAGGGTGTAGAGTGGATAGATAAATAAATAAATAAGAAAAAATTTTAAAGTACATCATCTTATTGAAATGAATGTTAAGTTCATGGCGTAGACTGTCTGAAGGACACCTTTGATGTCTGCCGTCCCATTTCACAGGTTAAGCGGACGAAGCAAGGAGGGAAGAAACAGACAGACAGATGAATCAGCAATGGAGCTTTTCCCTTGTCCTTCCCTTTTTTCCATCGGTACTTTTTCCTTTGATAACTTGAAGATGAAATGACAAGCTGATATTGTCCTGATATGATGGTCAAATACTTAAATTTTGTGTTTCTTTCTTTGTTTTTTCTGTTCTTTTCTTTTGTTTTTTAACATAAACACTCTCCTTGACTACCACCATTTATTAAATAACTAAAAAGAACCTTTAAAAAAACCCAGAGCTGACATCAGGAGGTACATAGATAAACATTAGTTATACTATTCAAGTTATTTATATGTTTATTTTATTTACACCTTTTTGATATCCATGACTGAAACAGGGTTCTTGAAGTTTTTTAGTCCATTAGCAATATTCTTCAATTTTTGTGTACTTCACATTATTCTCATCCTTTTGTTGCTATAACAAAACAATGCCTTTAATATTACATACAGTTGGCATTTAAGACAAACTCGTTGTTCTTTCTAGGTGGGTTTCCATTGTAAACACTGAAATTCTGAAGCTTCTGTGTCTCTAAGTCCTGCTTACTCTTTTAGGATTTCTTCAGAACCTCCTATCCCAGGAACCCTGAAAACATGGCTGCCGTATAAGATAACTAAGCCACAAACAAAACCCAGTGCTGTTGGCATCACATGGAATCAAGGACAAGTCACTTAGAGTAACCAGCAGTACTGAAGGAGTCAGCAAGTGATTTTCCAGTGGGGAGGAGAAAGTATGGAGGAAAGTTGTTTAACAGCTATGTAATTTTTTCCCCAAAAATAAAGTGTTCCAAAGACAGGCTGCAGAGTAACATGAGTGTTGAGGTGTCCACTCCTGAAATGCACACTTAAATAGATGAAAATGGTAAATTTTAATTGATGCATGTCTTACCATAAATGAGGCAAAAACAAATTATCCATCTACAACAACCTCCAGGTCTGGATGCCTCCTCTTGTTTCAGGTCCCATGACATACTCACATGCTTATCACTCCACGCCTGCATTATACACCATCCTACTCTCTCAACCTGCATCACAAGGGGCACAGCACAAAGCAGCCCGTACACAGAGAGTGAAAAATCTTTTTATTCTAAACTCTAGTCATAAATGGACACAGGAGTCTGAGGGGGTCATTACTCACCGAGTTAAAACTAACATAGCCCAAAGGGATTGGAAAACTTCTCAGTCTCACCATAGAATTCAATAATTTTACTTTATATTTTAGCTGCTGAAATCTGGCCAGGTGTTTGTGGAAGGGATGCTAGCCAGATTGATTTGCATCTCTTATCCTCTATTATTTCCAGTCAGATGTGTGTGAATTTTCAGAGATAAGGTATCCGTATCAGCCCCTATTCAGCTAGAGGAATAAAAATCACCCTGTGTCATCCACACATTAGGAGTTTAAATAGCAATTAAGCATTCCCATCCTCACTGGCAGGGCTGGGGAACTAAGGTCAGAGAAACTACTGCCAACAGTTCAGTCTGAATGGTTGGTCTGAAGGGCTCTACCATCCCTCAGGGAACGCTTTGACCCCTGGGTCTATCCAGGTGTCTGGCTGCAACAGTTTCCAAAATATAATTGCTTTTTTCTCATCCACCTTCCAAATCACAGGTCACTTTTAAAATTTGAACAAATGAGGAAGGAACTCCTAAAAGATGTATTTTTCTTCTTATTTTTCTTCTTCAGATAATGAAGATATTTGAATGAGGCAGTAAACTGTATACTTAATAAGGCATAATGCAACACAGTCACAGAAATGTCACCCAACAGCCAGAGCACCATTTACTTTCTGCTTTGCTGAATCTTTACCTTAGAAACCACCACACTTAACCATGTGTTTATTTCTTTTTGTTTTTCACATACTCGGTTGCTGTCTTTTTTTTTTTTTTTTTTAACCTTTCATGGCATCAGCAATACCAGGTCTATCTTTGGCTACTGATATAGCCACTTTGTCCCAACTACTGTTTCCTATCCTTGTCTTCAGGAAACATTAGGGCCTCTACCTACAGTTTTTAGTTTCATAAAGAACGAATGAACTCAGCTAGAAGCTCCAAAACTATTTCTTTTGCACTGTTCAAGTACAATAGGAAAAAAAAATCCCCCAGACAGGGAAGCTGTAAATCCCATCAGTTGCCTGGAGGAGGAGAATGGAGGATGTGGGGGTTGGGGACATGTCATTTCAGCTGGCACGGTGGTCAGACACACTGTGGACAAGCATCCACATGGCACGTAGGGAGGCTCGAGAGAAAGACTAAGAAATCCCAACGTATCAGAAAAAGCAGCCTTAGGCTCTGGCCAGCATCCAAAGGAAGAGTCAGAAAACAGAAAGAGGAAGGACTGCACCTTTCTGGAGTCAGAAGGTGAGTGGACACAGATGAAACTTCATGACTTCAGCTCTGCAGCTCTGCACCTTGTAGGGACAATCTGCATGCCTGCACGGAGGGAGGATGGTATTCTGGGAAAGCATGATATCTTATTAAAGAAAAATTATTCTGCCCATCTCTTCAGCATGGGTGAAGAGTGAGCCTACCTCTCTAGGAATGGTTCCTTTGTAGGTGGTTGACTCAGCTCAACTTGGATGTTAAGTCTCCACCTGGTCAATAGACTTTATTATCTTAAGCAGAAGATTTTTCTTAATAATAGGCCTTTAGTGGGTTTGCAACACATTTCACTAGAGCAAGACTTCTGATACCTTCCCAAGTCATAGGCACATGCCTCAAAATTAGTAGTGAAGTCAACACTAGATTCTCATACACTCACCCACCTCCCACCCAGACATTCCTGCTTCTTGTCCATTACAGGGAATCCATTGATCTGGTCAACAGTTTATGGTAAATCTTGGGACTCGAGTGACAGTCCTAAGATTAATTTCTCAAACAGACTGGACACCAGCACCCAGTCTCACAATGTGCAAATGAGCCGAACACTCACCCACTGTTGTCTTGAAGAATGCGAAGAAGACTGTGATCACACACCCCTGACAGGGTTGAGACAGATCACCCTCCTTAGCTAGTGTCTTGGAGAACTTCTCTTCTCTCCAGTGCTGGAGATAATGAGTCCCATCTCTAGGATTTGGGCAGAGAAATAGACTCATTTTCCTCTGCACAAGGCTGGACACACTGCAGTAGTGGCAGCCCATGGTTCGTCAGTTTGTCTCTTCCACAATGCAGTTCTTTGGGCCTGCTGTACCCTTTCCCATCTCTTCTGTACTTGACCTGTATCATTTCGGTTCAGCCTCATTTTGGGTTGCAGAAATACTAGCTTTAGCCTGTTAGTTCTTCAAACCTATAGTTTCTTTCAAAAACAAAACAAAAACACAACAAAACAAAAGAACACTTCTCTTACACTATTCATGTACTATCTCCCACCACTAGAACTGATCAGCCATTGAGCACTTAACACATAACTCCCCCCCCCTTCTGTGCTGCTGAGAAAACCTTCAGCCCTCTGAGCATTACTAAAATCTCTCTTACATTTGCGCATCCAGCGATGGTGCGCTGCCTAGTTTTCTGTCAACTTGACATAAGACAGAGATATTGAAGAAGAGGGAATGTCAGTTGAGAAAATGCTTCCATAGGGGTTCAGGAAAACCTGTAGGATATTTTCTAAATTAGTGATTGATGGAAGAGGGACCACCATTGTGGGGGGTGCTATCCCTGGGCTGGTGGTTCTGAGTTTTATAAGAAAACAGACTGAGCAAGCCATTGCAGCAAGCCAGTAAGCAACACTCCTCCATGGCCTCTGCATCAGCTCCTGCTTCCAGGATCCTGGCCTGCTTGAGTTCCTGTCCTGACTTCCTTTCATGATGAACAGTGATATGGAAGCTTAAGTGGAAATAAACCCTTTCCTCCACGTTGCTTTGGTCATAGTATTTCATCACAGCGATAGTAACCCTAAGATAGATGGTCTCCTTCCAGTCCCAACTAGATAGAAATTAAACAGAAAGGCAAAGCCCGGAATTCCTAAGTCCTACAGAAAACAGCAGTGCTATAGACACTTCCTACCACCAACACATGTGCCAGACAGATTTGGCCTCCCCGATCCAGACCACATGTCCTGCTCCCTACCACCCGCTGCTCCATATGGCATCTATTGAGCATATAGCTTAGGAATAATCAATATTCTGGACAATACTCTGGACACTGCATTCGAACACACGCTGGCTACTCTTCCATGTTGTGGACTCACCCAATACTGAGATACAAATGACATAAAACCATACCCCGATGTCAATGTTTGAGAACACACTGACTCAAGACAGATTTAACATAAAGGTCTATAAGTCTCTGTTTCTCCGTACATAACATTTTCTTAATTTTATAAATACATACTCTGGGTTCCTGTATTTTAGCTTTGTCCCTCTTCTCTTCCAGTTTCTTTATCTCTCTGTCTTTTAATCCCTACTTCCTGGCATGCACACATTTGTGTGTGTGTGTGTGTGTGTGTGAGTGTGTGTGTGTGTGTGTGGGTGTGTGTGTGAGTGTGTGTGAGTGTGTGAGTGTGTGTGTGTGTGGGTGTGGGTGAGTGTGTGTGGGTGTGAGTGTGTGTGAGTGTGTGTGTGAGTATGTGTGTATGGGTGTGTGTGGGTGTGTGTGAGTGTGTGTGTGAGTGTGTGTGAGTGTGTGAGTGTGTGTGTGGGTGTGTGTGAGTGTGTGTGTGTGGGTGTTTGTGGTGTTAATATTGCATCTCAAATACTCTTTAAATGAGAGGAGGACAATGACAAAGAGGGAAGTGAAATCATCATTGCAGAGAAAGATGCTAAAGAGATTTTGCATTCTGAAGATGGTTATTTGCCAAAGAGGGTAGTGGGGTGTGGGGAAATATACTCAAAATATAGAATATACTTTGTGAAAACAGCCTTGTGTGATTTTAAATAATATTTTTTGAAGAAAAAGATATCATTTCAAAGAGCAAGTGGTTTTTCTGAGAATTTAATCTAACCCATTTCTTTCTCCAATTTTTGAGTCATCTAGATCTGATAGCTAACAACATAAAAGAAAACGAAGACCTCCAGGCCTCATTTGTGAGGTTTTAGGCACAGCTGGTCGGTGTTCACATCAACTCTCAGATTGTGACGGCTCCCTTCTACTTCCCTCCTATGGCTACAGGAATGAATTCAAATAAAAGAGCCCATGAGAATGCTGATTCCTATTTTCTTCTCATATCACGAGAAAATTACATGCTATCATTTTCCCCAAGGTATTGAGCTAAAGAGAGCTTCATGCTATACACTTGCTGCTATATTTTCAATTGTCTTTAAGAAATAAAAAATCCCAAAGCTAATGCACTTGCAAGTTCTCTTCATATGTCTGTCTCATGGGAAGGGACATGGGTGGCACTCAGCCACGGCCACGTGGATTGTTAGGGAACACACAGCCATGACCAGGCAGAGGGGCATAGAGGCAACCTTCACTTCTGCTTTTCCCATGTTTGCTGTAAGGAGCTTCCAAAGCTGTGGTCTGACGGGTGGGCAGCAAAGAGAGTGTCGAATATTACATTAAAACAATGCAATTATCTTAAACTTTCCATACTCAGACCTTTATGAACTCACAGCTTAAAATGAATTTTCTATTGATTTTGCTATAATGATTCACAGCTCCTAGCTAATCAAATTGGGGAGTAAGGGTTGCAATAGTCAGAGATGTATGCAGGGAGAACCAGGCATAGGAATGCATTTTCATTAGCAATATCAATCTCAGAATTCCTAAAGCCAATACGTCTTTTCTTGGCAAATATCTGCAAAGATAACAATTATTCTAGGAGCCACCCAGAAGACCACTAGGGAAGGATGACGCGTTAAGAGTTAGCGTGATAGCAAGATGTAGAGCTATTGCCATCTAGCGGTGGGTAGAGGAACTGTCAGGTGCTATCCCACACCCGAGACATCTTCCCACAATAGCATTAAGTATTTTTGTGATCTTATTTCACTCCTATACGGTTGGATTAAAACATTTTGGAAGAACTGTTGGATAATTACGTCATGGTGATTTAAACATCTAATCTAAATTGAATTTTTTATTTAAATGTCAAACTTTTACTGAGCACTGCCAGACTTGTGGCTATGCAAATAAGAGATTATCAGAATTTCTCATTCAAGTTCTAGCTCAAAAGACATAAGCAGTCTTTGTGGAGCACATATGTGTCTCTGAATTGTTTTTTATTCACTCATATGTACTAAATAGATAATAGAGGTAAGCAGATGTCTATACGATCTCTTGCGTGTGTGTAAAGGTGTGTAAAGGTACTGGACAGTACAACCACTTACCAATATAGATGATACACAAAGACTACAGTTAGCATAAATTATGAATATTTAAACATATAACTGTATTTCTTGAATGTTTATGATTATTCTGTTTTCTGATACAGGGTATTATTATATCTATCCCAGGAAGTCCCAGAACTCACTACGCAGGCCAGGCTCACCTTTAAAGTTTGTAATCTTCATGCTTCTGTCTTAACATTGGGACTTTAAGCATGTTTCATCACGCTCAACTTTAAATTACGTCTCTTAAGGAAAGCAAATATATTCACTGTATCATTAAAATTAGCATTAATATTTTAACACTGTGATGTTGTAGACTATATTTCATTATTTAAGCAAAAGTTTGGTCAGACCTTGTAGTGAAAGGTTATAATCTCAGCTACTTGGGAGACTAGGGCAGGAAAATCACAAGTTCAAGGTACATAATGATTGGCCAGTGAGCCTAGGTGACCTAGAAAGGGTCTGTCTGAAACCAATAATATGAAAAGGACCAAGGGTATGTCTGGGTAGTAGGCCACTTCCTTAGCCTGTAGGAAGCCCTGGGCTCAATGCCTCCTGTCACTCGCAGTTTCTATATGGCAGAAGCTGCACAGTTCTGCTCATTCATTTTGATAATCAAGTTTTATGACTGCCACACTTGCAGAATATTTCTCAGAGCTCAGTTGGCCCAGTTGAGGAGCTGCAAACTAGCTATGCTTTCTAGTCTTGCTGACAACATGGCTTGTTCATTTGTGCTGTTCAAATTCCTTATCTCTGATGTCAAAATCAGATATTATTGCTTATTTAAAGCCTTTTTGTTTTTTAATTGATAAACAATAATTGTATACACATTGGAGGTACAGCGATATTTTAATGTGTGTATACACTGGGGTACTAAAAGGGAATGAGTCAAAGGGGATATTTTTTCTTAGAATTTTTATTGAGTGAAACATTTTCAAGCAGGTTGGAGGACTCTGTTTTGAAATTTTTAAAGGAAGCATATGCAAAGTTTAAAATATTAGAAGTGAACAATACTGTTTATGAGGACAGTAACACAAACACCCCATTTCCAACCATTTTTCTCGCTAGCATGGCTGCAATAAAACAAAAGCATACTTCTCACTCACTGCTAGGCTGTCACCTTTACCTTGAAAGGGGACGTCTGTCTTTATCTCTTTTGAGGATCTGCTTCGTGGCATGGTATTGACAGCCACTTGTCATCACAGAAAAGGTCAGCACATTTGGAACTCTGTCCTTTAGTCTAAGAAAAATGTCTCTTCGATTCTTTTGTCAAAAGGTAACAAGGGAAATCATGTTACACAAAACAAACAGAACCAAGAACAATACCTAAAATAAATCTGTATGGTCATGTCTATATCATTACAAAATGCAGGGCTAAATTATAACAGCTTTATGAGGGGAGGGGTCGAAACAAGGTTTCTCTTTGTAGCCCTGCCTGTCCTAGAACTTGCTCTGCGGACCAGGTTGGCCTCAAACTCAAAGACCCTCCTTCCTCTGCAGTGCTGGGATTAAAAGTATATGCCACACCCAACAGGAGTTTATTCTTTCTCATGGTGGTTCTTAACCTTTCTAATGCTGTAACCCTTTAATAACAGTTCCTGATAGTGTGGTGACCTCCCCCCAAAGCATAAAATTATTTTGGTTGTTACTACATAACTGTAATTTGTGCTACTGTTATGCATCATAATGTGAATATTTTTGGATCTAGAAGTTCGCCACAGGGGTCACGACCCACAGGTTGAGAACTGCTGCTTTATACAAAATTCATAAGCCCACAAAATCAAGTGTATGTGAACTGAGCTACAATGCAGTGAGTTTAAATGGATATGTGAATGTGCAGCTGTCAACCCCTTTGAGTTCTGAAATTTATATTCTACCCTCAGGACACACTTACACCTTGTGTGACACATGGACCCAGTGGGGAAACCACTGCCAATCATATATATTATTAACGGGTAATTTTTAGTGTTATAGACAAAGAGTGAATATAAATAGCAAATGTAATATTTTTCTCCCTATATGTCACTTTGGAGACGTTTGAATGCGCCGTGGAAACCTTCTCGGGTTTGATGCTATTTCCTCAGCCCTCGGGCACAAGGAGCACTGAGGTCCTTCATGTGGATGAGCAGTTTCCGAAGCAGAAGTGCTACCCATGTGGGCTCAGCTGCTCCCGGGCCAGTCTTAAATCTAGCCAGCATCTTAAGACCCCAATTCGCTTGTACATAGTTTGCTGCTATATTTGTGCTCCACAAGAGTTCATCGGGATCTTCAGGAACTGTTGCAGGCTTTTTATTTAGCGCTGGTTTGATGGGACACAGCTTTCTTCTTCCCTACACCTGCCTCTGGTTAGACAGAAGATGCGTTCCGTTCCCCTGGGTGATATTTTTCCTTTCACAGCTGAGCAGTTTCCCATACAGAGAGTGCGACAGACTAGGAGGGCTGCACCGCTCCCTAAGAAGTACTTTCGACGCTCCCTCCTCTGCCTGCCCTTTCCATCCTTGTTTGTTGGTTGGTTGGTTGGTTGCTGGGTGTATTTACATGTTGTGTGCAGGGGTGTGCGTGTCTCAGAGCACATACAGAGGTCATACGACAGCTTTACGCACGCAGGTGGACCCAGGATCAAACTCAGGTTGCCAGGCCTTTGTGTCAGCCACCTTACCATTTCTATCTCTGACAGCTAAAGTTACCGTGTCCTTTGGACTTGGCCGTCTGGCCAGGCCACCACTATGAGACTCTGCTTCTTTGCAGTTATATCAGATTTCTTGAAGCTGCCCGGGGAAGATCCCAGGACACTCGTTGTCATAGGCGACTCTGCTTTTTAGTCTCTCAGAAGGCCCCTTTTCTCTGCACCTCCTTATGGTAGCTTCACTCCCATTCTTCAATAGCATCTCCCTCAAGCATGGCAGCCAGAGCAGGCCAGCCCTGGAGAGCCTGAGCAGACGGAAATGACTACAGAAGTCTCCTATCAGCCTGAAGACTATGTGCATGCAGAGACCCCTGCTTTAGTCCGTGTCAACGATATCCCTCTTAGGCCAATCACATCGGCCCGGATAGGTTTTCATCTGGTGCCCTGTTTTTTCTTACTCGGCAGGAAGTCTCAGTGAAGCCTACTTTGGAGAGTTTGATTTCGCCTGTTTGTGATTTCTACAGCGAGCTGAATCAGTTGCGCTAAGAGATGGTAACATCAAGTACCGCTAGCCCTAAGAATGGCTGGCAGCCAGGCCTTCCTGAGGAGCTCTGCTTCCAGCTGCTAGGAGAGCTACAGGAGGGGCTGTTAGTGCCTGCTGCTCACTGCTGGAGGAGTAAAGGGAGAGCTGCAAACGTGTGGAGGTTGCTACTCAACGCTGAGAACTGCAAATGTTAAGCAACTCACGCTATTTTTTCTGTGATTTCTACCCTCATATAAAAGAAAAAAAAAAACCATACCTCAGTTGATTGGCAACCAAGGTGTCTAAAACCTCAATCTGCTATCTCTTGGGGGTCCTCTTGCTCCCATGAGTATAAGAGTAAAGCCAATGTGTCCTGTTTTAAATACTCAATCCTAGCAGATTGCAGTCCCTTTAAGTCTTATAGTGTACCCCAATCTTTTCACTACTTTTATTTATTTCTCCTTAATCTAGAAGATATTAATTTCTCTTCCTTCCCTCTCATCATATCGTTCGTGAATTTAAGCCTCCACAAAGATTACAAAATGTGATTTTCTTCCAGTAATTTCCCCTTGACTCAGCTATTGCACTCCAGGGAAGAGAATTCACGGTTCTGTTGCCTTTTTGAAATGAGGGGAAGAAAACCTCAAAGCATAAAACACAACTTCAACTCATTCTTTGTTTTTTTTTAATTTTTTATAGCCAGCAAAGCAAAACACCACTTGATATTTCAAAAAAAATCACCTGCCACACCAGCTTTACATGATTAAGAACAATGCCTCAATAAACACCCTTTGTGTCTCACCCAGCATCTGACATATGTGTTGCTTCCAGGCAGCCAATAACTAGCTCTGCAGTCATGTTGGCAACTTTTTGAAGGTATTTATCATTCCGGAGGAACTCGCCAAGGAAAAGCCAGAGTGATTGCTGGCAGTGTATAGGGCACAGAGGAGGAATAGAAAGAGCATAGGATTTACAGTCAGAAGCAAATCCATCCAGCTGCTTACCTGTGTGACTTGGCAAGTCACTCACTAACACCCAGCCTTAGGTTTTTTATACCATAATAACTATAGTACCACTGCTGGTAATGTTTGCTGTCGTATCCGGGCAGTCATCAAAGCCATAAGTACATGTGAAAATCTGCCTTAGAACAGAAACAGAATGGCAGGGTTAGTTACCACATTGATCAAATCTTGTGTTACATATACTTAAATACATTATAAATTAGAGTAAACTAAAGCTTTGGAAATCACAACAGTGATGAGTTTTCAAATTCCAAGTCTGGCTTGCATATATATTATAGTATATACCAAAGGGTATGAGGTTTTAGTCAGCAAACACAAGTGGTTAGTATACGCAAGTGGAGAAAGCTTGAACAAGAAGAGCCTTAGCCTTCGTCTTTTATCCCAAGGGCATTCTGTTATTGCCAAGAAATGACAGCGGCAGGTGAAGAAAGAACTTAATTTGTAATATCTGGTACAGCAAAGTCTTTCTCATTATGCTTCTGTGAAATGAAAAATGGATGCGTCTGGTCTAAGTGTCAAAATGAGACCATCACAATCCAGCATGAGACAGGCCTGGATCTCATTCCATGCCTAACTCCCAATGCTGATCTATGGTCTATAGTCTAAAACTGGAGACTGTGATAGTTCCTAAGCCAGAGATGCCTATAAGGATGGAGTCATATGTGGGAAGCCCGACGTGTAGCTAGCTCTCAATAAAAACATGAATTACTGTTACTAAACCACTGGCCTCTGTGTGTGGTTCCCCTGCCTAGACCTCTAGTTAGATGAAAAGAAGGAAGGCAGTGACCACATGCTCCTTGCTCTTATTTTACTCTGTACTTCCCACACACATATGTGCGTCTCAGGATGGTGTGACCTTTAGAGCCCTGAGCGTCTTCCACTGACCCACTAAGGAGGAACTTTTCCCTCCTCAACCACTCTGAAGAATGAGAGAAATTAATTATAAAACTGAAGGCCAAACTGTGGCCTATCATACTGATGACGTGCGATAGAGAAAGATTCTTGGGGGAACAGTCAAATACATCTGAAGAACGCTAGAGCTGGAAATAATTATCGACTCAGTTTCATGCAGCATTGGACGAGGGCAGCAGACCACTCATGCTGTCTGCAGGCAGCTCATTGCCTCTATTAGCAAGCATTGGTGCTCGAGTGGTGGCCTGAACTTCCAATTTCAGGGCAAAGAGTGAGAACAGATACAGACTCTGTGCACCACTACTGAACTTAGGTGTTTGAAACTTAACTGTAAGCATTGACTCGCAGTCAAGAGCACCAGCAGACATGGTGAATGTATTCTGCAGGGTCTTGGGATGTCATTCAGACCCCAGGCAGAGCAGATAAGTGCTAAGCCACGAGGCTCCTACAGTCCCATGATGGAGCTGGAAGTAAGAGGTTCCTGGTAAGTCTCCAAGAAGCTATCAAAGCACTTTGCCTGTGATGTAAGGGCATTTGGACACCTGCCACACTCTGAGGAAATCCCTGCCAGGTTATGGCTATATCCTGTAAGAAGTCTTACCTGTCCTTGTTCCCACGTTCCAACATTAGAAGAACAAAGGGAAAGGAGCAAAATTGTGAGCAAAGTTGTATTATGGGATCGTGGGATTGCGCCCCCCCAGACCCCCGCCCCCACCAAAGAAGAGTGAAGCTGGGAATGGAAGAGGCTTTGACTCCAATGCAACACTGAAGCTTTGATCTTAGCTTGGCTGCTTTAACCCTAGGAAATAAAACCATTTGTTTCTATACAAATGACAGAAGTGTTTGGGGTTTCATCCAGGAATGAAAAGAAAGACTCCTGAAGAGATGGTGAGAAGGCACAATTAACTGCAGAGTCTTAAAAAGATAAACTGTTTTTTTGTTGTTGTTGTTGCTATTATTTTTTTAAATAATCATAAAATTGTCTGTCTTTCTGGTCTACAACATGATTTCTTCCAGGTTATTTGCATTATGGGATGGGCCACCTAGCTAGTGAGGGTGAGTTACTCAGTTACTGTTTGGGGGAGCACATTAGCTTTTGCAAGAATACAGTGTAGTTGTCATGTTCTCCTGTGCAACTGAAATTATGTATCCTTTGACCAGCCCACAGCCTATGACCACGCCTCAGCCTCGTACAGCTACCATTAGAGTCAACCTTGTTGAGCTCCACATGCGAATAAGATCATGCAATGTTCGTGTTACATCTCTGGCTTAATTCACTGGTATAGACAGTCATCCACATCACAAATGACAGGGCTTCCTTCTTTAAAGGACTAAATAATATTCCTTGTGTATGCATATATGTGTGTGTGCATATGTCACCTTTTCTTTATTCATCTTTGATAGACACTAGTCATGATTCCACATAGTGCCTGTTCTGAAGGACTACACAGTGAACACAGATTTCTTCTTGATAAAGTGTTTTCATTTCCCTCTAAGATAAATGTACTCAGTAGTGGAATTTCTGTACTATATTGTAGCTCTAGCTTTTTAAAAAAGATTTATTTATTATGTATATAATGTTCTGCCTACATGTACACTTGTACACCAGAATAAGGCACCAAATCTCATTATAGATGGTTGTGAGCCACCATGTGGTTGCTGAGAATTGAACTCAGGACCTCTGGAAGAGCAGCCAGTGCTCTTAACCTCTGAGCCATCTCTCCAGCCCTGTAGCTCTAGTTTTAATCTTTAGGAAACCTCAAGATTGTTTTTACATAATGATTGTGATGGTTTATACTACTGCCAAGAGTATACATGGATCTTTTTTCTGCATCTCCTTACTTACCTGGGTATCTTTTGTCTTCTTGGTAATAAGGACAACATATTATGGTAGAGATTTGCATTTATTCTATCACTAGTGATGGTGAGCTTTCTTCATACACCTGCATACCATCCCTATGTTTTTTTTTAAGAGATGTCTGTCCATGTACTATGCCTATGTCTTTTTTTCAAGTTTATTTTTTGTGTGCACATGTATGTATGAGTGTGTGTGGTGGGTGTATGTGAATACATGCACATGTGCATGTACTTGTGTGCATGCTCCTAAACATGTGTAGAGACCAGAGGAGAATATAGGATGTCCTGCTCTATCACTCTGTACTGTATACTGTTGAGGCAGAGTTCCTCACTGAATCTGGACATAGGCTAGAGGCAGCAAAGCCCAGTGTCCCTCCTGTTTCCATACCACACAGTGCTGGTGTTAGAGGACACACTAGTGGCCACACATAATGGCCACACCCAGTGTTTATGTGGGTGCTGGTGATTACCTCAGGTTCTCAAGCCTATGAAGGTATTACTCTTATCCACTCACCCATTTGCCCAGATCTTCCCCAATTTCTTTTTAAATTGGCACACAATTCTTAAAAGTTATGAATTAAAATGTAATTATTAATTTTATATTTACACTGAATAATGACAGGATTAGGCTAGTTGGCATGTATGTTGTCCTAATTACTTTTACATTTCTTTATGGTGATTACACTAACATTCTTCTCTAGTTATTTTAAGATATACAATACACATTATATGAAGTACAATAAACCAGGTACAAACAGACTACAAATACCACATAATGATTAGTATGTAGAACCTTAACAATTCATCTCATTGAATTTAGCAGTAAAACAGTGACAGATCAATAGTTGATGGAAGAGTAGAAAAAGGTTGGTTAGTAGGTCCTAAGTTATTTTAATCTGAATGATAACTTTGAGAATAGTGGGTACCAGAGGCTGGCATAGAAGTGAAAAACAGGAAAATGTTTGTCAGAGAGCACAGCACTCAGTTACATAGAAGGAGTCAATTGTAGAGATTTCTTGTACAGAGCTGTGACGATAGCTAATACTGTGATGTGTGCTTGAAAGCTGCTAACACCTTAAATATTGTCGATATGAGTGGAAATAAACATGTGAGATGGTGGATATGTTGAATGATTAAATGCACTTGACTTAGTAGTTCCATGTTATACACATAAATCAGAAACTTATTGTATACATTATGAAAATACTTGTGTACTAAGCCTTAATAAAGCTGAAAAGAAAATAAACAATTGAGCAGATTAAAAAAAAAAAAAAAGAATACGGGGGCAGCAAGCTGGGTCTGCAGATAAAGATGCTTGCTATCCAAATCTGGCAACGTCAGTTTAAGCCTGGGAGGCCATATAAAAATGGAAGGAGACAACTGACTCCTCAAAGTTGTCCTGTGACCACACGTGTTCTATGGCACATGCATACACCAACACATATCACTACACGCACAATAATAAGTATACAAATAAATGATACTTCACTGAACAGGGCGCCGATTGTCAGCCCTAAACCTAAATTCATTAACCGAGACCATTTTGCTCAAAGATTTCCAGGAATAACTTCATTTTTCACCTTAAATAATACGAGTCTTATTATTTTAAAACAGTGATTCATTTTTATCATTTCAAATGTTGATGATGATTTAGAAGACACTTTGATAATTTTAAATTGCTCAGGGTTTGAAAAACGTTGTCTCCTGTAATTGTAGACATTCGAGATTCCTATGTCCTTAATTAAACACCTTGTGTGACGATGTCCCCTGGTGTTTTAGTGGAATGTGTGGTACAAATCAGTAGAGACTCCTTTCCTCTGTAGGGCTAATTACAGAAGAGATGCTCTTTAGAATCAGTCAGTGAGGTACTCAGAACCCAGAGGAAGACAACAGGCAGAGTGCACCTCACTGAGACGCCCACGATCTAGCCCCTAAGTAGCAATCAGGTAGCAGTCTGATTTCTCAGCATCCAGAGAGCGAACACATTTTCTACTTTGAGTTCCAAAAGTCTGGGGCCCAGAGATGTTACCTTGTCAATCACTCAGCTACCAGCTATCTCATGAGGAGGTGGATAAACACAGTTCATTTGCAGTCGAGTTACATAGGCAAACCTCTGTCATTCTTTTCTTCACCAAAGTGACCTTCCTTCACAATACAGCCAGGGACACAATGACACCACTGGGAAGTAGATGTGGCTGGTTTCTTTCTCTAATGGAGCTATTATGAAGTAGCAATCATGTAAAATGTTCCCGACATAATGAAAAATAGATAAAGGAAGGTAAAGACCTCTCATTCTGCTTCTTGTTATGACAAATGAATTGCCTCGGTGGGATGAAGCAACCGATTGGTATGTAGTACAGGCTTACATGGCAGGTTAATTATGTTTGTTTGTTCTCAGAAGAAGGATGCTGTTGTCATGTGGTGAAAGACCAGGAAGCCTGGACCTGTTCAAGCTGGTTTCAGAAGCCTGTGCACCAAAGCATTAAAATCCTCAGAGCCTCCTTGGTGACTAAGAAGTTTCAGGACAATAAAGCTGCTCCAAACCTAATGACTGCAGTGGAGTGCTCACTCACCCTGCATTCTATCACGCATGTAGAATGGACTGTCCAGCACACATGGTGGTTTCCCTTTGCTTCTGTGCCAGTCTTGGCACAAGTTTGTTAATCGCACTAACTTTTTCAAAGAACAAACACTATTTCACAGACACATTCTAGATCATATTTTTATGTATCATTGACTTTTTGAAAATATTTCTCCCGTTTGTTTGACCTGCTTTTGTTTTACTCATATAGATTCCTGATCTGAAATCTTAAATTATAAAATTAAAATATTGTTCTTAATTCTCGGTCTTTCTCCTTTCCTTTCTTCCTCTCTCTTTCTCCCTCTCTCTTTCTGCTAGTTCTGAGAATTAAACCCAGGGTTTCCTGCTTATATCTACACTCACTCTATCCACAAAGTCTCATCTTTCCTTTCTTCCAGAGGGATTATTTAATACTATAGATTTCTTGTCAGTCATTTTGAATTATGTCCTCCACTTTTTATTGACATAAAATATACATGTTATAAAATGTATGGCTCTAGCTTAATGTTTCATCATATATAACTGAAACTATGTGCTCATTGTACCCTAATTACCTGTTTCTACATTCAGACCCTGGCTCTCCTCATTCTTTGTTTTTGGTTTTTTTTTTTTTTGACTTTTTTTTATTAATTTATTCATATTACATCTCAATTGTTAGCCCATCCCTTGTATCCTCCCTTTCTTTCCTCCCTCCCGCTTCCCCCTCTACTCCCTTCCCCTATGTCTGTGACTGAGGGGGACCTCCTCCCCCTGTATATGCTCCTAGGGTATCGAGTCTCTTCTTGGTGACTTATTATCTTTCCTCTGAGTGCCACCAGGCCTCCCCATCCAAGGGACATGGTCCGATATGGGGCACCAGAGTTTGTGTGAAAGTCAGATCCCCTTCTCCACTTAACGGTGGAGAATGTCCTGTCCATCAGCTAGATTGGGTAGGGGTTCGAAGTTTACTGCCTATATTTTCCTTGGCTGGTGCCATAGTTTGAGGAAGACCCCAGGGCCCAGAACCGCCTGTAGTTTTCCAAGACCCTCTGGATCCTTCTATTTCCTCATTCTCCCAGGCTTCTCACCCCTAAAGTCTCAATAGGATTTTCTCCCCTCTAATCCACTTTCCTGGTAGGTAAAGTTTTTCATGGGGGCGTACCCCTTGGCCTAGTGTCTCGATATAAGTGAGTATATACCATTTGACTCTTTTTGCTTCTGGGTGAGCTCACTCATTATGATAATTTCTAGTTCAATGGGAATAGGGCTTCCTCAAGACCCAGCTATTCCACTCCTTGGAATATACCCAGAAGATGCACTACCACACAACAGGGACATATGCTCAACCATGTTCATAGCTGCCTTATTCATAATAGCCAGAACATGGAAACAGCCTACGTGTCCCTCAGTAGAAGAATGGATTAAAAAACTGTGGTATATTTACACTATGGAATACTACTCAGCTATTAAAAACAAAGAATTTCCGAAATTTGTGGACAAATGGCTCTCCCCATTCTATCCTATGATAGACCACTGTTAAGTGCCTCACAGAAGTGGGGTTATCCAGTGTGTATATTTTTTGTTGATGATGGCTTCCATTTAGTTTCTCTTCCTGGTCCATCCATGTTATGAAAAAAATACTATAATCCTACCAGGTGGTGGTGGCACCCACCTTTAATCTCAGCACTTGGGAGGCAGAGGCCGGCAGATCTCTGTGAGTTCGAGGCCAGACTAGTCTACAGAGCGAGTTCCAGGACAGCCAAAGTTACACAAAGAAACCCTGTCTTAAAGGAACAAATAAAGTATAATCCCCTTTCTTTTAACAGCAGAGTAATATTCCATGATATGTACATTTTCTTTATTCTTAAGTTGGTTCCCATCTTTTGCCTGATTGTAAATCCTACCACTTAAACCATGGGTACACAAAATCTCTCTGCATCCCTGATTTTATGTCTTAAGGTACATCTCCTGAGATGAATTGTTGGATGTGAGAGGAATTGTGGGACGAAAGGTATTTTTTATTTTAATGATTGGAGGAACATCCCTTCATTTTGGCAGTAGCTGCAGCATTTTGCAGTCCTCTCCACATTTCTTTGGGGTTCTGATTGCTTCATCTCATCCACACTTACTCTCTCCTTGTTTGCCAATCACCATCCTAGCAGGTATGAAGTGGCACATTATTTTGGTTTTGATTGTCATTTCTCTAGTGATTGGTGAAGCTCAGCATGGTTCTGTGCAGCTGCCAGCCTCCTGAGCATCTTCTCTGCAGCCATGCCTCCTTAAGTCAAGTCAAGTTCACCTTTCTCACTGATATTGGACATGCCTCTCATGGAATAGCACATAAAAAAGTTCTCCTATGGACCCCAAATTTTAACAAGTATTAAAAAATATACTTGGCTTTAGAAAACAGAATGGCTGGCTTTAATTGTCAATTTGATACATCCTAGAATCCCCTGGGAAGAGTGATTCTGCTCATTTATGGCTTCTCCACTACTAACCTTGTCTTACATTATAACTTAGAAATATATTGTTTCATTTTCAAATATGTGAGATTTATCCATTATTTTTTGTATGTATTTTAAACTTGCATCTGTAACATCAGTGAATACACCCTGTACAATTTTATTTCTTTTAAGTTTTGTGAATATTTCAGTGACTAAGTTATGACATGGGCACTTGAAGTTTTTTGCTTAGACTTTACCAAATACATTATATAGTGTAAATGTCAGCTATGCACTGTTGCCTGACAGTGTCGCTCTTGCTTTTCTGTCTACCTGCCTTTCTAACTGACAGTGAACATTAACATTTCCAACTTCGGTTCTAGATTTGTGTATTTCTCTTTTATCCTCTGTGAGTTTTTTGACGCAGTGTTGCGACTTTGTGGTTTGCTATATTGAGGATTTTGTTAAACTATTTACTTAAAATGCTGATTTTAACACAGGGCCTCCTCTCAATTCCTTGGCTGTCCTCTTGTAAACTCTTGTGCTACTTAAGTGTTAAGACAAATTTCACAAGTGATTTTGCGGCTTACACTGAAGATTCTGCCAAGGCTTCCTAACGAGCGTGTCTATTGGATAGAGCACAGCCAGATTCCTGTGTGTAACAATAGAGAGTGATACTCAGCCCACGTGCACATCTCTCAAAGAATTTGGTCACCTACAGGAAGAGGAGGCCATAGAGTCCTTCTCTCTTGGTGAGTCATATCATTACATAATTTCCTAGCCATTAACGTTTTAACACCTTTTCCGAGAAGTCATTATTTAAATGAATCATCTAGCTTATTCATATACCTTTTCATTCTGAATTCTGAAAGTAGTTTTATAAAGTAAATATTAATTCATCCCCTCCATAATAACATGTTATGATTAAGTAATGTATAGGAACTTTAGGTGGTTATTTACTGTCAGGTGCCACATCTAAATCAAAGAGTATTTCAGAGAGTTCTTATAAGAAACTAATTTCATAAGGGGCTTAATTCTGTTGAGGCCTGTTCCTTTTGGGTAGCATAACAGTAGATATTTTTATTTCAAGGCCACCAGCCACTTCATCTCAGCTCATTGCTGATGTAAATGAATTTCTATACAAGGTCAGGTTGACTATAACCCATCTTTATGTTCAATGAGAAACTCTGTGGCCTTGTTCCCAGAAGTTCCCCAACCACAAGACCAGCTGCCCCCAACTGCCAGGCATGTGTTCAAGGTCAGCTAGAACCTATTGTTAGCAAAATAACTTGAGTCAGAGCTGACCACCCTGTTCCAAACTCCACACCCCCTGTATGAGCTAATTGCTGTTTTCGCCTTTAAATACTCAATACAACTTCCCTGCAAGGAATGTGTTTCAGATCCCAAACTAGCCGCCTCCCTGAGCTCAGAAAATAAAGCTTTCATTTTAAGCGTCTGTGTCTGAAGTGAGATTTCTCGCCGTCCACTCCGAACCCAACAATTTCATCCTTAAATAAATTTAAGGAATGCATTCCTTGTGGGGAAGTTGTATTGCATATTTAAAGGTGAAAGCAGCTGGTCTTGTGGTTATTTACCATTAGGTACCATAAGGTGCCACATCTAAGTCAAAGAGTATTTCAGAGAGTTCTTATGAGAAATTAATTTCATGAGGCGCTATTTCTGTCGAGACCTGCTCCTTTATAACAATAGATACTTTTATTTCAAGCCCACCAGCTGCCTCATCTCAGCTCGTTGCTGATGTAAATTTCATCATAGTCTCAATATCTGAAATTATTAATTAGGCAATTAAATTTTCCTAAAATAATTCAGGGATAAAAGAAATCAGACTCAAACAGGTTAGTGAACATTTTTCAAGGCTAATGAGATCCTTGCTATAAGATATTTTATAATATTGTAAGTACGTAATCCCAAAAGTAAGCTGCTAACAGAAGAACTGAAATCCAGAGAAACAGGACAGATGACTTGAGAAAGGAGAAATTGCATCAAATGAAAATTTAAAAAAAATACAAGATACTGTAAGTGACCACCATGATTATAACTACTCGCATATTAATCAGCTAGGGTTTCTGGATTCTTTATACAGAGAAAATTACTTTTTCATGGTTCTCAATATCAGGAAGACCAAGGCCATGATGCTAGCTTGTACCCAGTGAACTCTTCTTGGCCTACTGTTGTCCTTCACTGATGGACAGACCTCTGGTGTCTCTTAGTCCCCCTAAAGAACACCAGCCTTATCAGACTATTGGCCCATCATTATGACCCCATTTAACCTCAACAAGACCCCTATAACCTGCCTCTAACACAATTATGAAGGGGTTAGAGCTCTAATGTATAAATGGGAAAACGAGTGATACAGTCTACAGAAACCAGATTCTGTGAAGAATTAAATGTAAGAGTTATTAGACTGATAATCAGCTATACATCAGTTATCTGGATTTTATTTATCAAGAGATGAATTTGAGGTACAAATATGTCTATGGCTCTTTTTCTACTAAACCGTTCTGTATTCAGCACTATTTACTTTACCATGTATCTTTTTGCATATATATGTCTACTGAAAAGGCATATATATATATATATATATATATATGTATATATATATACACACACATACATACACACTTATATGTATGTATATTGCACACCATCATCATTCTCCTTATGCTACCTGGCTTGTATTTGTTGTCATTTGCTTCTTTTTGTTGTGGTTGTTGCTGTTTTATTAAATTTGTCTATAGATTGAAATGAAGAAGAGAGCACTGAGAAGGGATGGAATGTGTTTGTCATGCCTCTACCTAGAAGAAAAAGTTGTCATTTGGGTGGTTTTTCTCCAAAATCCCCAAGCCAAGCTGAGAAATATGAGATTATATTTTAGATTGATTTTTGCTTCTGCTCAATCTTTCTCTCCCACAAAGATGAAGCATATAGTCATAGAAGTGATTCTCAGTCACGCTATATTTGCTCCCTGCGGCTCATAGAAGTCACCTGTAGGTAGTGCCTTTCATGGTGAATGTGCATCCTTGGTTCTCAGAATGATTTTTAGGTGTTATTGTCAATGGGCTTTGTGAGTGGTTTACAGCAAAGGGTACTGAAAGCATTAGATTCTGAATCAATTTAATTTCTCCTTAATGCTCTTATTAAAGTCCTACTAGAAGGAAAATTCTCTCACAGTGTGACCTGTGTGTTCTATTCCTCTCATAAAGCAGCCCAGCACCAGTCTCTTAATTGTGCATGTGTGTTGTTCACTTTTGATCCTTATCCTCATGTCAGTCACTAAGCGATGGTTCCCGTGCATTAAGTTCACAGGACAGAACAAACGAGTGACCACACAAACATTTTTCCCTCGTGTCTCTTAGTCTTGTCCGATAGCCTTTCAGACTGTGTGCCCTTGACACACTTTAATGCCAAGGTAAATTTTAATGAGCAATTAATCATCTTTGTCCGGCTTCCCATTTGCTCTGCACATTCATTTTGTGTCAAGAATTTGTCTATAGTATTTCCACTTAAAACCTCATCTCTCTTCTTTCTTTCATTACGTTTGGCCTTGCTGAAACTCTAAAGCCACACCATAGGCAAATTGTTGAGACAGCAGTTCTAGGAGGAAAACAAAGCAGAAATAGAAAACACAATATAGTCCACTGCTCATCCTGCCTTACATCTCATCACCTATAAAAGTCCCCTCCTAATTTAATTTAACCATCCATACTTAATCCAACAAATTCTATAAGTGGAGTGGCATTGTAGCATAGTGACTAACAAGAAAAGACAGAAACAGCCATTAGAATCAGATAAAGGAGTTGGGATTTTGTCTGTCCCTCCACTTCTACCTATTATCACCAAGATTCGGTTTCTGCATATAATGTCGAGTCCTAGTACTTAGTCCAGTATCCACCATAGAGCCCTTTTCCTTCTCAGTGCAGAGTGTGTGCAAGATATTTTGTTTGGAAGGTGACTATTAATTTCCTTGTCTTGTCCATATCTAATTATAGACATACAACTTCTAATCTAATTCTTGGAAACAGGATGATATCAGGATCATCGCCCCAGTGAACAGCTAAAGAGAAAGGTAAAAAGGGAACTAAGAAAAGATATTCATGTGGGAAGTTATGATGTCATTGTGATTAATTTATTTTAAATCTAATACAAGTACCCAGTGAAGATACAGTGGGAGCATTGCTGAATGAGGCTCTCCCTCTCAGCTGATGGGCAGAGGATGGCTGACCTCTACTCAGCATTTCCTGTACATTCCTCAGGAGTTTAAGTAGCTAGCTAGGTATTGTTTGTTGACCAAATCCCATGAGATCACAGTTGTGACCGCCCTGCCCCCACCCCTGCTATGTTTCTTCCAGGATGGAGGCTAACTGGTGAGTGGTCCAAGAGGGGTAATTTCCTTAGAAGAGTGCTAACAAGAGGAGCAGAGTCTGGTAGGTTTTGTGCCACAGATGCAATCCTGTTTCAACAAGTGAAAGAAAAAGTAGGTGTAAGGAATAAGGAATCAACAAATGTGAATTCATCTTAATGCCATGCCTCCCCAGTTAGAAAACTTTCTGTGTGAAGTCTTCCGCAGTTAAGAAATGATTGTGGTTGTCACACATAATTTTGTTTCTCCTGCTCAGCATTGAGAACTATGCTAGTTGTGAATAAACTAGCAAAAAAGAGTCTGTCTCTCCCTAAAGAGAACATAGGAAAACAGGGTCCACAGCCACAGGCAATAAAAGATAAATATAAATAAAATTAAACCTATCAAATTTTAAACTAGATTCAAGGCAGACAATAAAAACAGTGTCTTCCTGATTCCCCCTACATGTAGTATTTGTGAGGCAGGCCACAGCATCTCATTGGTGAAATATAGTAATATTTCTGTAAGTCTCACACAGTGCTGTCACCACATCTTAACAATGACAACCCACCCACAATGGCTCAGGGGTGCTTCTTTAACATGCAAAGTCTGCTTACCTTCAGAGAGACTGAATGCAGTCTTTTGGGGATGTTCCTGAGATACAAAAGTATTTTATGTGAGTCCCTCACACACTGTGGTTTGAGCACTGGTTCATCCACTCTGTGACTCCAATATATGTCATTTTTATGGCATTTTAACCATAGTCTAGACACACATTTATACTCTGCTTAAATGATTCATAGGAATGTTCCTGTTGCTAGTCTTTTTAATAGTCATTTTAATGGCTATGTATTACTTTATTGTGACATAAAGCATATACTGTTACTTAATTAATCATTTACAATTATTTTGTCCCTAAAATTCTTCTTAATCTGCTTTTTGTGTTAAATATGATAAAGTCTTACAAAACTGGACTCACTGGCCCCAATTCTTTAACAACTAGAATCAAATATATGTACAAAACCTATAAAAGTCAGCAGTTTTCACTTCACACTCATAAAACAAAGCATAAAAACCAAAGCACTGACAAGTATTTAGCCAGCTGTGGAGAGAAGAGGGGCAAGGAGAGGACAGGAAGTGGGGAAACCCTGAAAGTTCTACCGCACAGCACAGCACAGACAGCACAGCAAACTCCCTGCTGTGACAAGTCCAAATGAAACCTCAGGAAGTTCATTATAATGGGCAGTACTCCAATCTCACCAATCGCACATCACATATTTTTATGACCCTGAAAAAAAAACTGTTTCCTCGTATTCTCATCTGTGCTCTGGCTTCTGGTTCTGACTTTGTCTGCCTTCCTAGCTATAATCACAATGGTCACCTTTGATTTTCATTCTACTTGCTGACTGGTAAACAGCTAACATCTAGATAGCCTTGCTACATGGGCTTTCAGTTGGCTCCTTACTCCTGTTACCTGCTCCTTAGCACTACCTAATTCAGCCTGGGAGCATATGACCTAGCACTCCCCTTAAAGCAATTATATTACAAATCGTTGCTTCTTGCTTTGTATTTTTAAGCCAATTATATTTTTTTGATATTGAGATGTTTTCAAATACTTAAAAATATTTCTCTTCTCCTGGTGATTTGTTCCTTTGTTTTTAAATTTAGAAAGCATTTCATAAATAAATGTGGAATAAATATTAATCTATAAGAAAGATTTTACTTTTGTTGTAATTATGTCCATATGACTGTGAGTAGGTTTGTAGGTGTGTGTGCAGTGCCCACAGGGACCAGAAGGGAACATCAAATTCTCTGGAGCTGGAGTCATGATTGTGAACTGTCTGGTATGGGTGCTGGGAACTGAACTCTGGTCCTCTGCTGTTACTGGAATCATAAAGCAAGCTGAGAAAAAAAAAATGCTTTTTTAAGAGTGTCTAAAACTGAAGTTATTCTTTCTACATATGCTTTTGAAATTTTTCTGCGGAAGTCAACTTTGTGTGAGGATTTCCTTGTGGGGCTAATTTTGAATGTCAGGTCAGTATGTTTAATGGCCGTCCATGCTCTCGTGTGCTCTGATAATGAAGCTTGAACTTGACTCCAAAACTAGTTTGAAGCTACTGAAGAGTTTCATGTGGGAAGGAGTGGTAACACGATGAGACTTAACGTCTGTTGAAAGTTCAGATGATCAGATATGCAGCTCATCGGGGAAGACACAGTGCCAACACAGTGGCAGGCTGAATGCGCATGCGCACGTGCGTGCGTGCGTGCGTGCGTGCGTGCGTGCGTGCGTGTGTGTTTGTTGTTGATGTTACTATTGCTGGCATATGTGTGTTTTCAGGTAGGCATGTCCACATGTGTTTCTGTATCATGGCACTCTAGTCCATTCTGAAAGCTTAGCAAAGTTTTGTGTCCAAATACAGTTTCTAGCCACTGGCTTCAATAGAACTTTGAATGGTACATTTTTCATGCCATCATGTGAACTGAGTGAGTAGAAGAAACAATTCTATAGCCATCAGTACATAACTCTCCTGCAAAATCTGATTAGACATAGGCAATGAAGTGAGATGAAAGCCTACTTCCCAAACTGGCTCTCTTTCTCTGAGTTTCCAATCTCTCTCTAAACTCTGCAAGTTCTCCAATCCTCCACCGCTACTCAGGATGACCTGTTTACAGCCAGGAGAGGCAACTGTCCTTGGACTTACCCACTTCATATGCAGTTCTCAAAATCCAAGCCCTATTAACCTAGAGAAACCAACTGGGACCTTAGTAAGAGCGTTGGTGGTGCCCCTTTACCACTGAAACCCACAGATCAGAATTCAAATACAAGCTTTGGAAACTCATGTGTCAAGATTAAGAAAGATGCAGTTCCCTGGTGACAGCCACCAGTACATTGTGCAAAGCAAGCTTCCGTCAGGATGATGCTGTTAGATGAAACATGTGTTCCCATAGCCGGTCAGAATCACTACTGATGAAAAAGGAAAAGCCACATCCTTCTTTTTCTAGAACTGAACTGTTGTTGTACAGAGCAGGTTAGAAACTTGTCTTTCTCTACGTTGGAAATAAGTAGTGTTATTGAGAACAAAATCTCATCATTATCTTAATGAAGCCTTAAGATCAATTATTTAGGAAGCCCTAATTAAAGTAGTCTAGTGATTGCAGTCTTGCTCCAGAAGAGATAAGAAGCAATAGCCATATGATTTTTGAGTTGTATTAATTTTAAAAAATGCTTAGAATACTGTATACAAGTGTGTGTGTGTATGTGTGTGTGTGTGTGTGTGTGTGTGTGTATCTATAATTAAGTGTTTTGCCCTGAGAGCTCTTCTAAGCCAGGAAGAGGTCAGTTCCTGTCTTGAACTCCTCCATAAAGAGTTAAGCTTAATTATCTTGTAATTGTATTGGAAACACAAGCAGAGTTTGCTCTTGCAGAAACAGCAGGGTGGTGCTGCATCTCTGTGGGGTGCAGTGTGGATGAGAAACTCCTTTCAAATTGCATAGCAAACTGTGGCAGGAGAAAGAGATAAACTACATTATACTGTGTATTGGACTTTAACTTTTGGATTTTTTTAAAAATCAATTTTATACATATAAATATGTATTGTCTTAATGATAATTTTCATGAACATTTTAATAAAAGAATGTCATTAAAGCATGCAGCAAATGAACCTGGGGTTTGAGAGAAATTTGCCTGTAGGCACAATCCCAGGGTGTCATGGGAAATTGGGTTTCTCATTTAATTTAAATTTAAAAACGTAGTTTATGGGGAAACTCACTAAGAGAAAGTGTCTCATTAACTGAAGCATCCAATGGGACTGAATTATGGTTTCCTAATATAGACATAAATACAGATTGATTCAACTGTTAATTTGAAGATTCATCGTGTGATTATTTCTTCCTTTGAATCTAACCAAGGTCATTTAAGTCCCCAAAACTGTACTTCCAAAGATTATGAGTACAGTCAGCTAGGGAGCTCATATTCTTAGGAAAGTATTTTATAAATGTCCCCATGTACTATGGATCTGACGGTGCTAATGGTACATATCACTTTCCATTCCGTTAATTTTACTTTCTGCTATCCACTGGAATCATGTGTCTTTCCGCTATTTAAATTCTTTCCACCATCCTCTGCTTCTCAATTCTCCAAGTGATATTTGTTAAGGACATACTCAATATTAAAACACTTCTCAGAGACATTCACTTTCTCACCGAATCACTATCAACTGCCAGGGTTATTACTATAACCATTTTAAAAAGGGAAACATTGAGATTCACAAAGTTTAAGGCAAATGGTCATGTAACTTTACCTTTCAATTTAATCTCGTGATTCTCTTCTTTGGCATTCTTCGTAATTTGGGCCAATCCTAGTCCCAAGAGTAATCTTTCTAGGATACCTTTTCCCTACACTTTACATATACTCTTACCTTTAAATTTTTACTTTTCCATATCTTGTTCCCATCACATGCTACTTGTAAAATAAAACTATCATATCTATCCACTCATATCTTCTCTAATTTGTTTTTGTAAAATACAGAGTATCCGGGGGATAACACATAAAGAAAATGCTTAAAAAATTTTTTATCATGGTGAAGGCATCTATGTGAATATCTAGTGATATGTAAAATGTATATGAAATGTATGTTTAATGTAAAAAGAATTTTGTATTTTTTTCTAGAAATTTCTTGTTCCTCAACACTTATGAAAACCATGTTTTGATTGATCTATTTTCCCTTTCTGCATTTCTCACTTGCAAGCCAGACTATAGTGAGTTAATTTTTCTTAAAATTCAATTCTAATCTTGTGGCTTCTTACTTTAAATACTTCCAAAGGCTCTCTGCTTCTTACTGGATAAACTGTTAAATCAGTACTTTGTTTTTTAATGACCTATCAGTTCAGCTCCAAGTTTCTTTCTAAACCCAATTTTATAAAGCTCCTCTTACTTTTAAATATAAATAGAAAACAGTATCCATTAGCTATTTGCTAAATACAAATTTTCTGTATACTTTGTTGTGCTCACAATACAAATATAAACGTCAATATGATCCCATTTCACAGATGAGAAAGCAGAGATATAGAAAAGATAGTATATATGCATTTTTGTTAATATGTCCTATGCTCCATCCAGACAGAATTCAGTGATCTGCCATATTAAATATAAGCAAAAAGAGCCCTCAACATGATGATGCTGTTCACAGTTCATCCCCTTCCACAGCACTCACCACCTGAATGTCACTCACACTTCAATCATACTTACTCAGCAGAACCATCAGGTCTTCTGTGGACTCCACTCTTCCTATCCAGAAAAGCCCTGCCCACCGCTGAGCTTTCAGAGCCAGATGGTGCCACTGATGCCCTGCACTGCTGACATTTAATTTCTATTAATAATAGAGGGAGGATTACACCTGTTATTTCTGACTTTTACTTTGAAGAACTTAGCAAAGTCCTATGTGATTTTATCATCATTGTCATTACAACATCGACTGAAAGTCACAAAAGGGCATCTACTCTATTAGAGAATAGTATTGAAGACCCCAAATTATAAAATTCCTGAGTAAAGAAATTATAATTTTTCATATACTCACTCAGTGATAAGGACTATGTATTTTCAGAAACACCATGTATTTATATACTACTGCCACTTAATATTTTTCAGTATAAATATTTTAGCTTTCCCATTCTTCTAATTATATATTCTATTAATTCCTAAAAATAATAATCATATATTATTTAGTTTTATATCTCCAGATTCAAATTTGTCATGTTACTGGATACTTAAATATGAATTTAAATTTAAAATGTAATAACAAAACAATCAATGGAACTTTGATCAAATCAAACTAAATATTCAGAGGCTATTAGAAAAATAATATTTATATTAGATAATTAAATTCCAGGAGCAGCACACTTAGTAAAATGCCTTAGCTTTTAAAAACACTCTCAAATGCAAGTGGAAAATAACCAAAGTCATTGTACTGACAATTTCAACCTTTCTAGGCAAATCTTATCCTAAAAATAAAATAGTCAGTTTGGTGAAAAATCATTTCAACTGAATGCAGCAGGATGTGTTCCCAGTAGAATAACCCCAATTATTACTACCTCAAACCCTAGCAACCAACAGAATAAAAGCATCATGCAATAAATATTGTGGCACTGGTTTGGAAACTACCCTAGAGTCTCACATTTGAGGTCAAGAAGTCTGAAATGAGGTTTTCCTTTTACAGTTGCAAATCCTTTCATTTTCGTGAATTATTTCTCTTTCCTACAAAGTGAAACCACTTACTGGCATTATCTTTTCTGAGTTGCATGCTTCCAGCATTTTAAGCATAGATGTCACAACCTCTAATTGAGGACCATGTATTAATTTGCAAGCATTTTGACAGAGTCAATTAACTTATTTGTAAAACTTCCTTATATTAATCCTTTACTTTATTTCCTTCCATTGGTTACTAAAGGTTTGGGGCATGTTTGTTTGGATACAGCTTGGCTTAAGTTTTCCTGCTGAATAATAAAGACCAGGAAATTGGCCTTTGAGCTTCTTGACGCCATTGTGTGCTGAGATGATTCTCTGAGTGTGTTTAGAGCCTCAGTCACCTCTCTCTCATGCGTCTTTGTTGGGTTTTTAAAATATAGTTTTGAAGGCAGATCTCAGCTCAGTTATATTATAAAACCCGTTTCCTCATCGATTCAGGGGACTGGTTTTTTAACACATTTTGAAATCATCAGCAGTAGCTTTCTTCAAGAATTTGACATGGGCACAGTAGATAGGTTTAGATGAATTCATTTGTTCCCTAAAATTACTGATAAGCACTCCTTGAGTGGGACCATGGGGCTTGCCAGACTTCTGTCGTTCCATGTCTACCACTTAGGTTTTGCTAAGGTTTGAGTGGGAAATGCCTCCCAAAATCTGATGTCTCAGCACTTGGTTCCCAGTAAGCAGTGCTGTTTGTTGTCCCCAGCCCAGGAGGGTAGGGGTGGGGTGGGGAGCAGGTCCAGGAATCAGGAGTGGTGGTTATGAAACCTTTAAGAAGTAATGCCCAACTGCAGGAAGTTGGGTAATGGGCATCCTGCCGAGGGCATAATACCTGAGCCAACACTTGCAGCTTTGTTCTTTCCTTTTCCTTTCCTGCTCTCCCTGTCTCTCAGCTTCCTGGTATGCTGAGTCCCAGCCATGAACCCTGTCATGCATCCAACCATGAACCAAACAAAATAAGCCCTTGCTCCCTTGAGTTGCTTCTTCTCAGGTATTTTTGTAACAGCGGCAACAAAATCAACAAATATAAGCTCCTTGTATATTTACTAACATGCTTCAAAAATCATCTTTTGATAAGTCTTATGGTGTGTATATCAGGACTGAATTCTGCTCCTCGTAACTGTGAGAGTCTTTTAATTACCACAAGGGTACAAAAGGATGACAAAAGAATGATCTTAAACGGAGTTTTCTTTCTCTTGTCTGACTGAAAGCATTGATACTTCATATAAACCTCTATTTTCAAGAATGGTTCCATTTTCTAATGCTGTTAAATATTATCTTATATAATTACCAACTTCACCTGTCTGTTTTAATCTACAACTCTAATAACCACAGCTATTAGTTGTATCAACCTGGCTCAAAAAGATATTAAAGTTTCTTTAGTAAAGATCAACAATTAAGATTAACAATAAATTAAGACATCAACAGTAAAGTATGTCTTATTCCAGATAACAAGCAAAATACACAGGTTCCTTTTTATGCCTGCCAAGAAACCATTAGAGTGATTATAAAGCTAGGTTTTAATATGCATGTAAGAGTAGCTTTTCATAAGACAAAACAAGTTTCTATGAGCTAAATACATGTGTGTGAGTTTCCAGAATAGGAGGATTGGGCAGCATCCTACTAATATGCATGGAGAGAACTCCAACTCTGAACACACACTAGAGGCAGGTGATGGAGACAGCCATGCTGTTCCAGGATGAACTCTGGAGGGCCTTGAGGTGCATGGTTGTGGCTAAAGTTAATCTTGTATGAAAATGACACAGAGGACTTCCTTTCAACATTGGAAACAAAGAAAGTAGACAATTCTGGTCTAATTTCTTCAACCATCTCAAAATTGAATAAACTTGATCTTTAATTTTCTACTTAGAAAAAATGGTAAACAAATAGGAAGGTTAAATTAAAGATAACATTGCACAAACATAAAAGCTTCCAAATTTATGTTTTTTGTCCCTAAACACATTTGGGATAATGCTGCAGAATGATGAAAAAGATGTTCACAAAACAAGTGACATGGAATCCAAGAAGGAATGGACATAACCCAGGAGTACAATAAGCCACCAGCCATGCTACAGGCATGAGAAACAAGCACTGTAAAGACCAGATATCAGAAACTCCACTAGGAAAAGGGTACAGAATGCATCCTTACAAATCCATAAGAACTCAGGAAAAATGAAAAAACAAAAACAAAACAAAACAAAAAGCCTACAAGTAAAGGTATGAGGAGAAAAAACTTCCAAGAATGAAAACCGAAAGATTGCCCCACTGTATAAAAAACAAAAACAAACAAACAAAAAACTGATAAAGTTCAAGATTCTTCCCCACTTTTTCTTCTAACAGATTTAGTGTGTCTGCTTTTATGTTGAGGTCTTTAATTCACTAGGACCTTTATGTGTGTGTGTTCAGGGAGATAAATATGGATCTACTTTGTATTTTTCTACATGTAGACGTCCAGTTAGACCAGCACCATTTGTTGAAGATGGTATCTTTTTCCATAGTATGATTTTGGCTTCTTTGTCAAAAAATCAATTGTCCATAGGTGTGTGGGTTTATTTCTGGGTCTTCGATTTGATTCCATTGATCAATCAGCCTATTTTTATGCTAGTACCATGCCGTTTTTATTGCTGTTGCTCTATAGTGCAGCTTGAGTTCCAGGATGGAGATTCTTCCAGAAGATCTTTTAATGTACAGGATTGTTTTAGCTATTCTGGGTTTTAAGGACAATGCATGCAGTAATCCTAGACCCCCTGTTCAGATCTAGCCAATGGACAGCTTATTCTCCACAGTGTGGAGAGAGCCACAACTGCCTCTGACATGAACTCTGGTGCCCCAGATTTGATCACCTCCCCTTGGTGGGGAGACCCAGTGACACACAGAGGAAGGGAAAGCAGGCTATCTGGATGAAACCTGATAGGCTGTGGTCATATGGTGGGGGAGGAGGTCCCCTTCTGTCAGAGGTCTAGGGGAGGAGAATAGGGTGGAAGAGGGAGGGAGGATGGATGGGAATGGGAAGACACAAGTGAGGGAATAACAATCAGGACGTAATCTGAATAATTATAATAAATTAAAATTTTTTTAACTGATAAAGTATAGGAAATGGGATTTAATGACACTGACATTTGATTCTTCCTCAGTTGAAACATCTTTGGAATTCACAATTATATTTCCTTTTCTAAGTGTTCGTAACACTGTTTTATTTTGCACTGGTTGATACTTTCCATGGTCATCCTGTTTATTACTTATTTTAAGTTTTAGTATAAGCTCACAAGCTGGAGGGAAAGATTTTGACTCTTCAGAAGTGAATGAAAATGTGAACTGTGGCAGTTTGTAACTTCACCAGGCAGAAAGTGAGCAAAGGAAAGATCATTGAATGAAAAAAAAAAAAGTAC
Source organism: Acomys percivali (assembly GCA_907169655.1). Classification (NCBI taxonomy): domain Eukaryota; kingdom Metazoa; phylum Chordata; class Mammalia; order Rodentia; family Muridae; genus Acomys; species Acomys percivali. The sequence goes on from OU015743.1 coordinate 118,213,337, forward strand.
AAGGTGAAGTATACATCTGGTCTTATAATTCTTTATCATTAAAGTTAACCAGTTGAAGCATAAGAATATAATACCAAGTTAGATTATTTATAGAATAACCACTCCACTCACGGAACTTACTAGAAAAGGTGCCAGTGCCACCTACATGAGATAATTACTTTAAAACAGGATATACACTGGGAAGCATGATACAAACCCAAACCCTGGTGTGTGTGTTGGGGTGGGGTGGGGTAGGGGGGGTGGGGGGGTGGAGGGGTGGGTATTTCTGTGTGTGTGTGTGTGTGTGTGTGTGTGTGTGTGTGTTTCTGTGTGTGTGTGTGTTTCTGTGTGGTACAGGACTTACCTAAACTGTGAGGCCCTGAGTTGTTTTCCATCACCACAGAAATAAAACAAAGTAAGCAAATATGTAAGTAACAAAAGCACCCCAGGAATTAAACTGTGTATTGAGTTTAGTTGTTTATTGAACTTGATATTACATGATTGTGTACAAGGCTTTCAAACTGTAGGTTCACCCATGGCTACTGATATGACCCAGAGAAATTTCTTGAATATCATTAATTTTGAGTTTCTCATAATATGTACCCTAGAATTTACTTTATATAAAAATACGCAAAACAAAACTTCACGTCTTGGCAAACAATAAAAGACAATGCTTGTTTTAACAGCATCACTGAAATACAAAATATACTAAAATAAAATTCACCCAGTTTACTTGTCCAGTTCTTACCTTTGGCAAACATCCACACCCATATTCTCACCACTACAATAAAAGTATAAAACACTCACACTGAGTTTTCTTATGCCCTTTGGCTGCTGGTAACCTCAATCACTGGCCCCCACACTGAAAAGCTGTTCACAAATAACCCTTTCACCTTTGTTGGGATTCCATAGGCATGTAGAGTCAGCGCTGGTCTTTTCAACCTAAAGTGCTGTATTCAAGGCTCCTCCTTGATGGTGCACATGCCTACATTCCACCTACCATTTTTGTAAGTAAGATTTACCACAATTGCTGGTCCTCTGCATTGTTCATGGACTTTTAGGCTGTTCTACTGTGAGCCTGTTTGAGTACGGCTGCCATGAACATTGTGTGGAGTGTGTTTTCATCTCTCTTGGATAGAAATACAAGAGCAAAACTACATAGTCTTACATGATTTTGTTAAACTTCATAGCAAACAAAATTGTCCATCTAGTTACTAGAGTGGCTTTACCAACATGAGTACTTTTTAATTTTAATCATCCTGGTTTATGATGTTATCTCACGTGGGTTTGATTTCCAGTGATTTCATATATGGGTTATCCATCTTCACATCTTCTTTGCAGTGTCTTTCTAAAGAATTTGCTAATTTTCTTCAAGTGTAAAATTAAAACTCAAATTTTCATTTTTTTCAATGGTGCCCTTAGAATACTAATAGCTTTCTCATGATGATAATGTCATTTTATTTTTCCTACTAAGAAATATTTGCCTAATTCAAAGTAATACAGACTTTTCATACTGGATATTTTATAATTTTAATTTTATGTTTAGGATCCTTAATGTAGTTACTGTTAATACTGAAAATTGTGTGAAGAAGTCATGTACTTTCAATTCCTCACTTTCAATTATCAGATATAAATGTTTGCATTCTCAACAAAAAATACATAAAAAACTTATTTCTGTGTTACATTTTTGAGTGGAGCTAAAGACACAACTTAGTGGTTAAGTGCACCAGTGGTCATGTGCCCCGGCCTGTGGGGCTTGACTAAAACTCGGGAGGAAGGTTACCTGTTGAAAATGCAAGACACAAAGAAGGAAAGCAAGCCTGATTGATCAAACTCTCAAACTTTATTAGTCAGGCAGCAACTTTTATAAGTCAGAAGACAGGGGAGCATATTGCTATAGAAACCGAACTGCAGGCCTTTCTCAAAACATAGGGAATTCTAGGCAGGGTCATAATGTCCTACCACACAGGGCATCTTGCTAGGTCTTCATCTAGCATTAGTGTAACTGCTGACTTACAACAGGGTCGCTCCATCTCTATCTGTCTTTAGTCTAACTGCTGACTCACAACAGGGTCGCCCCATCCCTATCTGTCTTTAGCTGCTGACTCACAACAGGGTCAGCTAGTTTCTGGTGAAAGGTAAGCTCTGGGAAAGACAGAGACTTGAAGGTGCAGACTTGGACAAGATGGCCGAACATTGGCCATATGGCCTATTGTCTCCAACAGTCATGAACATAACTCACAAACACATAATTTAAAAGGATAAAAATTATTTTTTAAAAATCTGGAATCGATTCTTATATGTTTATTATTTTGTGTATATGCATATATATACATATACAAATACAGGTGGGTGTGCCCATGTATTGTCATGTTCTTGTGAGAGAGTACACATATGTGGAAGAAATGCACGCACATGTGTTTGGAGACCTGAGGTTGACATTGAGTTTCTTCCTCAATTGTGATAGATAGATAGATAGATAGATAGATAGATAGATAGATAGATGATAGATAGATAGATAGATAGATAGATAGATAGATAGATAGATATCATCTATCTCCATATCATCCCTACCTTTGAAATCAGGGACATGAAAATGTTGTTTACTCTCTCAGTATCTCTTCAATATAGTGCTTATAGTCCTAGCTAGAGCAATAAGACAAAGGAACACAAATTGGAAAGCTCTTCTGGAAGCATTCCTATAGAGCAACAGTAATAAAAATGGCATGGTACTGGCATAGAAGCAGACAGGTGGATCAATAAAATCAAATTAAAGACTCAGGCATAAACCCACACACCTATGGACACTTTATTAAAGAGGCCAAAACCATACAGTGGAAAAAAGATAGCATCCTCAACAAATGGTGCTGCTCTAACTGGTTGTCTACTTGTAGAAAATGCAAATAGACCCTTATTTATCACCCTGCACAAAACTAAGTTCAAGTGGATTAAAGATCTCAACATAAAACCAGACACACTAAATCTGTTAGAAGAAAAAATGAGGAAGAGCCTTGAGCTCATTGGCACAAGAGACAACTTCCTGAACAGAATGCCAATAGCTCAGACTCCAAGATCAACAATTATTAATTGGGACCACACAAAACTGAAAAGCTTATGTAAAGCAAAGGACACTGTCAACATAACAAATCGACAGCCTACAGACTGAGAAAGGATCTTCACCAACCCTACATCTGACCGAGGGCTAATACCTAAAATATATAAAGAATTCAAGAAATTAAACACCATCAAAACAAATACCCCAATTGAGGAATGGAGTACAGAACTAAACAGAAATTTCAACAGAGGAATATCAAATGGCTGAACCACACTTAAAGAAATGCTAGTCATCAGGGAAATACAAATCAAAATGACTCTGAGATTCCATCTTACACCTGTCAGAATGGCTAACATCAAAAACTCAAGTGACAGCACATGCTGGTGAGGATGTGGAAAAGGGGGAACACTCTTTCATTGCTGGTGGGAGCACAAACTAGTACAACCACTTTGGAAATCAACCTGGCATTTTCTCAGAAAAGTGTGAATAATTCTACCTCAAGACCCAGTCATACCACTCCTGGGCATATACCCAAAAGATATTCCACCATACAACAAGGACACTTGCTCAACTATGTTTATAGCAGCTTTATTCATAATAGCCAGAATCTGGAAATAACCTAGATGTCCTTCAACTGAAGAATGGATAAAAAAACCACTGGTACTTTTACACAGTGGAATACTACTCAGCTGTTAAAACCAAGTAAACCTTTAAATTTGCAGACAAATGGATGGAACTAGAGACAGTTATCCTGAGTGAGGTAACCCAGACCCAGAAAGATAGGCATGGTTTATACTCACTTGAAAGCAGATATTAGCCACATAATACAGGATAACCACATTACAATACAGAGACTGGTACATCAACCAAAGACCATGTATGATGTGGACCTAGAGTCTCTGCTCTGATGTAGTAGATACGCAGAACAGTCTCCTTGTGTGTCCCATAATATGGGGAGTAGGGACTACTTCTGACATGGACTCTGTTGCCCCATCCCCCCACCCCATTGTTCACTTCCATCTGGCGGGGTGGCATTGTCAGGCCACAGAGGAGGAAGATATAGGTAGTACAGATGAGACTTGATAGACTGAGGTCAGATGTTAAGGAAGGAGTGCTCCCCTCTCTGAGCACTAGGGTGGGTGTGGAATCAGGAGGTGACAAGGGAGGGGGCTACAATCAGAATGTAAAGCAAACAAGTTAAAAAAAGATAAAGAAAAGAAAAAGAAAAATATGCATAGCCAGGCATGGTGGCTTATGCCTTTAATTCCAGTACTTGGGAGGCAGAGGCAAGTGGATCACTGTGAGTTTGATGCTGTCCAGGACGGACAAGGCTACACAGAGAAACCCTGTCTCAAAAAATCAAAAAAAGAGAATAAATCTAAGGTATCTCTCATATCTTTGATAGTGCTCAATTATGCATATTTTTCTTATAGATCCATTTAGAGAGAATATCTTGTGTATTGTTCAGATGCATCACCTGTCAATTAAAAACAACCTACGCCTAAAGGAAAGGGTAGAACGAAGGTGGGACATCCAGGAGGCAGAAAGGGCTCTGGGAGAGAGCCAGATGTACAAGATTTGCCCCAGAAAATGTAAAGAAGACAGATGCTTGATAACTGAGCAGAAGTAACCAGCCACATGGCAGAATGTAGATTAGAGTAAATGGGTTATTTTAACTTATGAGAGTCAGAGAAGAGTCTAGCTATATGGCCTAGGTATTTGAAAATATATTTGAGTCCCATCAGGAAGCTTGGGGCAGGGAGGAAAAACACCACAACAGACACAAATTACTATCTAGTTTTGATTCTCTTCATCCTGAAAATGCTCTTTGGCACAGCGTGTACCTCTTAACTATAATGACTTCATGTGTGTGTGTGTGTGTGTGTGTGTGTGTGTGTGTGTGTGTGTGTGT
>OU015743.1:118218292-118241745 GCA_907169655.1 Acomys percivali
GTGTGTGTGTGTGTGTGTGTGTGTGTGTGTGTGTGTGTGTGTGTGTGATCAGCTCCTGCTACTTCTGAACAGGAAGTCAGTCCATCACCATACTAAAGTTTCCTCATATGTAAGTTCATTTTTACTTGTCAATAAGATTCCCTATCTTTACTATCTAGCAGTTAAATATAACACACTATGGTTTTCTTTGTGGTTGCAAATTACTGTTTTCAACCATATTCAGGGAGCACTGGGTTACTGGTTCTTCAATTCATTATCAGAGCTGCTTAACTTTTGGTATTATAATGTGACATCATCTCCAAAGTGCTGGCCTGGTTCTTCTCCATACTGGCATGCAGCCAGCACCCACACCACAAGGTAGATTGCCCTGGTTTAGTGTTTATTCTTTTCATATTTTATGTCTTATTACATATTTTCTGAATCACGTGTGTGTGTGTGTGTGTGTGTGTGTGTGTGTGTGTGTGTGTGTTTTCTGGAAGTTTTCTTTTTAAAAATATTTTTCTTTCTTCCTGATGAAATCTCTATTAATAAATATTTAAATTCATTTATCTCCTTCCTACTTTCTCAAATCAGCTATTCTTTTCATTCAGCTTGTTTTTTTATTTTATGTCAAATGAATGTTTGCCTTTATGTATGTTAGTGTACCATGTGTATACAATGCCCATGGAGGGTCAAGGAAGACATTGCTCTATAAAGGAGACAAAATAGAAAATAATGTTTAACCCTTTTATTTTAAGTTTGTTCAGCAACTGACTAATAACAATCCCAAAATGTTAGCCTTGCTTCAAATATTGTGTTACTGTTTCTCCTGGAGGCCTATTCCATAGTCACAGCAAACTCTTCCCTGTAAGGGACTGAAGCAGTCCACAACAGCTTTCAAATTAACAGAAATAAAAAGACAACATGAACTAGCAGAGAGAACCCCAGCATCAGAAATTTTAAATCCAAAAACATCTGGCATGCTGTTTAAAAGTGAGTGTGTCATCTAGTGTTTCTTACTATCATTTTGAGTATATAATGTGTAAATGATAATTATCTTTTGGTTACCCACTGAACAAATGAATAAAATTATTATGAGAATTAAATGACACAAGACTTAGGAGGCACCTAATAAAGGGTTTAGCAAATAAATGTTCAGAGAACATATGAAAGTAACAAATCACCTTAATTTTTAGTTTATGAGAGATAAAAGACTCTAATCTTCAGCATTGATGGAATAACTTAAATAATTCATTTAAATTATTTAAAATGAATTTAAAAATCATTTTAAAACATTTTAAAATGTTCTTTTGAGCATGTTATGCACAATAATGCCATTATGGCATGAAAATGACTCCTTCATTTTAGAGTGACTTTATTTAACTTTTTGTAGATTCACAGGGTCCATTGTCCATTTTGATGTGACAGATATGCAAAGCCATGAAGGGAAATACACTCACACTAACAGCTATACCGTTTGTCAGTGAGTCAGCAGTTTGACATGATTATGATTTGGGACATGGGAAAAATTGTTTCTGTGGTTAAGCCACTCTCCTAAAATCCTTATTAAACCAGCCCTATTCTTTGGCACTGTGCCATGCCCAAATCCACTCATACATACAAGGAAGAATTAATCTCAATGATTTATCGACACACAGCTATCTTAGCTCACTATTGTAATTTTCATCTCATCTATAATTGACCCTTTCATTTAAAGTCATTAAACATATTGTTGCAATTATTCTCTACTTTTGCAAGATTATATTATAATAATTACTGTTCTGCACTATTATTAATATCTAAAGCTATGATAATGACAATGGTAATAATAAATTTATAATAGATTCAAACTCACTTTGCTTAGGTATGCTGTTGTTTATAAAGTCATGTTACTATAGTAATCTTACTGTATAAATGGTCAACTACAAGCTTGGTTTTCATTTTTTTTTAGAAGTAAGCATTTCTTTGGAAGTTTGAATTACAAAAGCATTATCGAATCATAAAATATTAACATTTCCTTTCTCTCAGGTATTTATGTGATGTATGTGTGTGTGTGTTTCTTTGTTCATGTGTGTGTGGGTGCACATGTGTTCAAAGGTTTGTGTATATGTGTAAAGATGTGGAAGCTTGAGATTCACATCACTCATTGAGGCAAGGTCTTTCAATTGACCCCATAAATTGCTGTTCCAGCTGGTTTGCCTAGCTAGCATTTTCTGGGAGTCATCTGTGCCTGCCTCCTGAGTGTTGAAACTAAAGACACACAACTGAATTCACATTGATTCTGGGGATCTGATCCCCAATCCTCATGTTTGCGTAGGTTGGCCTTAACCATTGAACCATCATGCCCAATTATCATTAACATTTTTATTTATTTATGAGTATTTATGTGTACGAGTGTTTTGCTTAAATTTATGTTTGTGCAATGAGTATATGTTTGATGCCCACAGAACTAACAAGAGTCTTCAGATACCTGGGAATTGGAGTTACAGACAGCTGAAAGGCATCATGTGGGGCCTGAGAACTGAACCCAGGTCCTCTGGAAGAGCATCTAGTGGTCTTTACCGCTATGTCATCCACCCAACTCTAACATTACTAAATTTTAAATAAAAAACCCTTATTGCAAAACTAATATCTATGCTACAGATTCAGCATTCACCAACTACTACAGAAAAGATCTGAATTAGATATTATGTTTTAGTAGAGGACCCTGCCACTGAGCAAATTATTTTGATTACAAAGATATTTTGTGTTCACTAATAGCGCAGGTACCGCTACTGGAACAACACAGGGAGTACCACGTCCCGTTCACAATAATGACATGCACATTCATGAAGCATTCCATTTTTTTCCTGCAAGATCATGTCTTGCAGTAATATCAGAAGCTATGCCTATAAAGTATTGTCATCATGACTGCCTAGACATGATCTGAACAATCGCAGCAACAGCAAACATGCCAAAGTGAACAGGAGGAAGTGCATCAGGCCTTAACTCTACAAAAAGTACTACAGGCAACTAAGGAAAGCTGAGAGCGGAAGAGGTAGTCTTTCCCAGGGAAGAGGCCACACTTTGGTTATCCAATACTAGATAGTCAGCCCTGAAAACATACATACAAGTAACTTTGTGCAGACCGAGCAGGGTCCATTTACGTATTGAGAAACATATGTGTATACACACACACACACACACACACACACACACACGAATGTGTGTATATACCAACAATTCATGAAAAAGGAAGCTATGAATTTGAACGCGAGCAAGGTACTGTATATGAGACGGTTAAAAAGAGGAAATGGAAGTGGGAAATGATATATTTGCATTATAATCTCAAAATTTAAATAAATGAGTACTTAAAAAGGAAAGACAGTTCTAATTCTTTGTCCACTGGAGAGGGAGTAACCTGCAAAAATAAAGATGTTTAAATATAACAAAAAGATATTTCTTTCTCATGGAAAAGACCACTTTCAATACTATGTGTGTAACTACAGAAGATCAAAGCAGATCCAATCTGGTCCTAAATTAGTTTCCTGATACATGTGGCCTCTTAGTAATAAATGTTTGCTGTTTGCCTTTTGTACTGAGTTAGGATTCCTGACATTGTGACAAACTCCTCAGATAAACAATTGACAAGAAGTAAGATTTACACTTCCTTCTACTTTGAGGGCTTTGGTACACAGGCATCTAGCCCCGTTGCTTTTAGGTGTTTGGGAAGGCTGGAGCAGCATGGAGGAAAGCCACATGCATGCCACACGGGCAGATTCTTCTCCACTGTGCTAATAAAGACTGCTTCCCGGGGGCAAACATGCATTTTCTTGCGCACTCTGGTGCCCTCTGAAACCTTTATTGAAGCTCCCTTAGATCAAACAGCATTCTATGTGCACCCACTCACTTCCTGCCATGTTCCTAATGCTAACCCAGTTTTCCATGGCTCCTTCCTGTCTACATGCACAACCATTTCCCTAAAAAACCAAAACACAAACCCTGTTTGTTTTCTGGCTCTTGGTGTTTCCATAGTAATTCACTCCCTTTACAAAAGCCTATCAACAAAGCTTGATTTCCACCTGCTTCTCCATATCCCTCTTAAATCATTCTTCCTAAAGACAACAAACTAAAGGAATAAACAACCACACAGTCAGCCTCCCAAGGAAGTAATGGTTTTCCCAGCACCATCTTCTCAGCATAGTATAAATCATTTGGAATATCAATGCTTAATGAATATATTTCAATGAAATAATGAAAATCACCAGTACACAGAAACCCTCCATTATCTATACATCTGGTACTGAAAATCATATAGTTTTTACATTTGAAATGTTTATACCAGTTTATGTAAATATTCAGATGCATAATGAGAAGACTGACTAGTTGACATACATCCTACCAGTTCTGAAGTCCTGTGAAGGCAGGTGTGCAATAAATTTTAGCTATATGGGTCAACACATAGCTATATGGATCAACAGGTTTAAGAAGAAATATTTTTACCAGTGAAGAATAAAATATTCAGCTACAAGGTGCACAGATTACTCTATGCAAATATGAGAAGAAAACAGAATTGTAGATGGCAGTGAGATCACTACTGTACTCCTAAAGAGACTAGAACATTCACAACGAAGTAAACTATGGCCAACTGAGGTTGTATCACATCCCATGGATGTAATACAAACCAATCAAGCCCACAAAAATAAATCTTTGCAAATTAGAACCATAATGTGCTAATTGTCAAGTAGAAACAAGTTTGATCTGGATTGACATCAAGGGAGATTCTTAAGGTGAGTCTTGATCATGAGTTCACTGCTGTGTGTTATTTCTGCAGTGCTATACCTTATGGATCTCTTCCTAGATGATTTCATCAAACAGCAAGTAAAACATTCTGAGTAAAATACTATTAGATCCTATTGGAATAAATAATAGTGTAAATTTTCACACCATTGATGGAGAACACTGTCTTCGATTGAGGAAAGCAACACCATGTAGCTGGCACGCTTATTCAGCCATCCCATGAAGAGGAAAAACTTCCCTCATCTTTGCAAAGTAGAGAGGTTCTCCATCACTTGTTGAGCCCATGAGTATCAGTGGGTGCTACAGGATGGTGACTGAGTGTCTCCATAGCTAATGTTACATGAGACCAGGCAAAGTGTCACGGCATAATCAAGGACACAGTCCTCCATGAGAAGTTTCTGGGCTTCATCCATGCTACCGATGAGCATAATAAAGGAACATGAAGCCAGTCTACTCGCCTGTATTTCATTCTCATGCTATGGTAGGGTAGGGTTTCCTGCAGCGTATGCCTGCAGTAGTTTCTATCTCAGAACTTGTCAATTCTAGCACCATTAATTTTCCCATTTCAAGGACCCTCTAAACCATTTTTCTTCTCTTATCTCCCCTAACTGTAGTCTAAGGAATTTTATTTTAAGTTTGGGAAAATATTCATCAGAAACATTTGGCATAACCTTTCTAATGGGCTTGAGCTCTTGGAATTAGAAATTATCAACATTGGGTGCTGGCAGTGTTCTTAACTTAGCTTTTTGATTTTAACATTCAAAATCAATGGAGCTTTGGGGATGTCAAAGGGCCAGGGGTTCTTTATTCCTCATTATTCTGGAAAGTTTCAAGTCAATTTTTCATTTAGTTTCCTCTCTGTTTTGCTAACCAGAGTTCCAAACTTGCCTATTTCTCATTTGTCACCCCACATCTTTCAGACGCTATAAATGTATGTGATCAACGGCACAGCCACGCACCAGCCATTTGTCAAGTTAATAGTCCTCTTGCCTTGAAAAGAAATGGAAATATTTCTTGTTCATTCTCTGTCCTCTTCAAAGACCCCTTGAATGTTTCTTGTTTCTTTTCTCTTGCCATTGTTTCTCCAATGTACTAGATTATTCTTTCAGATTTTTGTATTTTATGGTCTTGCAGTGGGAAATTGGAAAATGGCTATTCAATAAATTTCATCTCTTAGATTTTGACCTGTATTTCCACTTATCTCTAACTTCTAATTTCAACTATTATTTGATTTCAACAGCTTTTAGGTCCACGTTGGCATATGGGGCATTATATTACTGATGAATAAATACATAGTAAACATTACAAAAACTACCACATAAATTTAGAAAAACTAATAATTCCTGTATTCTTAGTATAAACTGTTATTGCTTTTCATGATTGACACTTCCAGACTAAATCAGTAAGTTTTCTAAACAAATTTGGAAGTATATGGTGGAATAATTATTAAAACTCCAAATAACAAAGCTTATAGCAATTCGGAATGATTCTGAAATCATTCAGATTATTTTCTACAGAGTCAAGGTAAGAAGAGATGGCTACTCTCAGGAACCAGAGACCATGGACAAGGAGCAAAGGCAGGGTTGAAAGGCAAAGGCATTGCACCCAGCCACCAGTAAGTGGTAAGATGCTAACTGTAGGAAAGGCATTGGTACCTGGTGAGAGAGGAGGCAAGAAGGTCAAACACAGCAGGAAGAGGGTTTCTATTATAATCAGGGCCACCCTGTCCGGAGACATCTGCTGTTTGTGCTGGCTTTCCAGTTTCTGCATGGTTTTAATACTAACTTGCACAGAGTTGCCTTGAAAGAAAAATGATTGTAAATGTTGTCCTCTGGCGCCATACACAAACTACAGCTACCATGAGTGAATGAAGTTCACTGGCTTGGTTTCAATTAGAAGTAACTGGATTAAAATATCTATAAATATGCACACATCTACATATAGCATACTGTACAGCTGCCTGCAAAACACAGTACTATACTAATAGCATAGCATCTTTTCATTTCTCCCTTCATATAGCTCCCATATGGCATTTCTTCCTCTTTATACTCTTTCCAGTTTCTTGCACCAGCTTGGGCACTCTCTAATAAACTCATTCACTTCCACAGTGAGCTTAGTAGAAATCCTTCTGCTCAAGGACAATAAATAAACATTGGTACATAGGTGACAGAGTGTGTGTGTGTGTGTGTGTGTGTGTGTGTGTGTGTGTGTGTGTGTAGAGGGAAAGAGAGAGATTAAAAAACTATGTAAATCATATTACTATTTAAAAATTTGTACCAAGAAAGGGACCCGATATAAGTGTAATGTTCAGATAAGGTGATCAGTTAAAGTCTCCTTGCGGGTGACAACAGAGCAAAGACCTGAATGAAATGAAAAAATGAAAAGAATACTCAGGGAAGCATGTGTGGAAGAATATCGGCAGGGAAGTGTATGCTAAGTGCATTTGTTTCTGAAGCCAGGGCTAACTTACAGTCACAGCAGCTGGAATGAAAGGATATGGGAGAGTAGTAGAAAATAATCAAATCTGACCTATAGTTTTAACTCGAGTGGCAGCTGTAGATACTGTTTGGAAAATACAATTTCTTGGCTACTACTAATGGAAGGAGTCAGCCAGTGACCCAGTCGAGAATTAATACAAGTTTAGGACAGGGTGGCAACAGCAAACATTAAATTCAAAATGCACATTAAGCTGATAGTGTTACTACAGAATAGCATGAAAACTGGAAGATAAAAGGGAAGACAAAGTGATCGCCCCAAGTTTGGATCTAACTAAAGTATGGAATGTGTCAAAGAAGTGCTATATGGTTTTCTAGTCCAGAGATTATGAGCATAAATTATCTAAGTAGAAACCTACTTAGGTTTACCTACTATCTAATATATATTACATACAACACACACAATATATATATATTTAATATATATATATATATATATACTTTAAGATGTGTAAAATTATCTAGTTTTGGTCTCAGTATCTTCCTCACCTCTCTGATATGCCAAATGCACCTTGCTTGGTAATGAAATCCAGTTGAGATTAAGACCCCTGAAGTTGTCCCATCTGCATTTCCCATGTCACTTGCCCACTAAGGCACGTGACTGTTTCCTTCACAGACTCCTTTCAAGTGCACCGCCTCCTACTCACAAAGTAACTTAGAATTCCACATCACGTACAGAAACTATGCTGAATGGGTTTCACTCAAATTTATACGATCAATGTTGCCAAAGCTCTGGGCATCTTAAGGGCTTCGCCAGCATGTTCACTAATGACCTATGTCACCAAAACACAGTGGGAGTGAGGGAGGTTAAGGCCTCCATGACGGAGAAAGAGTTAGCCCACTATAGTCACAGATAAATTTAAAACTGGACCTTCCAATACTAAAAAGATGCTAGATTTAAATAACAGGATCATCTTTTGTAATCTAAAATAACCTAGAGAGGGGATTTGGAGCATTGACTCAATAGTCCAGCACTATCTCCAGCCCCTGAGGCATTCATGGAAACATACACAGACATATTTGCAAGCAGAACAACCATATACACAAAATTTTAAAAGTAAAAATAGACCAATTTTTAAATAACCAAAAATGAGATAAGCTAGAAAATGTTTTCTGTAGCACAAAAATCTTTTTTACCCTGATTGGGAAAAAAAAAGTCACACAACCCAGAATTCATTTCTGTGTATGGTTTCTGCTGCAAGTGTCTTTTCAAATAAAAAATTATAACAGGTTCTCAGAAACAATTTATACTTTAAAAAAAAAAAGCATTAACTCTGAACTTGGACCTTCAAGCCTGAAGGCACAAGGATAGGTCAGTGGTATCCTGCAGTCATTCGGGATTCTAGAAAGAGCAAAACTTTGAAGGAAGGATATACCATTGTCCTTCAGGTGAGGGCAATTGTACCTGAGAGAAAGCAATCCTGCTTATCACCTCAAGTGATAACAGAAAGAAGGACCTTCTTTGCAGACCCTGCAAAAGGAGCTGAAACAACAATCAATATGACATACCTTGACAACGGCAGCCTAATTATGTCCTTTGCCCTGTTCTTTTCTATTGGAACAGAAACCTCACATGGGTACCCTAAAGACAGACCTGGGGTCACTAGACCCCTGTATTCTGCCCAACACAGCCACAGGAATTAAATCTCCTCTCTGTTTATTTATTTATTTTTCATGATTCATCTCTTACTTGACATGTTGGGGCAGATGACGGAGCTGTTGCCACTTCCAGAGCTGAGAGTTTCACCCCAAATCTCTTTACACTCCGTTCCAAATACTTCAGCAGCATATTAAGTCATTTACTCAGAACAGTAAAGTATTAAGAAACCTTTTTCTCCCAGCGATAACGCAAATAATACAGCAATGTGATATTAGCTGGTAGACGGCAGAGTTCCGTCGTAGGCATTCAGCGTGATTCGGTCAGAACTGAAAGTTCATTTATCAACACCTTATGAAAACATATACAGGACCTGGAAGAAGAACATGGGTTTATTTACTGACCTGACCCGAAGTGGAGAATGAGAGAAATTCTCAGTCTTTCTTTCCTTTGTCTACAACAATCTACAGCTGTAAAAACCAAAGTCCAGAAAGCAGACACACTAGATTCAGCTGTGAGCTAAGAACAGGGACATAAGTTTGTCCTCTCACACTAGGACTCCTGTTGTTGGCTTAGCCCCACCCCCTGTATGAAATTTCCTGAAGAAATTCTAATCTGTAGAATGACAATTTTAGAAAATTGAAAGGAGAAGTCCCAAAAAGTTTCAAATTTACAATCTTGGCAGGGACATGGCAGTTGTTGTTCACGGAATATTAATTCAGAACACATCGCTGCTAGTTTTATACTTTGCGGATCAACTTGCCACCATCTCTTCAACAAAGCAGCAGCTGTTTGGGTTTTAAATATTCACATTGCGGGGGGGGGGGTGTAATAGCAGACACACTTACGGAAGCATAAAATCATGTATATATAAACACAGATTGATAGCACCATTGTTATGATGTGAACCTGCATCACTAAGCCACGTTGAGCAATTACTTAACTCTTAGCTCACTCCTTGTCCTTGCAGATGTCAGGGAAACATGATTGAAATAAAACCTTTTCCCAAACCAGACTTCAGAAGATGAAAGAAGAAAAGGAACAAGTTTATTATTAGACAGGCCTTTGTGATTCAGATCACATTCAGTATACAAGGGGCTTTTGAACCCAAAAAACAAAAATAAAACAAAAAAAACCACCTCTTTTATGTAAGCAAGCAATAAGCATTATGTATAAATTCTGGAGATAAAGTGTACACCTCAGGTAAGATGACTTGACAGTGCAATCTGTCATGTGGAGCTCATCCTTGTCCATGCCGAATTTCCTTGGTAATTTGCTGACCATCTGTTAGCTAATTGGCTTTGTCCAGAAGAAAAGTAACTTCCTGCTAAATTTATTACACACATAGTTCTGCAACTGAGAGCAAGCCATTTGCCAGTGGAAGGCATCTGTCCTCTCAGAGACCTGGAGAAGGGGAAGCTTGCCTCCTGAATGTCTGCATTCTAAAGAGATGCTTCCAGTCTTTGATGTAAAATTTCTGTGCCAGAAAGCTGCCAACCAATAGTCTTATTTAGATTTTAAAAGACATAGATATACCCAGGAGTGGTGGCACATGCCTGCAATCTCAGCACTCAGGGAGGCAGAGGCAGGTAGATCACTGTGAGTTCAAAGCCAGCCTAGTCTACAAAGCAAGTCCAGGACAGCCAAGGCTACAGAAAGAAACCCTGTGTGGAGGAGGGAGGAGAAAACAAAAAAAAGACATAATGAAAGGACCAGGCAAACTTCATTTTGAAAAAGAAACTCCTTTTTGTGTTAAACCTAGCCAAGGGCTGAACCCAGATTCCAGAAAAACCACAAAGTAGTCTAAACAGGAAAATATTCCCTAGCAATACAATCAGCTCACCATGGGAAAGTCCAAATATACTCTCTGCTGGTCAAGATGACCAGCAGGTGGTCTGACACATAGCAACAACCAATTAGGAAAAGCCAGGCCAAAGGTCCCAGTGCCCCATGACTATTTCAACCAATCTTTTCTATTCGTCAACTTGCCCCTGCACCTATTACCCAACCATGAAACACCAAGGCTTATAACTCACTGATTGCAACTTTTCTGCCCAAATGTCATTCAATCATATACTGTAAAACCCATTTTTTTTTTTGTCTAAAACCTTTATAAAAAACTCTCTCAATTGAGACTTGAGGGCACTTCCCTGCATCTGTTTTCCAATGCATGGGATGAGTAACCCGGGTTTGAACCTGCAATAAAGACTTCCTTGCGATTGCATTTGGATTTGGCTCTTGGGTGGTCTGTTTGGGGAGTCTCTCAAAACTTTGGGCATAACAATAGAAATAGGCAGATTTGGGCCAAGGGGTGCCTCTCAAACTAAGGCACTAGCCAAGGACAATACAGGCGGTAAAATTTAAACCCCTACCCAGATCTAGCCAATGGACAGGACAGTCTCCACACTTGAGTGGAGAGTGGGATATGACTTTCTCATGTACTCTGGTGCCTCACATTTCACTATGTCCCCTGGAAGGGGAGACCTAGTGGCACTCAGAGGAAGGACAGCAGGTTACCGAGAAGAGACTTGATACCCTATGAGCATATATAGGGGGAGGTAATCCCCCTCAGGAACAGTCATAGGGGAGGGGAATAAGGGGAAATTGGGAGGGAGGGGAGAATGGGAGGATACAAGGGATGGGATAACCATAGAGATGTAACAAGAATAAATTAATAAAATAAAATAAAATAACAATAGAAATAGAGAAAAATGTGTTTCCAGCTAGGAGGCCTGCCTGGTTATAGGAGGTGACCATTTCATATTCCATATTTCCTATCAATAGGAGTACCCTTGTAGATTCCTGGGAGTTTCCATTGTCATAGATTTCTATATTTCTAGCTTGCCTCAGAGATACCCACCCAGCCACACACACATATTGATTGCAATTCTCTCTCCATGACTTTAGAAAATATTTTGACCGTATCCACATACTGTCCTTTTCATGTAAGTTACAAACCAAAACAAAAATAATTAAGACTAAAATAACGTTCTGTGAAAATAATTCTCACTCATCTTTTCCTGACTTCTTTTTATTGATACTTTTATACATGTGTATATATTTTGGTCAAATCCATACCATATTCTCCTCCCTAAATTCCTCCCCCTAATCTCAACATTCCCCATGCTTATTTCATAGGTTTCTAAAACAAAACCAAACCACAAGTCCAGTCCTGTATACTGGTGTAGGACCATTCATTTGCTATAGAACAGGTACCATTTAGGGGCCAATTCCAGAGGAAAACTTATTCTTCCTTCCTCATAGCAGTCACAAATTTCTAGTCACTTCTTGGCTAGAGGTGCAGGAACTCCACGTGCCCCTCCCCATTCATGCTCATATTTAGGCTGATTTGGCTTTGTATAGATCTTTTGCATGATGTAATCACATTTGTTTTTGCATTAATGTATGAGATGACCCTGTCATGTCCAGCAATAATTTGTCCTCAAGTTGGCCACAACTTCTGATTCTTACAATATTTCCACCCTTCTTCTGCTATAATACCTGAGCTTTTTTTTGGGGGGGGGCTGTGATATAGACATTCCATTTAGAACTGAGAACTCCACACTTTCTTAGTCTCCACACGTTGTCCAATTATAGGTTTCTGTATTAATTGCCCATCTGCTGAAAAATAAAACACTCCTTGAAGTTTGAATTTTAGGGACAATTTAATATGATTTACAAAATAATAACATTATGTTCTCCCTTAAGACCTCAGTCCTATTTAGTGACAGGTTCTTGGCTCAGCTAATGGTGCCAGGAGCAGAGTCCATCCATGTAACAGACTTTACATTTAACCTTGAAGTGGTTGTTTATGCCCATGATATTTTGTGCCACTATTGCACCACCAAGCATATACTGCCAGGTTAGTCATTATTGTATCTGGCAGGAGTTACAGCTAGGTAAGATTATTGAACACTTTTCTTTCTCAATATAAGAAATAGAACATTCTAGCACCTTTAAAACTAACCAGTATTGCCAGATATGGCAGCACATGCCTTTAATCCCAGCACTCAAGGAGACAGAGGCAGGCTGATCTCTGTGAATTCAAGGCCAGCCTGGTAACTCCAGGATATCCAAGGATACACAGAGAAACTCTGTCTCAAAAATAAATAAATAAATAATAAAATGAACAAACAAACAAACAAAAACAAAACCTAATCAGTGTAGATAGATGATGAGGTTTCCAGGCTGCCACCAACTTGACTTTCCAATGGCCTATGACTCTGGAATGTGGTGTCTTCAGCAATAAGATTTTATCATCTTATCATCAAATTTTCTGGGAGAACCAATGACAATGGCTATAGCCTACAATTTGCGGTAGATTCATGACTATTTACAACAATTAATATAAACCAAAATTATTGTTCATTAATTACTATGTCATAGAAAGTCTTAGCTAAATTTAGTTGTATTAACTTTTTATATATTCTGTCATACTGGAGCCTGTTATAATTTATTATGTGACCTTTCTTCTTACTAACTTTATCTCATTTACGAGTATAACCTCTCATCCTCTTACAACTTTACTGTATACTTTTTTCTTTAATGCTATTTTTGTAATGGTTTTCTCTTTCTCTTAGCATCTCACAGCATTTTTGTAGACTTAAAGTTTTACTCTGGGTGCCCTTCAGAGTGAGGTATAGTGATGCTTTATGAAGAAGTCAAATCCCAAAACAAAAATACACAAAGCACATCAGGATCCTGACAAAGTTTGCTTACAGGACAAGGGATGGAGTGAGGTAACACAGAAAGGAAATATACATACACACAAATGATGACCACTTGGTTTGGAGGGAAGACTCAGCATCTTAGTCAAATACATATAGCTTTAAGAGATATAACCTGTAATCATTTACACTGATAGTTGAAACATCCATCCTGAAAACTGTAATTCAAGTCCAAACTCTGTCATCTGTAAGCTCCTTAGATATGTAAAACTCTACATCGAATCTACATTGAAAGTATTTTCTTTAAATTACTTCTCCTAAGTAGAAAATATAATTGGAATTTTAAAATGTCAAATCTTAAGCTAACTAAAGAAAAATAAGTATTTTCATCCAAATTTAGGTATAATAAACCCTTGGATGATTTACAGAAATTTTTTAATCTTTTCAAAATCTATAATGAATCATATCTCACAACGATTTAGGTGATGCTGGAGATGCAAGATGTTTGCATTTCTTTTATGGTAATATTAAACATTGAGCAATGTTTTATGGTTATTTTAACTTTCAATAATCCATGACAGTGAGAGAAAACTCCAAATGTGCCTGTCCAATGCTGGCATCTTTACTTGCAATGCATTGCTTAAGTAATTCCTGCTCTCAGTTACCGTGTGTGTGTGTGTGTGTGTGTGTGTGTGTGTGTGTGTGTGTGTATGTGTGTCTGTGTGTGTCTGTGTGTGTCTGTGTGTGTGTCTGTATGTGTTGTGTGTATGTGTGTGTATATATATATATACATGAAATCACATTTAATAAGAAATTCAAAAATGTTCTTAGAGAGCATCTCATCTTCTTTTGCATAAACTTTAGGGTAGGCTAACACTTTCCCTCTGTCTCTAAAACAAATGACACGCTCACTGGTTCTAGACGTTTGTTTCCTTGGGTAAGTAATGCAGTAGTGACAAGTTTCCTGAGAAGGAGAGTGAATGTGCACGGAAGAAGACTAGCATAGGCAGAGCTGAAGTGGTCTGAACTATAATTACAAGTCACTCCTCTGGGAGAGTTGGAGGCTTTCCCAGCATGACGTTAAGTTTTCAAAGTCATACAATGTTGCAGACACTGTCTTTTAGTGTTCTGCTTCAAACTGTTAGCTACAGAAGATGGACCTTTCCATTCTGGAATTAATAACGAAATTTCTGAGTTAAATTCCAGAATGCTGGCTTCAGGTAGGATTAAAAGCTGTTACCGAAAAGGCCACAAAGCTTTGAAGCTCTGAAAGTAGAAATACACTGGAAGTTCATTCTGGAAGCAGAGTCCCTTCATCTAGCTCTGGTTTTCTTTACTATGCCTGCTGGCTTCGATCTGTCTCATTTTCTTCCATTAACTTCCATGAATTAACTATTAGCTATAGTCTTTAAGAATCAGTACTCGCCTCTCTTCAGTTTGGTACTTTCTTGCTCAATGAGGAAAACGATTGTTCATCTGAGGATTAACTGTGGTGGAAACAAATGGCCATAATAATTGGAACCGTCACCCCTTAACTTATCTGGAAGAATCTCCCCGCCCCTTTGTTTTTCATATTGCAGACATTTCTCTGAGTCAGCCTACACTTGTATCCTTTAATCACCTGACAAGTGCAATGAATCACTTAATCTCATGGGTTGTACCTTCTGAAATCTTTAGTACCTTGACTTTCCCTCCATCCACAGCTAAAGCTCTCATGACATTGCCATCCAGTATCTGAACCCCCACAGCTGTCTAACTGTGTTACTTATTGCTCATTTCCTCTTGTCCCAGTATGTTTCTATGCAACTGCTCGAATCTAATTTTTCCACATGACCCCTTCACTTAAAATCTCTTCTTTTTTGTACTATAGCATGTATCAAGTCCAAATCTCTTTATATGTCATACAGATCTGGGCATTACCTAGACGCTGTCTGTTTTCCAACCTCATCTGCCTTTAAATAATGTATCTTCTAGAACATATGAGCTCTAGGCCATTCAAAATACTTCTACTTCTCCAACTTTGTTTATTATGATAACTTTGTTCTCATAATGTTCCCTCTTGCAAGCACATTCACCCTAGTCTGGAAATAGTCTTTGCTGTTATTCCATGAACTGTCTAAGAGGTACCTTGTAGGAAATCCTTCCAGACAGCTAACTGTTAAAGGAGTACCTAATGAGAATGCCTCACTGTTCTCTCAGAGACATTAGTTTGTCTGTATTGCAATTAGCCTAGGAAGCAGAGGGATAGAGAAGAAATGAAATGGCTCACAGACACTGTAATAAGATGCACAGGTCCTGCCCAAGTTCCGGCCGATGGGGATCTCAGCACAGAAACAGGGAATGGAAGCTATTTGGAATGGATACTTGGTGGCAAAAAGAAAACTAGTTTTCTCCCAGTGAAGTATCATTGGGCAAATGAACCAACTGTGAAGTGTCATTGGGCACATCAACCAACTCCACGGCAGGTCCTAAGCCGAGGAGTGGCTGACAACACAAGGGAGACCCTATGTTTTGTTTTCTGTTGTGTGGGCTTCTTATTTGTTGTGGCATGTTTTTGTGCATGTTATTGTGTTTTTGTTTGTTTTGATGTTTGTTTGTTTGTTTGTTTTTTTAAGAGGAAGAAAAAACATGGAGTTGGTTGAGGGAAAGGAGGCGGAGAGGATTTATGAAGAATGGGAGGGGACACGTGATCAAAATGTGTGAAGAAATGTTTAATTAAAACATGAAAATAAGAGCACCAACAAACTTATGTGGGAGGGAACACTTCGAGAGGGAGAATGAATATGATTAAAACACATTGTATGGAATTTTCAAAGAAATAATACAAGAGAAAACAAAAAGGGGGAAAGAAAATAGGAGTAATGACTAGAACTCATAAAGTAGAATCATGCATAGGGATTAGGATGCTCGGAACATGGCACAGGCTGTAAGTGGCACACACTCTTAGAATATGCCATATGCTTTATTATCTCTCCATGCTTCTCTGATTTTTATCTCAGCATATATAAAAGTCTTGGAGTGCCACAGTTTATGACTCTATCTTCTCCTAGACCATGAATTCTTCAGAGATGGAACAATGTCTATATTATTATTCACATATACATATATGTGTGTGAATAATTATATAGTTATACATGCAAATATACATACACACATACACACACACACACATATATATATATCACTGCCAGTATCGTGTGTTATCCTTCTATATGTGAGAGATTTGAGTCTATGAAAAATGACTAAATAATTATTCAACTTCTTAAAACTTTCTTTTTGATCCGTAGTTGTCCCCAAATTGTGACCATCTATAACATCTGCTTAAGAATGAACTAATCATGAACTTACAATTGAGCCAGCTAATAATACCCATTCAATGTTCTATAAGAAGGTTTAGGGAGCGTCGGGGAGTCCGAGCGCTGAGGCCCCAGGTCTTGAGGAATGAAGATCTGAATACAAGGCCATGGCTAAACACCTGAAGTTCATTGCCAGGACAGTGATGGTTCAAGAGGGGAACGTGGAAGGTGCATACAGGACCCTGAACAGAATCCTCACCACCGACGGGCTGACTGAAGTCATAAAGCGACGATGCTACTACAAGAAGCCTTGTCGCCGCCGCCAGCAGGAGAGCTATGAAACATGCCAAAGGATCTACAACATGGAAATGGCTCGGAAGATCAACTTCTTGATGCGGAAAAACCGTGCAGACCCATGGCTTGGCTGCTAAGGCCTGGGGTAGACGGCCCACGCTAATCCTGTGTCCCAGGGATAGATGGCCCACGCTAATCCTGTGTCCCAGGGATAGACGGCCCACGCTAATCCTGTGTCCCAGGGATAGATGGCCCACGCTAATCCTATGTCCCGCTCTTTTCTATCTCGCTAGTTCACAGTGGACACTTTCTTCTATTAAAAGGAAGAGTATGAATCAAAAAAAAAAAAAAAAAGGTTTAATGTTGGAAAAAATGTAAAAACAAAGAAAAAAGCTTTTTTTTTCTTTTTCTTTGTTAGTAGGGAAGGCTGGAAAGCCAAAGGGCATGGGAGAAGCTCTAAGGACCCAGAGCATCTCTTGTATTGAGCCAACCAGCATCGAGTATCTGAACAAGGCAAAGGTTTCACTTTGATAGTTCTGGAAACATCTTAAGCACAGCTGATTCTTCAGCCCCAGCAAAGCAGAACCACAGAATCTTAACTTAAAATAGTGAATGACCCTGATAGAATCTTTAAACTCCCCCCTGAAACCTCACAAGTCAGGCCTTCATCTGCAGCAGTGCTCTCAACATTCTTATCTTCCAAACTCCCTCAGACTGGCTCTCTGAGCTCTCAACACTCAACTGGAACACTAGTTCAAGGTTCTAAGGCCCTTCCACATTCCTCACAAAACTGTGGCCAGGGTGTGTAATATGGTGGTTTGAATTTAAATGACCTCCATAGGTCTATATGGATAGCACTATTAGATGTGGCCTTTTTGGAGTGGGTATGGCCTTGTTGGAGGAAGTGTGTCTGTAGGTGGGCTTTAAGCTCTCAGTTTATACTCAAGCCCAGGCTCAATGGCTCACAGAGTTCTTTTTGTTGTTACCTGTAGGTCAATGTGTAGAGCTCTCAGTTCCTTCTCCAGCACCACGTCTGCCTGCTTGCAACCATGCTTACCTTCCGCTATGACCATAATGGACTAAACCTCTGAACTGTAAGCCATCCCCATTTAAGTGTTTTCCTTTATAAGTGTTGCTATAGTCATGGTATGTCTTCACAGCAATAGCAATCCTAACTGAGACAGAACTTAACAAGCTTTTCATCTTAAGAAATAACACATTCTCCACCGTTAAGTGGAGAAGGGGATCTGACTTTCACACAAACTCTGGTGCCCCATATCGGACCATGTCCCTTGGATGGGGAGGCCTGGTGGCACTCAGAGGAAAGATAATAAGTCACCAAGAAGAGACTCGATACCCTAGGAGCATACACAGGGGGAGGAGGTCCCCCTCAGTCACAGACATAGGGGAAGGGAGTAGAGGGGGAAGCGGGAGGGAGGAAAGAAAGGGAGGATACAAGGGATGGGCTAACAATTGAGATGTAATATGAATAAATTAATAAAAATGTCAAAAAAAAAAGAAATAACACATTCCAACCTCCTTGAAGTGGAAAGGTCTGTTGTACAGACCATTCCTCTTTGACCTTAGGTATATCACCTGTCAATCTTCTGTCCAGGACCACCACTCAGGAAGCTGATATATTTAAAGGCAGACTCAGAAGAAAGGAGGGATAATTCCCTCTTTACTGAAAGTATGCTTTTACCTCCCAGAAGCATCATGGTCCAAGCAGTTGCTTACAAAGATTCACTTACAGATTTTAGCCACTTTTCTGAGTTCTAATTCAAAAAGTATAGTTTTTTCCTATCTCTTCTTTGGATTTGACCCAGGTCCTGAGCACGTCTGACTCTCTGGGCACTCTTACAATAGATAAAGAACCCAGCACCCTACGAGGCAGCTGTGTTCAGCCCATCATTAAAGAGCCTGCTTGCTTGCTTAGATCTCGAAGGATATGATATGTTTGTCTATCCATCTCCAGCATTTCCCTCCCAGCAGATACCAGAATTTATAGCTTGCTTGCCCTGTTGTTATAAACCACTGATTTTAATAGCACTTCTACATGTGTTCTCGGCTTTTCTCCTGTGTTAGCACAGGTGTGCATTTAAGGCTGGCCTGTGGGCACTGTTTCCTCAGGTAACTCATAGGAATGTGATTCCACACTTCTTGCATTGTACAGTAATATGGTCTGCATGTGGATGGCTCAGCAGATATTTGTTGAGTAAATGAACCAACTGTGTAACTGATTAAAGTTTATTAATGCAACATCCAGGTCCTGCCAGCATGTTTATAGTATTTAAATAAGAAGTGTGCTTTCTGTCTGGAAGGTGTTCCAATCACCTACTTTTAGAGTTCCCAGAGCCTCTCCCGTTTCATGATCATTATTTCATCACTTTTCAGTTTGGTGGCTATATAATAACTTTATAATAGGTTTGAAAATCTGACTCAAAGATGGACTATAGTACCAAGTGTTTTTTGACTCAATGCTAGACACCTGTTATAATAGTCATAATAGACATTGACTTTCCCACAATGCTCTTAGTTTGCAAAGTTTGTCCTGAGCAATTATTAGCAGCACCAAGTCTCCATCCCCAAACTTTCCACAGTACAATTATAAATGATATATCGACTCTAATAAATGCAGCTCCACACCCACACTCTTCAGGAAGCCGTATGAATCCTTCTGAGACCTTCATCCCTACACCCTTGAAAGATGTACCCATTCATTCTTTATTTTCTTGTCATGCTTAGATATCTGTAAGCTTTTACATGAACAGCACACACTTCCTCATTGTCACCACCCGTGCTCGGGACATCTCCATTACTTCGTCCCACAGACCACTTCTATATGATCCTCCAAGTTCAAATAGATTCTACATGATTCTAGAATCCCTCTGTGATCCTAACTTAGGTCAAGTAATCCTTTTTTAATACTATATCTCTTTATGTTTCTACTAAGTACAACAAAACTAGAATGTTGAAAGTAGACAATACAAGCGGTAAACTTTAAACCCCTACCCAGATCTAGCCAATGATCAGAACAGTCTCCACACTTGAGTGGAGAATGGGATATGACTTTCTCACGTACTCTGGTGCCTCACATTTGACCATGTCCCCTGGAGGGGGAGACCTGGTGGCACTTAGAGGAAGGACAGCAGGTCACCGAGAAGAGACTTGATACCCTATGAGCATATACAGGGGGAGGTAATCCCTCTCAGGAACAGTCATAGGGGAGGGGAATAAGGGGAAAATGGGAGGGAGGGAAGAATGGGAGGATACAAGGGATGAGATAACCATTGAGATGTAACAAGAATAAATTAATTAAATAAAAAAAGAAAAGGAAAAAAACAAACAAACAAAAAAAAGAAAGTAGAATAGGCAGAAAGTCAAGAAGGCAAAGGAAGGAAGGAAGGGAGGGAGGGAAGGAGGGAGATAGGCAGGAAAGAAGAAAGTAAAACTTGTCTCACAAATTTGAAATGCTTTTAAAATGCTGGCTTACCACCCGCATATAGTATTTCTTCCAATATAATTACCATATTCATTATAAAGATTATAATCAATATCTGGCCTGCAATATATATTCTTATGACCAACATTTTGTCTTGTTTTCAGAGTCCTGTAATTGGTGGTTTGGTTCCATTCATTTTACCAATAAAGGCTCAGACTTTCTCCACAACCTTATAGCTGTGTTTAGGCAGTAGTTTTCATCATTGTTAAATTAAAATCCAGGTGTATCCAAGATACAGTCAGGAACTATTTTTTAAGCAATTTTAGTGACAGCTGTTCACAGCAGCAGCTTCTCAGTTTGTGCTGGCACACACACATATGGATAATTTAAATCATAGGTTTCTGCACTGAAAGGTATTTGATGTCACAGAGGAGTGTGACCCTGCCCATATTATATCAGCAGTAACTGAAAAGAAAAGTGGTCAAAACGAAGCTCTGCTCTCATGGACATTGCTGATTGGTCTACGTTTTTCTCTCTGCCTCTCCAAGCCTCCCCTCTGCCTTTGTCTGCCCTGTTCTTTCCCTGAGAGATTGATGTTCCTAGATTCCACATACTTCCTTTCCTACTCAAAGCTCCCAGCTGTGCTTGGAGTCTGGCAGCACTGGCAAGCACTCTGAGAGAGGAAGAGAGATGTGATAGCTTTTCTTGTTTCTCCTTTTCTGTTTCCTTTCTACCCTCTGCTTGGCTGAGACTCTCTGAAGAGAGGCTAGGCCTGCAGCTCCCTTTCTTGTAGTTCTGCCTCTCAGTAGGTAGGATAACCCATTCTCTCCTCCTGCCCATTTGATTTTAAGTGTGGTTGCCATTTTTCTCCCCTTCTTTTGCCTGGGTGCCTCCTTCATTGATTTCTTTTTATTTGAAATAGTGGGGGGAATGAATTCTGTTTCCTGCTGGGAGCTTAGCTGAAGAAGACACAGTGTCTTCCTATTAGATATTTTCAAAATCTCTATTATACAAAGTATATTAAGTGAGAGTCAAACTAGCAACATATAATAAAGCACCTCACTCAAATGACTTAAATGAGAGCTAGCGGTGTAGACTATGCGATGGAATTTGCTAAAATGTATGAAGCCCTGCATCTAATTCTTAACATTGTGAAAATTAAAACTTAAAGATCAGAAGGACCTAAATTAATTAAGGTTTATTAATTTTGCATAACAAGAAATCTTGAGGTAGATGGCCACCAATTAATTTTGGCCTTTACAGTGTAGGATCTGACATTTCCTTGGCTCACTTTGCCTTTATTTTAGGATCATGTGGTGACTCCTTTTAGCTCCTACCATTTCATTTAATCATGGCAAAGGACTCATGCTGTGTTTTTCCTGAGTGAGAACTTGATTTCCTGCAGCCTGCTCTCAGCTAACAGATACCCAGTATCTTTGCCTTTTTGGTTGAATTATGTCCTTCAAAAATACAAATGTTGAGAAGACTGAAGAGATGATGTCTTGGTTGGGGTTTTACTACTGTAAAGAGACACCATGACCAAGAAAACTCTTATAAAGGAAAACAATTAATTGAGGCTGGATTACAGTTTCAGAGCTTTAGTCCATTATCATCCTGGTGGGCAACATGGCAGCATCCAGGCAGACATGATGCTGGAGAAGGAGCTGAGAGTTCTATGTCTTGATCTGCAGGCAGCAGAAAGGGACAGTGTGCCGTACTGGCCGTAGCTTAAGACTAGAAGATCTCAAACTCTGCCTCCACACTTCCTGCAACAAGGCCACACCTACTCCAACAAGGCCACACATCCTAATAGAGCCACTCCCTATGGGCCAAGCATTCAAACACATGAGTCGATGGGGGCCATTCCTGTTCAAACTACCACAGGTAGCCCAGTGGCTTAGAGCACTGGCTGCTCCAATTCCCATCACCAACATGGTAGCTAACAGCCATTTCTAACTCCAGCTTCAGGGCATCAGATGCCCTCTTCTGGCTTCTAAGGGTACTGTAAACAAGTACTGCATATAGATACACATGCTAACAAAACACTCATATACATAAAAAATGAAATTAGGTATTTGTGAAAGTGACAGTAAGTAAAGCAAACAGAAATATAGGAACTTATGCTAATAAAGAGGAAAAGTCATAGAACTTAGATGGAAAGAGTGAGAATTTACATTTAAGTGTTGAAAATGTCCATAATCAATAAGGGTTAAAGAGAGCAGCTGTACGTTAGAATCACTGAGATCAAAATGATGGACTTGAAAAAGTACTTTTTCTATAATTTTCAGCATTTAGTTTTTCAATAACAAGCACTACATGTTGAAAAAAAAAAACAGGAAAATTAAATAAAGAGTGAAAACGTTAGTTACATTTGCATCATTCGGGGGCAAATTTCTTCTTACTCAGATTTTCACATCCTCGGAAATAAACTATTATTTCATGATAGAAAAGCTACATGAGGCCTGGCTGAAATAAAGTCTTACAGATGAGTCTGGTTTCTTGTGAGCATACCGTTAACGTTTAAGGGTCTTGATCAGGTTCGTTTTCTCTGCCAGTTTTTAAAAGCCAGGGGAAACCTCAAGTGAAACAGGAAGCAGTGGGGAAAATCTCAGACCGAGCTGCCAGAATCAACCACTGAATACAGACTTTTATTAGGAATGAGGAAGAGAGAGGGGGGGAGGAAGAGGAGGAGGAAGAGGAAGAGGAGGAGGAGGAGGAAGAGGAGGAGGAGGAAGAGGAGGAGGAGGAAGAGGAGGAGGAGGAAGAGGAGGAGGAGGAAGAGGAAGAGGAGAAGGAAGAGGAGGAGGAGGAAGAGGAGGAGGAGGAAGAGGAGGAGGAGGAGGAGGAGGAGGAGGAGGAAGAAGAAGAAGAAGAAGAAGAAGAAGAAGAAGAAGAAGAAGAAGA
>OU015743.1:118241755-118286309 GCA_907169655.1 Acomys percivali
GAAGAAGAAGAAGAAGAAGAAGAAGAAGAAGAAGAAGAAGAAGAAGAAAAGAGGGCACACATGCAAAGTCACTGAAGAGCAGGGAGGGTACTTGGGAACCCAAAATCTGGTCACTCTTTGAGGGCTGTTTTTGAAGGGATTTTGAGGGGTCTTCTGTCATTCCAAGTCCTATGGTGGGCCTGGCCCCCGCATCTGACAGGTTGGCCCAGGATCTGCTTGCCTCCAGAGAACAGATGGACCTTGAGATCAGAGGTCCTGTTTCTCACTCAAGCATGGCTAAAGCACATTGGGGTTGAGACTTGTGTGTTGGGCACAAAGCCATGCTCCCAGCCTTTCCAGGGGGAGGTGGAAAATGAGTTCCCACAACACAGTGGGTATTAACAGTGCCTTTTAGAATGAAATTGAAGGTCTCATTAGGCAACGGAGACTCAACATCCTCACAAGATGTAAAAGTGTTACAGCTCTTCGTGCCAAGGTCATGGCAAAAGAGGACAAACGCCTGAACCAGCCAAAAGGCAATGCAATTGTCAGTGTCAGAAGACAATGGAAACTTGGGATCTCCAACTACAGTGTTCCAGCTCTCTGGTTCGTCTACCGAGCCAGCCACTGCAGGGGGAAGCAGAATCCACTGGCAGACAGGGTGAAACACAGGTCGGCGCTTCCCCGGCGGAAGTGGGAGTGGGGGCTGAGGGGGCTGTGGGTGGCAGCACCAAGCTATCGGTAGTGGTTGAGCAGGCCCTAGCAACTGCAAAGGCAGTTCGCCCATTGCTGCCGACCACTGGGTATTGAGCAGCGCCCTCCCCACCCCATCCCAACTCACCCCCAAACAAATGGAGTCTCAGATGATCATGGTGGAGGAAGGGCGAGCAAGAGAGCATGACCCCTAGCACAAGAATGAGCATGATACCCTATGAGCATATACAGGGGGAGGAAGTCCCCCTCAGTCACAGTCATAGGAGAGGGGAGTAGGGGGAAAATGGGACAGGGGGGAGGAATGGGAGGATACAAGGGATGGGATTACCATTGAGATGTAATATGAATAAATTAATAAAAAAAAGAAACAAGACATAGTTGGCATGGAGGGAGGGAGGAATGGGAGGATACAAGGGATGAGATAACAATTTAGATGTAATATGAATAAATTAATAAAATATATTTTTTAAAAAAAGAATGAGCATGAGCACGAGAAAACACCCACAAGCATCCCTCCCCCCTGCTGCAAGCCAGCCAGCCTTTATTTTTATTTATTTATTTATTTATTTATTTATTTATTTATTTATTTTTTTGGAGCCTGAGATATAATTTTTTTAATTAATTTATTCTTGTTACCACCGAGAAAAGACTTGATACCCTATGAGCATATACAGCCTTTATTTTTAAAACATTGGTCAGTGGGGGAGGGGTGTTGAGGATGAATGTGTCTGATTTGCTAGGGCTAAGGATGCCAGGATACTTAATCTACATACAGTGGTACAGGACCTCATTTACATGCAGTAGTATGGGGCCCTATCACAAGAAAGAGAAAACAGTATTTAATTATACTATGTGTGAGGGGATGACTCCTAGGTACAGTTTAGGGCTATTTGCTGGAGGCTAGGATCTCAGCTCGGGGTGGGGTACTTCGGGGAATTCACTGTGTTTATCAGGAATGGGTCGGGCCTGTATTTTTCTTTTAGGGCCATATGATACCCCTTACAAAATCTGGGGTTACCAGATCAGGTAGAGTGAGAACACCACTGAGAAATGGGAGCCTGCCTTCATAGACAGAGTGGGAAATGGCTATGAGGAGAAGTCAGATTTCAACCTTATGCAGCAGAGTCCCACAGTCTTCCTCTGTTAACTTATGCTTAGTCAGTTTGAACAAAGACAGAGAAGCTGTGGGCTCCAAGCTTTGAGCAAAACAGGTTCTGATCTAGCCTTGAACTTGTCACACTGATCCACTGGAAGATGAGCCCTGATGGTAGGGAATAAAGGATGGGCCTTTAAGTGTTTGTCTCCAGTCAGGAGTTGGCTATCTCTATTACCTGTTTATGGCCCTTCTTTCTATCCATCTGCCTGCCAGACAGGGATCTGTCTAACTCTTAGCCTTTCAACATTTTCAGTATTCTTTTCTAGATAGAAGTAAGAAAAACATTGGTCCTGATATTACAGAACAAATCATTCTTCGCACTTCAGCATTCCAATTCATTGGCTGGCCCCTTTTGCTTCTGAGAGACAGGAGCTGACTAGGGACTTGCCAAAACCCAGTGCCAGGGACTGAGTTCTGAAGGGTAAAGTCAGAGAGGAGCCCCTTTCTACAAGCAGCGAATGCTAGAGCCCAGCTGCTGCTCGCACTACATACCTGCTGCGGCTCTTCCAGCTTTCACAGATGCCCTACAGTGCCCCTTGGAGACGAGATGCTGTCTGTGAGTTCCTAGCTAATGCACTCTGAC
The DNA here is from genome assembly GCA_907169655.1 of Acomys percivali. Classification (NCBI taxonomy): domain Eukaryota; kingdom Metazoa; phylum Chordata; class Mammalia; order Rodentia; family Muridae; genus Acomys; species Acomys percivali. The sequence goes on from OU015743.1 coordinate 118,244,188, forward strand.
CTTTACCTTGAAAAGCGAGCTGACATCAATGGGTTACTGGTAGTCATGCATCCTGTCTGCAATGTTCCCTGCCTCCTGAATGTGCATCGGAGAGCCTGGATACAGACTAGCGCTGCAAGAAAGACCTCTTCTATCTTCAGAACTTTTAAGAAGAACATCCACCCCACACCCCACCCCATTTCTATCACATGGACCTGATTTCCTCTTTTCACAGATCCTACAGTGCTGTCTGTCTCTGGTGCTGAGACATGAAGTTACCTCAGAGCCCCACTCATGCTTCTGTTTGTCTGTCCCCGGTGTTGAATAAATGTTGTCAACACAAGGGACAACTTCTATCTCAATTTCCTCTAAGATGTACAAAGGCTTTCATCTATCAAAGCCAGAAACTAATAGCAAAGGGTACAAAGTCTATATAAAACCACTTCAATCCAAAGGACAGGAGAAGCAGAGACTAGGAAGCAACATGAGAGGGAGGGGAGAGATCAGAGAGAGGTGAAGAGAGTGCTAAGTAATTGCTGAATAGAGTCTGATACCGCTGCTAACATTATAAAGGAAAGTACATTATGACTGGCTTTCAGTATGACAGCTGAGAGACACAAAGAGGGGGGGCGGTCTAGGAGAGAGGGACAGAGACAGAAAGACAGGGATACAGAGAGAGACAGAGACAGAGAGACAGAGAGATATTGACAGATAGAGACAGAGAGAACCTGCATGTGCATCAGTACCTGAAACCACTTGGTATGATCTTAATAGATGATTGGCCCACAGTGTTCTTATCATCCCAGCACTAGAAATGTGTTACTACACCATGTAGAATAAAGAGTCATGTAGAATAAATAGTCAAATAAGTCTGCCTTAAACCAGCTACTTCAGTCACCTCAGGATTCAAGATCACAAAAGAACTGATGAGAAAGAGCTGCAGGATTGTACTTTCAAAAGCAACAAAAACTTAGAAGCACAGACTTAAAGCAATTTACTTAAAAATTAATTTTTTCTCTTCACAACTGGAAAAATGAATATTTACTCTATTCATTGTAATGTCCTCAGGTACTGCTGAGTGATACATGAAGCTAAAAACAATGCAATCTGGTTTTTACTAAAGCAGGATTTTTAGAAAACTAAAATCAAACCATGTAATTTCTGTAGACGTTTTATTACTGATAGCTACCTGAGAAACAGAGTTAAGAGGAGGAAAGACTTATTTCAGCTCACAGTTTCAGGCCTTTCAGTCCATGGTAGGCTGGCACCACTGCTCTGAGTCTGTGAGGATGCAGAAACATATGGAAAAGGCTTCTCAAACCGTAGCCAAAAGGAAGCTAAGACAAGGTGTACCCTAGCGGGGTGCTTCTAGGAAATACTTCCTCCAAGCATGCCTACAGCCTAGGGTTTACCAAGTTTTAGAAAGCACCATCAAGGGATGAGTCCATTAATGGATTCACGCACTGATTAGACCCACACCCTCATGATCTGATCACACCTAGCAGGGAACACCAACCCTCAAACACTCGAGTCTTCTGTAGGAAACAGCTTAGTTGCCTATAGTGGTCATTTGTTTGAATCGCCAGTATTAGTTCCTGATAAGGCCCTGTTGGTCCCAGAATGAATGTGAATAAAGTTTTATTAACTCTCTCAACTGCCCTGCCATTAAATTTTCTGATGCACTAAGAGATTTGCGGAGTTTCAGGAAGAAACTTCCCACAACTGTTTATCAACTTCTAAGAAAAGGTCAAGATCTAGTTAGCCAAGCTAAGGTGTAGAAGCGGATGGTAGAGAGCAAATGTCTGTCTATCTTACTTTGCTGCACAAGCGCATATGTTTCATTTTATCCCCAACTGCGTCGTGAATTCTGTCTCTGTATCCTACCATTTCAACACCGATACTAACCTGTCAGTCTCTGTATCTTAGCATGGCTTCTTTGACATATTCACACATGGTTATCCATATGTTCTCTTTACTCCTGTGGTAAAACTGGTGGAAGGTCTCTCACAGAAACACTGATGACTTTGCACATAAACTTTAATCTCTCGTGCAGGTGGGAGTTGGTGAGTGGGTAGGATGGAGGATTGCTTTTCATATTACGAAGCTCTGAGGCCAAAGAACTGTCTAAATAACTAGAGTCTCAAACTATTTGCATTTCTTTGTTAATAAGTATTTTTACTAGAATTGTTCATTAGCAAACCATTTTCAGTTTTCAAGATTGAATTTTTGCATGTCAAATCATGTTCTTTAAAGGTGACATTCTTCCATAACTATGTTTATAACTGTCATACCAATCTCTAATTTCTGTTGGAATCAAGCATTTATTTCTTAGAAAATCTTCACCTATCTGCTATTTCAGTAACTTACAAGTCTCCTAGTTAAAACAGAAGGAACACTGAGCTTATTGGGACAACACATCCATGAACAGATGCAAGCTCTGTTGACCTTTGGAAATAAATCAAATACTTGAAAACTTTAGCTTCCCCACTCTAAAACAAGAATTTGCAACTTGCTTAGCTCATAGAGTTATTGTAAATTAAGTGAGATAATGCAAGTGAAATGTCCCAGCATACAATGGGTGTTCAACAGATATTTGCTGCCATTTGGTAGAGCAATCTCAGTGCCCTCACATCCCCTCCCAAGTATATAGAGCCACTGCAGTATAGAGATGCTGGTTAAGATAGGTCAGTTCAGAGCTGAAAAGTGATATTCAGGCATATATATATATACACACACACACATACACACACATATATACACACATGCATGTGCACACACATATATACATATGTGTGTATATGTGTATATATATACATATGTGTGTATGTATATGTATATGTTTGTATACATATCCATATATGTGGTGGTTGCATTTGAGATTTTATGACAGGGTTTCTCTGCATAGCCTTGGCTGTCTCGGGCTCACTTCGTAGACCAGGCTGGCATAAAATTCACAGCAGTCCACCTTCCTCTGCCTCCCTAAGTGCTGGGATTACAGGCATGTACAACCATGCTTGGCTGGCAGTAAGGGAACAAATAAAAACTTTCTTCTTTAGTTGTTGATGTATACGATACCTACTTAAGATAATGTAAACATTTAGCAAACTTGCTCCAAAGGGCAATGGTATTCTTAAGAACAAAGCAAGTGTTGCCCTGTGAGTCACCTACCTGCCCACTATTTGCTCCGTGGGACTCTGCCATCACACTCCCTGTTTCCACCTATATTAAATTCTTGTCTTCCAACTCATGTTTTCCCTACATTTCCAGGCCCCATATTCTTACACAGACACCTGTGTTTCCAAGGTCTTAACCAACAACACCTCATAGTGCTGCCTTTTTTGTACCTCCCACTGTATTCACAGATGGCCACCGTCTTCATGAATGGAAAGTTTCTCAGGAAGACCCCACTTTAGAGCACTGAAATCAGAGTCAATATTTTAACAAGGGTCTTGGTGGTCTCTGTGTATATCGAAGCTTGAAGAACATAGTCCAAACTGGTTTTCAACTCTATCCACATAGGAAAAACTACTTAGAAACTTAAAAATGTGTCTATCCCAAGCTATTACAATATATTCTGATTTTATTACCATGACACATGGACTGACCATGTTGAATTTTTAAAAAGCTCCCAGGTGATTGCAGTAAACCCCATGTATGAGAGTCTCTTCCCCAGTCTGATATGTTTTAATGCAATAATGCTTTAAATATTGCTTCCTTTTTCAGAGTCATTAAAACTCTGAAACAATTTCATATATCACCTATGTAACAACACTGAAAGGATAAATACATGAATATAACTAAAACATTGTGTGTGCTATCACAATTGCATATGAGCATATAGTCACCTCAAAAACATAGAATAAAAATATGTATAGTCACATACTTTGTAAGTGTATACAATAAAACTTGACCTGCAAATAAACCCACAGTTCATATATTTTCTATAGTCATTTAAAAATAATAGCTGTGAGCTGTGTACAAGACCCAGAGGAGTTAAAATGGAAAGTGAAAGGCTTTCTTCTTGAACCACTCTCTTCAGAAAGGTGCTTAACAATCGCAGCTTACTATCATTTTCTTCCAGAAGAAAATACATGGCACCTAGACAATTCCTTTTTATATGTGCAGATCAGAAGCACAGTACACACTGTGCCTTTTATATTACTTTTACCACTTAACACATCTTACAAATCTTCTCTTTCCATACACACCTTACTCTTTTCAGTTACATCTTTTAAAGTCCTGTTGATTGAAATCTTTCCTGTGCTTCATTTTGTTTTTCTTTTTATGTCTTTTTGCTTCTTCACAAGTACTGGTTGTTTATTTTTCATATCACAGTGTTAAATGAGTACTGAACCTATCAATCTTGACACAGTTTGGAAAGGTTGTCTATGAGGCATGTTAGTGATATAATTCCTGAGATAACTACTAGTGACAATTTTGTTTCATTTGTGTGTTGCCAAATTGACATGTAATGAAATATATTCTCTCGGCACCAAATATGCTTCTACGTAATGCTGTTCCTTGGAGTACAATATGTCATCAAACATTTGTCTTGGAATGCAGTGAAGTTTTATACTCCAGTAGCGTGTCAAGTTTCTGTAGCTATGGAGGGAACGAACATATTATTTCTGTTGTTGCTATCTCCTTTTCTTTTCTTTCTCTTTTTTTTTTACACAATATATCCTTTTCTTATTTTAATGTTAAATCCAAAAAATGAAGTTCAGAAATCAAATGATCAGCAATGGTGCTGTTTTCACCACACTTGTGTGTTGAGAAAGACACTAAATAAATAGGGCAGAAAGTGGAGCCTTTGGCAGGTCCCATCTGACCCCACAAAGAAACATGTGGAGGATGCCACATGGACAGAGCCAGTTCCTTCTGCTCTCTGATAGCTGAGTGATGATGGGAGGGGTCTGCGGCAGAGACCACAGAAGGCTGGCTCTAGGCAGAAGGGGTTTTTTTTTTGAAACCCAGTGCCATCATCTTTGAGCCAATGACTCAGCATCTGTTCCTACTTCGAGGATGTTATGGCCTCCAACAGAAATGAGATCATCTGACCCAATAAAAGCTCAAGAACAGAAAAGGACCGATTACAGTCTGAAGTTCCCAAGACAAAAAGCAAAAAAAATGTGCCCAAATTCATTTACACAGGTCTAGCTTAGAAATGTGATTCATCAGTTAACAATGGTTGACAAATGATTATTTTCAACTCTGACATCCTTCCCTTAGGACAAAGAATGGAAGACTCCTCTTGAAATCTGTCTATCATGCCCTCTATCAGGAATTTATTATTAAATGTTAGTAAAGACTTCTAAAAATCATAAGGACTTAGTAAGAAAGAGGTGAAAAACAAAGCTAAACCTAAAAACCACCACTCGCTTTATGTATCACCTACTTGACAACACTGAAAAGCCTATGTATACTGACATGGAAAAGTAATTAGATAGAAGCCCTCCAGTCATCAGGACACTAAGTAAACAACAAGACCACAGGTGTAGAAGGTATCATTCCAAACAAAACAGGTTGCCCCTTGCAAACGCACCTTCTAATTCCTATTATATATAAGAGTATCCACAATGAAAGACTATGAGATCTAAGGAAGCTACTTTACACAAATCTCTACAACAGCTTACGACACAGGTTGTATGTTGTTGGGGATCTGAAGGGTAACTTTAAGAAAGAAAATGAAGAGATTTTTCTTCTGAGAAGAGTATCTTTTTCTTTAAAATACTTAACCTATGTATGCATGTATTTAGAATTCAGACTTCACAGAGGTGCTATGCATCTTGCCATCACCACAGTGGTGATGCCCTTGAGATTATGGCATTGGATATGTGAGACCGTGGTCCTGGTGGCAGTGTCCCTTTAAAAAGTGGTTCTCAACCTGTGGGTCGTGACCCCTCTGTGGGGTCACATATCAGATGTTTACATTACAGTTCATAGCAGTAACAAAATTATAGTTATAAAGTAGCAACAAAATACTTTCATGGTTGGGGTCACCACAACATGAGGAACTGTATTAAAGGAAGCATTTGGAAGGCTGAGAACCATTGCCTTAGAAAATGAGGCACACTATGGAGGTGAGTTCAGAATTAACACATTGGCAAACAGTAGAGTAGGATCCAACATTAATATGGTACCTGAGGAGGCAGCTCACCAGTGGGGTACAATAACATGAGGAAGGCAACCAGCATCACTTAATGTTAGGAGAACGGTCATTATAATCCAGGTAAGCAAGGAGAACAGAAAGGTGATGGATGCCATATGACAATGGACCAGATTTGCTGATATGCACACCTGTTATTTATCCAAATGACTGGGACCAAGGGAAGGTGGGATTCTGCATTGGGGAACATAAACCAGTGAAGTAAAAACTATTACTTATTATCAAGCCACCAGGGCACACTAAGGAAAAGACTGTGCATGGATATACTTATTTACAACTAAAATATGAAATAAAATTTCAAAAATATGGCCAGTATGATAGAAAGCCTAAATATTTAAAGAGATTAAGAAAATTTTATATAGCAAGGAATATAAGAATACTAAATTATATATGCTATACAGAAATATTTGTTTAAAATATATAGGTAGGGATATAGAGGATATATCAAAAACATTAGCACGGTGACAGAATTATGCTATTTGCTGTGGTGTTTGCTGTAACTTTTGAATAATGAAAGTGATAGTACAAAAATACTTAATGTGAAATACTGGACAGATAGAGCAGACATAAAAGCAGTGCTGTGATTAGCATTCTTACACATGCCTTTTGTGTATTGGTCACATCATTACTTTATGCACAATGACATAAGGTTAATACACAAAGGAGCAGTAAAAACTGTACAATCAGTACTTTAAGACACACCTGCGGGCTACCCAGACATCTGTTAATGAGGATCATTTCTAGATCAATGTGTGTAGGAGATTTTTATAGGCTTTAATGCTAATTTTCTCTTCTTCCTTCCTCTTTGCTTTTTCTTCTGTCAAATTAATCAAGATAATATGTATTGTTGATGTATTAGCATATATCTACACTTTAATACTTCACAGATATTTTTGTCCTGGGACAGTTTCTTTGGGTGGCACTCTAGAGGTGGCCAAGACACATTCCTGAAAGCAAATCTGAGCCCATTCAGTCCATGAGATGTCCCAGATCACATGGACATGGAGATCATAGGATGGTTTAGGCTACACTGATGCTAGAAAATGAACCCTATGAATTCTTCCCTCATCATCTCCGACTCCTGGAATAATACAGCTGCCTAGTACCAAATAGGCAATTGTTCGGTGCTCACTAGATACTGTTAACCCTGGGTTAATTATCTTAATGCTAGCTTATTTTACAAAATAATTAAAAGAAGACTCATGAACTCATCTCACTGACCCAAATTCAGTCATTTTAAAAGCATGCTGGTGTAATTTTGATGTCTATCAAAATGAAAGCACTCTCAATTCACACTTTTTCTCATACGCATGTCAGAAGAAGGATAAGTATGAGGGAGAGTCAAGCCCTTTAGACTTTTTTTGTCCAAATCCTGAGTGTGCCATGGACAAGGAGCACTTATTAAGGCATTTGTCAGTGAATCATTTCTGTGGCTCAAACATTGATTTGTGAGTATCTGTTTACTCATAGAGCAATGCCTATTGACTTCAAGTCTTGCTTAGTGTCTTAACATCATTCACTCGCACCCCCACACCCCCCTTCGCTCTCACTTCCACTTGCCAAAATTAACACACTACTCTCTAGTCCTCAATGACATTACCTCACTTTAATCATGGTAATGTGATCAGATGGGTACAAGAGGTTTTCAAACACCCAAATTTCATCTTTTCCCTTCCATTCTTGAAGTTTTTCAGGAGTATCTGTTGATTTAGAAGAAAATTCAAATTTCTTATTTTACCAAATGAGACTTTCATGATCTGACTCTAACTTTTTTATTATCCCGCTGAGCTAATTGTTGGTGTGATTATAGAATAGATTACTGTATGTATCTGAAATTATCAGATGCATGTAAGAATAAAGTGACATATTTAAATAATCACTATCCCAGATACGTCATGCTCTTAAACCTTTTCATGTTTTCATAGAAAACTCTAAGTTAATCCCACTATACAGTCATTTTTCAAGATTTGACTTAATTATCATTTGTGCTGAGAGGGTCTCATTTTTAGTTGAACCCTGGTTCCAATCTGTACTTCCACTCTTCTACAATACTCCATGAACATATCTTCCTAATGACTCCTGTTGTTTTTCTCTGTAACAATCAGAATTACAGTTAAATAAATGAATAGATAAACATTGAAATAGCACTAGAAAAATGGAGCTGCTTAATAAAATGTGCTAAGAAAATGTATCTGGCTTACAAGCACAGGTGTGTAGAGAGAAAACCAAGGTGGACCTTTCCTTTTAGGATCCAGAATCTTCTTCTTACAGCCTGGGCCACAGTGTGGCAAAAACTATAGAGTAGGAATTCTGGGCTGGGGGCTACACCAGAGTCACCTAAGTCCTCTGTCAGGATATCTGTCCTTAACGATCAGGTCAAGCTTGGTTAGCTACACTTTAACACTGATACATAGTAGACATGTGAGAAACGGAACTGCTGAGAAGTCCTTAATATTTTGTTTTGCAATATCTAGTAGGCATTGGATATGCATGAATATGCCTGTATATTTGCTAAGACATGCAGTAATTTATTGGTTTGATGCTATAAGAAAAACAACCCCTTACACTTCTCTGTATGTATCTCTGTATGCATGACACCAAGGACGATGGACACCAAGTGTTTGAAACCACAATGTTGCTTAGTAGCCTTGACTATCCCATCAGTGATATCAGTGTTAGATCTTCTGGGACTCCGTTACTCACTTGCAGAGGCAGTTGTACAGATATTTTTGAAGACGTTCTGGCAGTGACTCATGACTCTAAAGTATCAGTGGGAAAAAGAAATTAAGAGTTTTGGAACTCTGTCCCTAAAACATACACTATCATGTATATCGTCTTCCCCTCTGAAATGGTTTCATTAATTTGTAAAATACAAAACAATGTAAAGAGATACATGACATGATAAAAAAAAGTTCCCTAAAGAATAGAGCATTCATAAAGGTTTAAAACACTTATTATATTTCACTTTCAATAGCTCTGCAGGTTTAAGGAAGATGGTTGAAAGAAACTTCAGTGGGAGTGTGTGTGTTCTAGCTTTTGCAGTAACTATTTGGAGTTTTACCGTGTTTATTTTCTTATTTCAAGTACTGCAGAGTGCCGGAAACCCTATGGTAAAGAAAATGCAGCCCTTGTGTCTTATTTGGAAACATTAATGCCTTCCCTTTATTACAGATGAAAAAACAGCAAGGGGTGAAAGTAGAAAGTTAATGGTTCTTATTGTCAAAGGCACATTCAGATGAGACATGTGTTCGGCTGTGTTCTGCAGTGTGTTTGCCAAGCGCCAACACTGACGGGACTCTGAGGAGTGCAACAGACTTACCAAGGCTGTTCACTCACATTCTGATTACACGTACAAGTTCTTCGGCTTTTTAAATCTTCTCACTGTTAATAAGAAAAAATGGAAATATGTACTTGATGTAGAAAAATATAAAGAAGAGATCATTCTTTCTAAAGATTTTCTGAGACTTAAGTGGAAAAAGATCTGTCTCTTGGCGGTATCAACTCCAGATGCCCACACTGCTCTCAGAGCTGTTGCTTCTCCAAGGAGGATGGATACAGGAAACCCAAGAATTTGCTCTAGTCCTAAGCCAGTGAGCCTGCCTTCTTTATGGTACCCAGGATAAAAAGTCTAGCAGCATTACCACAATGAACCTAGCATTGTGTTAGGTACGTGTTAAACAAAGTCTGAATCAGTCATTTGCTCACTCTTTGAAGGAGAAAATGATGACTCAGTGCTGTGTCTGAAGTTTGCAAAGCTGGAACGTCGAGAAGCCATGATTGTGTCACCATCTACCTAATTCCAGCTCCCATGTTTCTGGGCTTTCTACTCTGAAACAGTCTCACCAAGGTCCTACTGCAGGCAATGAGCCTGCCTCCTTTATGGGTAACGTTTTCTTGTTTACAAATTGTACTTTTATTTAGAATTAAGTATATTGTCCTTTTATATATGATGTTACTTTTTAAAATGTTTCTATTTCTGAACTCTTATAACTATTCTGTTTACTAAACAAAGAAAAGTGAGTACATTATCTTATCAGAGAGTTACCAAAGTCCTTTAGTAACTTATTATTTTATAGATGCATCAGGGGAGTAATGGGAGCTGCTGTAAGACCATCATACAATAGTATATGCAGAACTTAACCCAGAGTGCCTGGCACAGAGGAGGCATTCTGTAAGCTTCACTGCAAACCAACACAGACTCTCACTCTTCTCCTCACAAACTGACTCTGAGTGGCCTCCAGGTTTTTGACCTTGAACATTATCATGTTTGTGTCAGATCTGAACAAGAACATAGACATTGAAATTTCTCATGGCGATTTGGGGGAAAAAAGAAAATTATTCTCTAATTTGGTGCTAGAAAATTCAAGAACTGTTATTTTAATGAATTTACTCCAAAGTTATGTTACCCTTTCTGCTCCTAAAATTACTTCTAATAAAATTTTAAATGTACAGTTTTCTTCAGAGCTATGTGTTTTGTTCTCTAATTCCCCAAATCATAAAGACCAGAAAACTATAACTGTGGGCTTTTTGGTCTTGTTTTATTTTGTTTTTTATATATCTGGGGCCACTGGGGATAAGATTCAAACTTCCAGAGATTTCCATAGGATGCACATAATTTCTCTTTTCATTTGGGGAGTAGGAGCCTTGAAAGCTTAATCACAAACTAGCATGGCCCATGTGTTGGGTTTCTCTGCCTGAACTGCACACCACTGATCAGGCAAAGAAACACTGATGAGTTCCCAAATTACAAGAGCTTACCTAGGCTATGCATCAGAGGTGTCTGCAGTTTGTGTTACAAAAAAAAAAAAAAAAGTATTATTGCTCACATCTCACTCTCTTCAGATATTGGACCATGAGCATCCTAGACTACATCTGTAGACAGCTGATACTCAAATCCAAAAGACCTGAGAGTTCACCCTTTAAACAGGATTTTCTATCATCCCCCTCAGTGAAAACCTTCTTTGGCCTTTGCAGCAAACCATGGAGTTGGCATGGCCTAGTTGCCTTGAGAGGCATGCTTCATGTTTTTTTTTCAGGTTAGAGTCCATGGCTGGAGCACAATGTGCCTTCTAGTTCCTGAGAGACTGATGTCCTCCCTTAGGCAGTAAAGTGTACAGGCCTCTGTGTTTCTCTATATGTTCCCTTGGAAGTCAAGGAAGCATGGAATCTTGACAAGACAATTGGTCTTAGAGATTAATCTTGTGTACCCTGCATAGCTTGCAAACATCATTATGTCCTGGCAACTACAACTGTATTGGTCCTGGAAATTGCCACTATATTGTTTCTACTAGAGGTATAAAAGTCTGATTACTGTCAGTAGGATTAGCACAGCTCAAGTTTTGCTGTGAACCCTTCAACTGGCTTAGTTTCATTCTTCCAAACCATACCAGGTGGCTTTGCCTCAGTAAGTAAGCTCAGTCACTTACACACCTTTGTTAGTCCTTGCTTAAATGGAAGACAGAGCAGCTTGTGCAATTCTGTAATGCTTGTTTTACCTTGTGAAAGTTCTCTATCTCCAAAAAACCTTCTTTTTAAATTCGTTCATTATAAAGCAGTGTAGAAGTCAACTCAATCCTTTCATGGCAAAAGCTATCCCTAAAGGAGCCTACCTGACGCCATACTGACATATTGCTTGAATGGAAAGGTTGCTGAGAAATGTTGTTTTAAACTTCTCTTGGGAGTAAAAATCACTTCCACATTTGTGCAGAGCATGGCTAGCACTAAGCCGGAGTAATGATATGAAAATACTCAAAACAATACTCTACGTAAAATAAAATGTATATGCATACCTAGTACTTCTGATTACTTTCTTGTTTATCTTAATCTCTTACAAACATTCTTTTTAATCTTTCACGTGATTTTAAAGGGATTACCACGTGGAACTGGTGGAATTTCCCCTTCTCCCTCTCCACCTTATCCTGACGTTCTTTCATTTTTCCTCTTACTTGGCTTTAAGCTGTTTTCAAGGTTCCTTTTCTCCACAGGCTATCTAGATATGTTTGGATCTTACCTTCCCAAAACTTGAAAATACACTACAATACTCAGTCTTTATTACTTAATTGACCAAGTGTGAATTTGGCATCTACAAGGTCCCGACCGCCATGGTCGTCGTTTAGGACAGATGTGGAAACACAGCTGTCATGGTTCCCAAATTTTCAGTCTACATTCTAACGGGACAGTGAGGGGGTGAACAAGTAAGAAAACAAATGTTAATATGATACTTAATTATAATAGTTATGTGAGGGAACATAAATGGAAGAGGGGAGGGAAGAAGAGAGAACAGAGGGAAAGGAGAAGCACGGAAAGAAGGGGGAAGGAGGGAAGGAGGGGGGAGAGAGAGGGGAGGGGGGCAGGACAGGAAGGATATGTTTAACAGTCATTCCATCTTGGTTTCCCCTAGCGCACTGCACTCACCTTTCTTCAATGCCCTCCCTTCTCTGAGTCACTGTGCATAGTACCTCAGCCTCTAATCTTGATTCTCCTCCACCCCCACCCCACCCCAGGCAGTCTCTGTCTCCTAACAGCTTCCAGAAATATGCTTTAAATTAATCTAGTCAGTTAGTTGTAATGGACTTGAAATTATTTTCAAAATATTAAATGCTGTCATGTTGGCAACAATTCACAAAGGAAAGGAATTTGATCTGTGAAACATCATGGTGCACTCAATGGACGTCCAAGCTTATAATGCTCAATAAATTCTCAGACATGCTTCCATCTGTACAGTGAACTGTCAGCCAAACGGGTCATTTGCACATTATTTGTGAAATGGATGCTGAAAGAGTAATTTCAAGCATTTAAACCTGAAACACCCTTTAAAACCAAAGTATGTGAGTCTAGCTGAAGTGCACGAACAACTTTCATTGTAGCCTTAACCTACATTACCATTTGCAGGCAGACTTTTGAGAAACGACTTTTCAAAATTTTGCTTACCCATTCTGACAGTTGGAAGCAGAGGAATTTATTTGCATAGCATCCTCTATGCAAACCATATATCCATTCCCCAAATGTTCCCTTGAGTTAAATAAGGCAGAAGTGTAGACTGAATAAATTAAAGAAAATCATAGCATGCAAATTTCATAGAAGGAATGAATTAAAACCTGCACAGCCATTTGGCCAGGAAAAAAAGGGGAAAACACTAATAAGTCCATCCAGGAATGGGGGAAAAGACTTCAGATGGGATTTGTGGAAAGTGGAATGTTGTAAATGATAGGGAATAGCTGAAATGTATCATTATGAGAGAGGCTATAGGTGACTTCTTTAAAAAGAGATTAAGCAAAATTGAGACTTAAATGGAACTTTAATGTTCTGGAAGTCTGGACTTAATCATACCACAAGATTTGCTTCTAAGAAGTCATCATAAATTGCATTCAGAGTTGTACTACCTCATGGCAGGAATCATTTGAATGAAGCAGACTACTTAAGTCTCCTATGATAGCTTCAACTCCATCTCAAAAGTGTAATTATAATAATGAAATAGAAAATGTGTTATGCAACTTGACACACTCTACCTTAATACCTGTGGGTGATGTCAAAAATCATTGCTTATTCCTCCGAAATGGTGTGAGAATTTCCACTGCTAAGATAACTCAAAAACCAGCCTTTTGGGAATTACTAAATCTTCTGGTTATTTGTGAGTTCCAGATGACCCGGTCGGTCTACATTATACATAAAGAAAGTTTTCTTTTAAACACTGAGTACTAAATAAACCTTTGGTGGAAGTCAGCTGTTTGCTGGTCCTTGTGAGAAGAGGTCTGGAGAATTTCAAAGTTCTCAGAAAGTGCAGAGAAGGTGCAACACAGGTGAAGGGGAATCATGTGACATTTGCATTGGATCGTAAGAGACGACTAACGATAAGACATAGAGAAAAACATGTTTTGAGCCAAGAAAGAGTGTGTATAAAGAAACAGAAATCTGGAGGTTTCTGTCCGGTCACCTCACAATTGCTGGCAATACCTAAGCATAAGGAGGTAGAGAATGGAGGATGGATGGGACTGACGCATTGCAGGGAGGTAAGGAGACAACCACAGGCCAGGCAAAGGACCCAGGTGCAGGAGATGCGGTGGGGTCTGGGATGAACTGGAGAATGGGGCTTCTTTCCTAAAGAATATATCCTTTGACCAGCTCAGGTATATTTGCATTGTGAGGTACTACATCTAACAACTTAGATGTACAAACTAGTCCATCAATATTAATACTACATTGCATTGTAGTTTCTTAAATTGATAGCAGTATTTGGTATGTGAGTCACAATCAATTTAACTATGCCTTTAAAAAAGTATTCTGCAGAGCAGAGTTCACACTTTATATAGATAACAGAATCTTTGTTAGCAAATTTCCTTTCTTGGTGCCAGTGTTATACCAATGATATCAGAATTGTAGGATACAGGAATCTGCCTTTTTGGGAGGCTCGTATGTTTTTCACAATATTAGCCTATTAACCACATGTTAGCAATATCTTACTTAAAGAATAGACAGTGTGTGGGCTGGAGAGATGGATCAGCCATTAAGAGCACTGGCAACTCTTTCAAAGAATCTGAGTTTGATTCCTAAAACCAAAATGACAGCTCACACCCATATGTAGGTCCAGTTATAGAGGATCAAATGCCTTTAGCCTCCCTGTGATGCCAGGCATGTACATGGTACACAGACATAAATTCAGACAACATACTCATGCACATAAAATAAAATTTAAATTTAAAATTTTTAAAAATGTATAGTGTGAATGAAAACATTCATCTTTCTTTCTATTACTTATACTGGACACGACTTGAACCAGAGTTTAGTAAAGCTTCGGAAATCTGGGATATTAATGGTATTAAAGAAGAGCCAACTTTATTATGGGAACTCAGTCTGTCTCATCAAGACTTTCTTTAGACTAGCAGTGATATGCTAATGGGAAATCTGTAAGTAGCAGAATGAAACATTTCAGAATGAATGTCAAACTTTGTGATTTAGCTTTAGCTCACAAGTTACCTACCAAGTTGCCTCCAAAGAAGCTGCTCACAGTCTCCAGAAATAAACAAAAAGACCGCCATGTTGCATCTTATCATTCTATAGCCTTACCTTACAGAAAATTTCCATGTACCAAAACCTGAGTTTGCTCCCTGCAAAATTCTTCCCTGAATTCAAATTCCAAACTCATCCTTTTCAAACATGACCTAACTGACTCTTTACAGTTAGTTCATATGGTCGCGGCAATACAGTTTATTGAAATTATATCTGCCCCACTATCTCTCATTAGACTTTGAGGTATTTAGAATACTCAAACTAAATGGTACATGTATTAGCTCTTCACAGACGCCTGGCAAAAATTCATGCTTAAGTGCATTTGTGAAGATTGTCAAAGCAGCGGTCCCTTGAGCAATTAAGCCACACACAATCAACCCAGACTAGCCATGGCTGAGTTAATTAATAGTTAAGTGGAATTCTATTTAAAAACCCTAAATCTATCCAATTACTACATGATACATTCTGTATTCCATTGTCTTAATTGGTGAGATTTATTACATTGTAACATCTAGATAATTCACAATAAAGATTTGTTAGCACAGTTGCACTAGTAAAGGACAAGCTCTTATTAGAAATGATTTGATAAATTAGACAAGACAATATATCATAAAGATCATGGATCTTGCCATCAAATAAGCCGAGGATCAAACTACACAATATTAACAATTTACTTCATTGTCAAAAGCCTCTATTTAGTTAATCTGTATAACAGAAATTGTTCAGCAGGTGAAGAGCTGAATTAGACAATTAAATGTGAGTGAAAATACACAGTATTTTGACCAAGTCATACTAATCACATGTTCTTTATTGCTGTTGTTCTCACACTGAACTGAACTGTTGAACCAGGACAAAAACATTTCCATCATAAAGCCTGGACAGCTAAGACAGGAAGGAAAGATGTGTCATTTGATGGAGCCCAGCTTTATAAGAGGCTTTGGCAAAGGAATTAAACATTCTGGGGGGATAAGTGTTATTGAAATACAACTTGCAAGCTATTAGCTGTTAAGTCTGTTTTAGGTATAAAAATTATTTCTGAGAAACTTTGAATGTTTGTAGTCACATGCTTGTCAACACATGATTAGAATATGGAAATATGGAAAGAGTACCACTTCTATAAAGTAGACATATAATAGGCCCATGCAGGACCCCAGAACCTCCCTCAGGGCTTATTTAGGAATCAGAGTCTGGCCCTTGGCTATTTTAGTGCCGTAAAGTTGAGCATAGTGCACCAAGAATTAACTGGTCTCTTAAAAGCTGATTCACAGCAATAAAATGCTCAAGAGATAGAGGACAAGGCAGACAGTAGCAGATTTGCTAATTTACAGTGGGAGAATAAACACATGCAACAGGTCAGAGTCTTCTCACCTTGGAGCAAGAAGCCAGGTAAAGGGTGGTTTGAAAGTGGATGTGTCATCAAAAGATTACTCAGAAGCCACGAATCAGAGTAAAGGAATAGGATATATTTCAACAACAATCCAGCAAAGCTTTACAGAACTAATAGTATCCCCAACCTGTGCCTTCTATAATGGTCAGACTGTGCCCTTTAGATAAAGTGTGTCTATCGGGTATGAAATTTCTCCTCTTTCTAGACTCAAGTAGATAAGATTCCTCTTTTGTCAATCAAAATGTGCACACTGAAGATAACTCGGTAAGAACTCTCTAGTCATAGGCAGGTCACATGAGGAAATGTGTGGACACTGTTCATAACTCCATCGTTTATCTTGATACCAGTCTGTAAGCTGTATAGTTATGTCAGCATATGATTGAGGTCTTGGACTCTGTGTTCTGCGTGTGATGCGTTGCCCTCCCAAGGAATGGTTTTATCCAGCTATGAGCATTGAAGGTACCTTATCATGACTCCTATAGAAATGACAGCCCACTGCACACTGGTCCAGTGGGTCACAGAAAGTATCCTCATTTTACACGGCACAAAGGCTAACAAATCTAACTGCCGCTGACCTCATGGTAAATAGCACAGTCACTTCTCAAGGACATGTGTTGTTATGGGTCATCACTTCACCTGAAGTAGGATAGAAATATTTAAATGTGCTTCAGCAAGTTAAACAAGTCAGCACCTGTCAAAACACTTGGGTAATAATGAGAGTCTATGACCTTAGGACAAACATGATGTCAGTACCAGAGGTCTTATGCTATAATTAACGTCCTCTATAAATTGAGTCTCTTTGAAATGACTCTTTACCAAGCCTTTAAACTAGTTGTTCATAGACAGGAAATGAAATATTCACAGCATTAATTTTATGGAACTAAAGAATTTAAAAGACTAGAATTTATTTCATCTTCATCACAGTGAAAAGGATTATATTTCTAATAAAATCTTAATAAAAAAGAAACTCATCTCTATTAATAGATGGGGATGTACAATATTATATCAAATGGTTAAATTTTTCAATAACTAATAAAGGTCAAAAAAGGAAGTTAAAAGTCTAGACAGTCTGTCTATATAGAAAACACCCAAACAATATTAAATGGAAAGTGTATACATGGTGTTCTTTATTAGGAAAATTTGCCATGGATTTTGATCTGAGATTACCTTTTTGAACATTTTTTCAGTTTCAACTTAATAAATGTTTATTGATCATTGGACAAGTGAATACATTTTGATGGTTTGCATCAGGCACAATGATAAGCTAATAGTAAATCAGGACTGAAGAGAATGTAAGTGTATTATATGCTATACAATTTTTCTGGCTTTATTGATTTCTAAATATTAATTTTATTTTATCTCAAAGACCATACTTCAATTATTTTCCATTTTTAATTATGAAGCTTGTAGTCTCTTTAACCTACCTGGAAATTATTTACTAAATAAATTGTTGAGCCTTTAATAAGTTCTTGATAGACCTCTAATCCCCAAACTACTGGGTTAACCACTTCAATCTATTTGGTCACAGCCAGTTAGCATGTATTTGGAGGGCACTAATATTGTGCAGAATGTTGGGAACACAGTGTGAGAGCAAAGAAGAGACTGTGAGTCTCATAAGATTTCCTAGAGGCTTTGCCTATTGCACATCTTGTATCCACCTCCACTCTTGGCTGTGTCCTATCAAAAGTCCTCTCACTGGGATATTACGGAGCGTGTGTTTTCTTGGCAGCCCTTCACCAGCTCTCTGCATGGTTCACTGGCATCAGTAGTTCTCACTCTATTCCACTAGGAGAGTACCTGAAGGGCACAGTTTCCCTTCCAAAGAGTAGTTAACCTAGCATACAAATTAGGAAGGCCTTTTCTAGTGAAACAGAGCTCCCTTCCATTATCTAATTATAAAAAGAAACACGTCATTCATGTGTATAAAGGCTGTTGAAGGAGGTAAAATGGAGTCTTAAAAATGAATGTATACCACCGAAAAAAGAGTTAAGTATTTAAACATGTTAGGGCAATGATGCTGATGAAGTGATGAACTAATGAGCAAACCAGGCCTAATGGAGGACACTCAGGCATTGTCCTTTGTGGGGTAAGAACACTCATTATAGTGACCATCATACTCAGAAAGTGGTCTCCAAGACCTGTCCAGGTGTTCTGCCTATCCTCATGTGACTGACTCAGATGTGACATGGCCAGCAGAATGGCCAAGGAGGTTAGAAAAGGAGAAGACAGTAACAAAGGCACACAAGAGGGATCAGGAAGCTGATGCAATGTCACCACTAACCACTGCAGGGTGACTGGAGCTCACCCAGGAGTCTGACACTGGTCTCGGTGGATATTTAGCTTTGTGAGATATGTGTGTGTATCCAAGTCATTGAATGAGCTCAGCTTAATGGGGTGGGGAGGGAGGGTACGGAGGGGGGGCCGTGGAGGTAGGGTGGGGAGGCATAGCTACTTCGCCTAAAGACAGAGAACATGATTGTCTACCTCAGGATCATCTGTCTTAGACACCAGACTTCACACAGAAAATATTCTCCAGACTGTATTGTAGTTATTAACAAACACAGCACTTATAAATGTGTGTGATGTAAATAGCACCTGCTGTGAGAGTAAACTTAGCAGAGGACTGAGATCAAGGTGCAATGCAGCTGCGGTTGGTGACTGCTCTAGCAATTGGCAAGAACCACTTGTGAATATCCTCCTTTGGGCATTCGTCCAAGTGACTAGTGTGGCTCCTATCAGCCATAATAACACCTGGAAGAAAGAATCAGTGGGGGAGGGAGGAAGACGAAATGAAGGAAAGAAGGTCATACTTTTTACTAAAGGAACTTAGAACACTTATTGGGAAACTTGGTCATTCATTACTTCAAACACCTCTTCAGTTCCTTTGTTTTCTTTAAAAGATAAAATATGATATGTTGTTGATAAATTACAATATCAATTATAAGTTGATAAATTATAAATTTTGACTCTTTCCCACTACTATGCTTCTCCTACTTTGTAGAAATTCAATATTTTATGAGGCACCAGAGTACGTATCCCACTCTTCACTCAAGTGTGGAGACTGTTCTGACCATTGGCTAGATCTGGGTAGGGGTTTAAAGTTTACCGTCTGTATTGTCCTTGGCTGGTGCCTTAGTTTGAGCGGGACCCCTTGGCCCAAATCTGCCTATCATAATGTTCTACTTGTAGGTTTCTAGGACCCACTGGATCCTTCTACTTTGCTATTCTCCCATGCTTCTCTCATCTAGAGTCCCAATAGGATGTCCTCCCCTCTGTCCCCTGGAGAGGGAGACCTAGTGGCACTCAGAGGAAGGACAGCAGGTCACCGAGAAGAGACTTGATACCCTATGAGCATGTACAGGGGGAGGTATCCCTCTTAGGAACAGTCATAGGGGAGGGGAATAAGAGAAAAATGGGAGGGAGGGAAGAATGGGAGGATACAAGGGATGGGATAACCATTGAGATGTAACAAGAATAAATTAATAAAAATTAAATTAAATTAAATTAAATTAAATTTAAAAAAAAAAGAAATTCAATATTTTTTAAAATGTGCACCAGATGTAAACATGACCTCACTGTGTGAAAAAATGGAGGAAAGGAGAGAAGGAAGGAGGGAGGGGATATTTACAATATTTTGGTTTAAAGATTTAATGATATATTTCATGTATTGATATAGATTACCCTTGCTAATCACTCATAAAAATTAACTATACCTTTAAGTAAAAGAGAAGTAAAAGAAATCAACTAGGTCATGTTTGTGTTCCTTTCGTGGGTGACAGCATTCGAGCCATCTGTTTGGGCTAAGTTGTGCCTCTGAAGATTCTATAGTGAAGCTGTAATCCTCAGCTCCTCAGTCTATGGCATGATTGGAAGATAAAAGCATTACAGAGGTAATGAATTAAGATGAAGTCATACCAGATGCCCGCTGTTCCCGGATGCAATATGCCATGTGTGCTTATGAAAAGAGAAGCTGTACACATAAATGTACACAAGGCAGAGATTGGGGTGAAAACTTCCTCAAGCCACCAACTGTAAAAGCACCACCAAAGGCACCAGAAGCTAGGGTGGAGGTATGTTGCAGAGACCAAAGTCCTCTGAGGGAGCCAACCCTCTAATTATCTCTAAAACTGTGAGACAATATGCATTTCTGTTGTGTAAGCCACCAAGTGTGGGGTACTTTGTTACAATAGATTCAGCAAACTAAGACATTTTCTTTGGAGTCCTTGCCTGGAAACAATGGCGCCGCCTTTCGAGCCAGGGAGGCCCCTCCTCTTTCCCACCCCTCATTAAAACCTTCTTTTCAGACTCTGGCTTGAGCTCTGATTTGAAAATCCTTGACCTTTGACACAGCTCTGTATCAGATCTTGCGTTGTCATGTTCACACACAGAAGAGTTGGCCCTATCCTTTAATGCTTCTCACAGCGCTTTCCTGTATTTACCATACGCACTGGCCAAGCAAGGCAGCAACCGCTGAAACACTACTAACGTAGGGGCCGCTCACAAGCACAAAGACGCAGATAAACCGGCCTTCCACTTCCTGTAGCCTCCACCTCAATGTTTTAAATTACTTATCAGTATTTAACCTTTGATATGACATTAGCAACCACTACTAGTGGTCCAATAGTTTGCTTTGTTTTAATATAATTTGAATGAAAATATAAGCAACCACCTTTCCTGTGGGTTTTTTTTTTTTTTTTCATTAAAAACCATTAACAAGATCTCAGCAAGTATTTTCTGCCATCTAGTGGCAAGAAAGGCGTATAACATACTAGATCTAAAGTAAGTCTCCCTTTTCAAACCTTTGACTTATTTAAAGAATACTTTATCCATTCTTCTACTGAGGGACATTTAAGCTGTTTTCATGATCTGGCTATTATGAATAAGGCTGCTATGAACATGGCTGAACAAATTTTCTTGTTGTGTGCTGGTGCATCTTCTGGGTATATTCCAAGGAGTGGAATAGCTGGGTCTTGAGAAAGCCCTATTCCCAGTTTTCTGAGATAGCACCAGATAGATTTCCAAAGTGGTTGTACTAGTTTGCATTCCCACCAGCAATGAAGGAGTGTTCCTCTCTCCCCACATCCTCTCCAGCATGTGGTTGCGCTTGAGTGTTTGATCTTAGCCATGAATGGATAAAGAAACTGTGGTACATATACACTATGGAATACTACTCAGCTATAAAAAACAAGGAATTCCCGAAATTTGTGGATAAATGGATTGAGCTAGAAATGATCATAATGAGTGAGTTAACCCAGAAGCAGAAAGACTCAAATGGTCTATACTCACTTATATCTGCATACTAGCCCAATGGGCATGTCCCACGAAAGCCTTCCCTTACCAGGAAACTGGGACAGAGGGGAGGACATCCTATTGGGACTCTAGATGAGAGAACCATGGGAGAATAGCAATGTAGAAGGATCCAGTGGGTCCTAGAAACCTACAAGTAGAACATTATGATAGGCAGATTTGGGCCAAGGGGTCCCGCTCAAACTAAGGCACTAGCCAAGGACAATACAGGCGGTAAAATTTAAACCCCTACCCAGATCTAGCCAATGGACAGGACAGTCTCCACACTTGAGTGGAGAGTGGGATATGACTTTCTCATGTACTCTGGTGCCTCACATTTGACTACCCCTGGAGGGGGAGACCTAGTGGCACTTAGAGGAAGGACAGCAGGTCACCGAGAAGAGACTTGATACCCTATGAGCATATACAGGGGGAGGTAATCCCTCTCAGGAACAGTCATAGGGGAGGGGAATAAGGGGAAAATGGGAGGGAGGGGAGAATGGGAGGATACAAGGGATGGGATAACCATAGAGATGTAACAAGAACAAATTAATAAAATAAATTTAAAAATTAAAAAAAAAATACTTGACTATTGCTAGGAGACTTCACTCAGATCACCCTCATAGATTCCTGGGATTTCTATTGCACTGTGTTTCTGGATTGTCCCATAGATACCACCTCATCACTCTTCCTCTCCATTTTCTCACTACCTGATCCCTCCTGTGCCCATACCCTCCCCAACCCCATCCACTTGCAATGTCAAGTCTATTTCCCGGTCACAGTGAGATGCATATGCTCCCCCTTGGGTCCTCTTTGTCACTTAGCTTCTCTGAGTCTGTGGATTGTAGCATGACTATCCTTTGCCTTATACTTATGAGTGAGTACATGCCATGGGTGTCTTTCTGGGTCTGGGTTACTTCACTCAGCATGATCTTTTCTAGTTCCACCCATTTGCTGGCAAATTTCAAGATGCCTTTGTTTTTAATAGCTGTGTAGTATTCCACTGTGTAAATTTAGCATATTTCCTTTACACATTCTTCAGTTCAGGGGCATCTAGGTTGCTTCCAGTTTCTGGCTAGTATGAATGAAGCTACTGTGAGCATAGTTGAGCAAGTGTACAGATTAGTGTAGTATCCTTTCGGTATATACCCAGGAATGGTAGATCTAGGTCCTTGACGTAGATTGGTTCCAAATTTTCTGAGGAATTGCCATATTGATTTCCAAAGTGAATGTACAAGTTTGCACTCCCACCAGCAATGGAGGAGTGTTTCCCTTGCTCCACATCCTCTCCAAGATGTACTGTTGCTTGAGTTTTTTATTATAACCATTCTGACGGGCGTAAGATGGAATCTCAAAGTAGTTTTGATTGCATTTCCCTGATATGTAAGGATGTTGAAAATTTCTTTAAGTGTTTCTCAGCCATTAGAGATTCCTTGCTGAGAAATCTCTGTTTAGGTCTGTACCCATGTGTTTCTCTGTATAACCGTCCTGGTTGTCCTGGACTCCCTATGTAGACTAGGCTGGCCTTGAACTTACAGAGATCCAGCACCTCTGCCTACAAAGTGCTGAGATTAAGGGCATGCACCACCATGCATGGCTCTGTGCCCCATTTTTAAACTGGATTATTTAGTTTATTGATGTCTAGTTTCTTGAGTTCTTTATATATTTTGTGTATAATGGACCTTTTTTCCATTCTGTAGGTTTCTATTTTGTCATTTTAATAGTGTCATTTGCCCTGTAGAAGCTTTTCAAGTTCATTGGGTCCTATTTATTAATGTTGATCTTAGTGCCTGGGCACTATTTAAGGAGTTGTCGCCTATGCCAATTGTTCGAGGTTATTTTCCACTTTCTCTTCTACTAGATTTAGTGTATCTGGTTTTATGTTGATGTCTTTAATCCACTTGAACTTGAGGGTTTTTTTGTTTTTGTTTTTTTGTTGTTTTGTTTTAGTTTTTGTTTTTCAATGCAGGGTTTCTCTGTGTAGCTTTGGCTGTCCTGGACTCTCTTGGTAGACCAGGCTGGCCTCGAACTAACAGTGATCCTCCTGCCTCTGCCTCCCAAGTACTGGGATTAAAGGCATGCACCACCACCGCCTGGCCTGAATTTGAGTTTTATGTGGGGTGATATATATGTATCTATTTCCATTCTTCTGCATGTAAACACCCTGTTAGACCAGCACCATTTGCTAAAAATGCTTTTTTTTTTTCCATTATATGGTTTTGGCTTCTCTGTCAAAAGTCAAATGTCCATAGCTGTTTGGATTTACTTCTGGGATTTCAATTCAATTTTGTTGATCAACCTGTCTGTTTTTTGCTAACACCATGTGGCTTTCATTCCTATGGCTCTGTAGTAGTTTGGAATCAGGGATGGTGATACTTGCAGAAGTTCTTTTATTGTACAGGATTGTTCTAGCTATGCATGGAGGATCGGCCATCTCCTGTAACCAGGCAAGACTTTCACTGGAGAGATTAGGATAGCAGCCTGGCCACAAAACCTTTGTACAGCCTACAAGATGTGTTATGGTTTAGGTGGGAGACCAATAACAGGTCCAGTTGAGACCCATGCCATGAAAGAAAGCCCAATTCTGATACTGCCTGGAGGGCCAGGAACCAGAGGTTGAGTAGCCTAAGCACCTAGGATAGAATCAAACATGACTGGCAAAAAAGTCAATGAAATGATTCCTAATGGTATTCTGCTATACTCACAGATTGGTGCCTAGCTCAATTGTCACCAAAGAGGCTTCACCCAGCAACCGATTGAAACAATGCAGAGACCCACCGGCAAACATTAGGTGGAGCTTGCAGAATCCTGTAGATGAAGCAAAGGAAGGATAATAGGAGCCAGAGGAGTCAAGGATACCACAAGGAACCTCACTAACTTGTGCTCATAGGGGCTCACAGAAGCTGAACCACCAACCAGGAACCCTGCATGGAACTGACCTAGGCCCTCTGCATACATGTTACAGGTCTGTAGCTTGGTCTTCTTATGGGACTCCTAGTAGTGGAAGCAGGGGCTGTGTCTGACCCTGTTGCCTGCTTTTGGGATCCTTTTCTTCTACTGACTTGTCTCATCTAGCCTAATAGAAGAGGAAATGCCTAGGCCTACAGATGCCATGGCTGGTTGATATCCATGAGATGCTTGCCCTTTCCTGAATAGAAATGGAACAGGAGTGAATGAGAGAGAGAGAAAGAGGAGAGGGAAGATGGGAGGGAAGAACTAGGTAGGAGGAGAGAAGAAATACTGGTTTTGGGATGTAAAAAATAAATAAATGAATAAATAATTGACTAGTAAAAGTAAATAACAGTAAGGATGTCTGAAAAAACATGCAATCATATTATTACCTACCTCCCTAAAATTATGTATAACACATAACATCTAGGTTGACAATTTTATTCCTAAGGGCCATAGACTATATAGCAAAACCCAAACCTCAGGCCTTGTTATGCCTCTTTTGCTTTGTTGGTTTTTGAGTTGCTGTTTGGAGTTGTCCAAGACACTTCCAAGCATTATAGGATACCGCTGTTCATAAAATCTTGCTATTGCCCTTGCATTGCCTCCCAGAGGTGGAAAGAAAGTCCCTATTTCTTGAAATACCATGCACTTAAGACACAGAACCTGGAAGATCACAGCTGTATGTGACCTGAAATCCTTCTCCCCGAAGAGTAGTTTCCAAGGGAAAGAAGCAAACAGTAATCCTATCCACCTATGATGCCAGTGAAAACCAACAATGACAAGCATGGCACTAAGAACCTATGGATGCAATTGTGTCATGCATACCCTCGTGCTGACCAGAAACTCTCTGCTAGACCTGACTCTGAGGCTTGCTTAACATAAGGGAACCCATGCCTGGTCCTGGAAACCTAGTCAACTACCTGGGACAAGTGAAATAGACCTTGGACGTGAACCTACAAGTTCCACTTTACCAAACCAGCAAGTATAATTCCTAACTACATTCTAAATATTTGTTCTTATACCCACAGATGACTATAGCCGCCACCCCTCATCTGTTCTCTTTGAAACAGATGGAGACCACTATTGAAAACAACAACCGATTAAAATGCAGATGACACATGGCTCCTGTGATACACAGCCCCAATAGACACATCTGAAACACAGCTCCTGCAGGTGAGGTTCAGGGTTCATTGCAGACTCGGGTTCATTGCAGAAGAGAGGCAGAAGGATTGTAAGAGCCAGAAGAACAGAAAGTTTACTGTGAAGCTATGTCTCTTATAAATGTCAGAGAAGGCACGCCCATGAACATGGCTGCCTAAATAAGACCTGAAAAACAATGATGACACCAATGGACATGCTAACACAAAAGGAGGAAAGCTTGTGGGGTCTCAACACTAGACAAAAAATAGGGGTAACTGGAGAATTCTGAGTATAAATGTATTTATTTCCTCAGATAAGGGGATGAGATGAGAGTCATTTCCCAGCCTTTCTAGCTCTTTCTAAACTCTCTCTGGCTAGTTCAACTCAGCTGTTCTGGCACAAACTCCTCTCCACACTGCCTGACTCAAACTTCTGAATGAATTGCTCTGTCTGGCCTCAAACTAATTCTGGCAATATCTTTTAATCTTCTATCTCCTTCTCATTCTCCATTCTGTCTTTACCTGTAACTAGCTTATTCTCTCTGCAACCTGACTCTATAATTGTCCTGGTTAAAAACAAAAACTCTCAGTTAAAAACCTCCTCTCTCTTTCTGAGCTGCCCTTAAGTGGCTTTTCTTTTCTGTCTTTTTCTCATCAGAATTAGGTGTATCCTATCTCTAACTCATTCTGTCAAATCTTTCTCTGATTCATCATTTTGTCTGCCCCTCAATTAGACATCACTTTCAAACATGACCACTATTTCCTATAAACTTACCCTACCTTCATTATTTGGGACTAAAGATGTGTACTAAGACAATTGTGTATTACGGCCAGATCATAACATAATTCGGGTGTATCTGCATTCCAGCTGTATTTCATAGACCTAAAAGGTCTTTGGATGTGATCCTTTGCCAAGGCAATGATGTTGCTGGATTAAAATTTCTATACAGCTGAAAATGGGAAAAATGCCTTCTCCAAGGAAGAATCCCCTGAATTGGTTATCAAATACCAAAATGGTCAGATCATATACATACAGGTAAGATTATACAGACTGAACATGTGTGTGTGTGTGTGTGTGTGTGTGTATGTGTGTGTGTGTGTGTGTGTGTGTGTGTGTGTGTGTGTGTGACAAATTTTTTAAATGAAGCCATGGACGACTTAAAATATGATTATCAATATTCAATAGTGTAGAGCTATACTGAATATTGTACATAGGCATGTTTTCAGAACTGCACTCCAGCCATGGTAATGCTGTGTTGATCAACACATCTGATCTGCAAAGGGGGCAGTCATGTAATCTAAGTTGTCTACATGGATGTATTCCATCTTTTCTGTTCATATTTTCCCATGTCTTTGGTTCCTCTTTTCACTCAAATATCCACTTCCCCATCCATTACTTTCTACCAGAGTTTGGTTTGCAAACTCCTTGGTTTTGCCTCCTATTCCTGGTTCTAGAATATACCTATGTTTGTTGTATTTCTTTGGGCTCCAGTTAATTGACTTTGTTCTTTAGATGCTACCAGAGACAGACAGACAGACAGACAGACAGACAGACAGACAGACAGACAGAGAAAGGAAGGAAGTTCATTACTCAATAGCACATCAGTGTGAATTGGTAGCCATGTTAATTCACATAACCTTAAACTTTCCCTGTATCCAAGGTGCTGGCCTCCCTACAAGGCCCTGGCTATGTACCTGAAAATAAATTTTTAAAGTACTTGTGCCAAGTGAGCACAGCATCTTATACAACCTTAGCTTTATATATCAGAGTTCATTTGCTGAAATCTTGGCCCTAATATCTCAGAAGGTACCATATTTGAAGATAAGACCCTTGAAGATACTAGTAAGTTAAAATAAGATTATTTTTGAGGGAGTCCTAATGCAAAAAAGCTGGCATTCACATAAGGAAAGGAATGCCACATTATAATCTTAGTTGAGAGATTATTTTAATGTTTTTTTAAATCTTCTCAAGTTATGTTCAACTGTGTTACTCTAAGTGCTCAAACTGAGTTATCCTGAGCAGTGAGCAGCAGATGATGATATAACCCAAGCCGTACACAAAACTCTTTCCCTCCCAGAACCCAGGCTCTTTCTAGTTACTTTGAAAGTTTCAACTTCAGCTTTACCTCATTTCCTGATCCCTTTTCTCAGTCACAGCAAAGTGACTTATTTAAAAAGTCAACTGTATTGATGATAATTGCTTTCCTGTTGGACCCTGTTTAGCCCCTAAAAGTTGACACAAATCAAAGACACTATGCCACATGCAAATTCCAGCTTTAACACTTACCACTTCCTCTTTTGCATTTAATGATCCAGCCTTACAGACCTACTTTCCTTTTCCCAAATGCAAAGTAATATTTTGAAATGCAAGTTTCAATGAATGCTATTCTCCTTGCCTGGAAGGCATTTATTTCCGCCACTCATTGGTCTGCTGTTATGGACTTTCCAGGATCAACTGTGGTTGTGGGTCTTTAGTAATGCTTGGTATAAAGTCTTCCCAGACCACAGCAAAGGCTGCTCACCCACCCCCACAGCTCACAAGAGCTTCTATCATCACATTGTGTTTCCTGGTTAGACTGGGAAGAAGCTAGGGGAAGGATTATGCATCCATTATCTTCTCATCTCTTATAATTAGCACAATAATTTAAAACTGGTACCTATTGATAAAATGGTTTGTTTAAGATTATGTGGGAAGTCTCTCTCTTTACTCATTTGTTTGCTTGGGATTTTAATGTTGTTTGGGGAATAGAGGACAATAAAGTAGAAATACTAGATGTGTTGATTGCGCTACACCGAGGTTCAATAAGCCAAAGGAACACCCTAACCAGACAGCCTCTGTGAGTACTTCCGGCCTGCACTGCAATTCACACTGAGTGTTACCCAAGGACAAGCATTGGTGTTTCTACACCATCTACTTCTTCAATGTTATCCCTTTCAAGAGGGTCCTAGACTAACCTGAGCTCTGCATCTGTTACACTTCTGCTTATAAAGCCGCACCATGGACAGGTGCAAGCAGCAGCATAGTTCTGTTGGGAAAAAAATTTTCAATTCATTAGCTTTATAAACAGTGTTAGTGCCTCTTCCCAACCTTTCTCTTATTCCATCTCTTGAACACACACACACACACACACACACACACACACACACACACTCATATTCACAAACACATGCACATACATAGATCCACTGTGGACAAACTGGGCTTTCTTTGAGCTCTCAGTGCAGAAGCAAATAAGACAACAGATTCATGTCTTCACTGCTCATCACTAAATCAGTGAGTTTAATCTTGCTGGTTCTTTTGTTTGTGTTTTGCTGCTGTTGTTAGAACAACTCAACAAAATAAAATTCCAGTTTATTGTTGGACATTGTTTCACACATACATCAAACAGGCGAAAAAATAATAAACAGCAACTTCATAGACAAAAAAAAAAAAAAAAAAAAAAGAGGGCGGGGAATCTTTTGCCTTTGGCCTTTTTAACCATGTCAGACAAACCAACTACTTAAAGTACAGCTAAGGACATACACGGAAAAAGTTACTGGGATGCTTGGAAGAGATTGTTTTGTTGTTGTTGTTGTTGATGTTGTTGTTGTTGATGTTGTTTTACAAGGGTTTTTTTTTTCTCCTTTGAGAGTATAATGAACATGGCCACATCACAAGTCAGAAGTTGGACAGAGAACTCTCTGAAGGCACATAAGGCACATTTGGTCACCCCTTATCATTAAAAATGGCTGACTCCTAATATGCACAAAAATATAAAATGTAAATAAAAATACAAACAATTCTTCCTTTTAAAGTATTTTTAAGAAAAAAAGGCAGGGCCTGGGAAGTTTTGGTTCTTTTTTCCTCCTTTGCTGCAAATTCATGTTGTGGCTTTGGTGGGATGGTGGAGAGCGCGTGTCATCTATGGGTGTCACTGCCCACTGTGGGGCAGGCGGCCATGCTTCTCTAAGGTGACCACGTTTAAATTCTGAGATGGGAAGTGGAAGGTAAACAGATCATGGTGGCCTTATATTTGGCTTTTCCTTTTTGGTGATTAGTCATCCTCATCAGTCTTCTGCTTCTTGGTTTCTTGATGTCAACATCATCATCCTCAGCATCTTCAGCTACCCGCTTGCCTATAGGAGCCTCAGTTCCCTCATCTTCATCTCCATCCTCTTCCTCCCCACCTTCTTCCTCTTCTTTATTTACTTCATTGCCAGCCTCCTGTTCCCTATTTTTCCCATTAGCAGCTGTGTCTCTTTCATTTTCTGCCTCCTCCTCAAAGTTCCTTCTTCTCCTTCAAGTCCCTGGTGGTCATCTCGGAGCTGATGTCCACTGCTGGGTCTGACAATGTGAGGTACACTAGTGGTCTGATGCAGTGAGTGAGAAAGAAATCAAAGTCAAGGACTCTAATGAGAAAGCTGCCAGAGTCTGCCATGGAGGAGGAGGCAGGTGACAAAGGTGGCTGCTGAGAGCTCTAAGCAGGACCAAGATGGCTTCTCGGAGCAGCCATTGGGGGCTTTGATTCTTTTAAGTTATCAACTAGGCCACATTTCAGATGCTCCTTACTGATTTGTTCTTTCAACTCAATACTGAGTTTCAACTCTCAATCACTACCCGTTATTTTTTCACAAATATTAAATTAACTATCATATAAATATGAAATTACTACACTTTAATATAGTCACCTTTTGATTCTCATCTTTCAAGGTTATAGTTTAGCAGTGGCAAATATGAGCATGTCTGATTAGTAGAGATAATTGAGCAAGAGATGTTTGCATGGTTGCATGTATGGTTAAATACGAAAACAAAATTTCATACTTTATATAAGTACACACATAAAGTAAGAACCCCAATGCTCTATGCATCTTTTAAGAAAGACTCATTGTAGAACTTAGGAGACACTTCTGCAACTGAGCATCAGAGCTCAGAGATGTTATAGGTGGGAAATGTGTCAAAAATGACTAACTTCAGTCTCTTCTGTGTTAGTCAGGGTTTTTCCTCTGTGACAAATACCTGAGAGAAACAATTTTAAAGGAGATATTACTTGTTTTGGCATACTGTTTCAGTCTTCAGTCCAAGGTTGACTAGATGAATTGCTTTGGGCCTGAAGCAAAGCAGAATATGATGTTCTGAGGAGGTTGGTCACCTCAGGGTGCCAGGAAGCAGAGACACCTGTCCTATGGGCTTCCTTCTTCCTCCTTTCTCTTGTCTGAGACCCCAGCTATTGCATTCCACTGTCCATATTCCAGGGAAAAGCTTCCTGTTTATTTAAATATCTGCAAATGTCCTCACAGATGCACTCAGCACTGTGCAGTACTAACTTCTTGGCTCCCAACCCATTAGTTGTGGGTGGTTGAAGTCTGGGCCTGGTATGTCAAGGTTCTTGAAATCTTATTCAGGAATGAAATAAATCACACAGATTGCAAAGTGACAAGGATCTTTATTCAATGTGAAACAACAGCACAAATTAGAAAGGTGGCCACATGAGGAAGAATTTTCAAGGACTCTGATTCCTGTTTTAGGTGTCCTTTTTGCGGGCTGAAAAGAAGGAAGCTGTCTTAGGCTTTCCATTAGGAGACACCATGACCAAGTCAACCCAATTTTGGTGGTGGTGATGGTGGTGGTGTGGTAGAGCTCTTTTTTTATTAATTAATTTATTTATTCACTTTACATCCTGGTCACAGCCCCATCCCTCCATATCTCCTAGTCCCACACTCCCTCCTTTTCCCCCTCCCCCTCCCCTATTCCTCAGAAAAGGGGAGCACCACTTCTTTTTAAAATTATTTTATTATGTTCTTTTTAACATATGCATTCATATTAGTAAACATGAATAAGACAAACTACATACAGTAGGAAGAAACACAAGATAATCATGAGTTATACGAATGTTACATTCATAATGATTTGGCCATTTACATTTGTCAAGCCTGAAGCAACCATCCTTCCTACTTTGTTGGGTCCAAATTTCTGAATGAAAATCAACATCTATCATATCTCATCTCTATTAACTTAAATCATCTATCTTGATCTAAAAAGATCTTATTCCTTAGCCAACTAAACTTGAGTGTAAGACTAAACTACCTAGTCTTCAACCCCATCAGAGACTTGAGAAGGAATAAAAGTTAAATGCCCAAGTGAACCGGAAGTGCAGGTTAGCAGCTTCTGAAATGAAAATATGACTGAGACAGTTTACTGCCTGAACAATCAATGGCTGAACTCAGCTAAAACAAAGTAAGCTAGCTAGTCTTCAATAGTTCCTGCCTATCCAATATGTCTGGTGTAGATAGTGGGCCAGAAGGTCGAAGATGATGCTCCAACATTGTAGAGAGTATTGGGAGCCCCACTTCTAATATCCACCCCAGCTCATCAACTTGCATCAGGACCAAGTGAAGTCTCTTCCCATGTGGCCTGGGAAGGCAGTCTCACTAAGGAGGAGTGATCAGAAAGCTGGCAACAAAGTCCATGTTAGAGAAAGCCCCCCTCCCCTTACTAGAGGACCCAAATGAAGCCTGAGCTGCTCATCGGATACATCTTTATAGAGGATCCTTGGTCTCATTTATGCAAAGTCCTCCTTGGGTGATGTTCCAATCTCACAAGCCCCTCTGGTTAGTGGGCTGTGTTGGTCTTCTTGTGGAGCTCCTGTCTCTCCCAAGGTCTTTTCTCCTTCCCTCCACTTTTTTCACAACACTCCCTACACATCACCCAATGTTTGGCTGTGAGTCTCAGCATCTATTTTGAAGCACTGCTGGGTGGAGCCTCTCAGAGGCTCTGCTCGGCTCCTGTCTGCAAATATAACAGAGTATCATTAATAGTGTCAGAGGTTGGCTCTCTCCCATGGTTTGGGTCTTAGGTTGGACCAGACATTGGTTGGACATTGTCTCAATTTCTGCTCTATTTGTTCTATCTTTACCCCTACACATCTCCTGCCCAGTTTCTCTTTTCTCTACAGGCCTTCTGTTCTCCACTGCCTCATCCTCCTCCTGCTCTCCCCAGGTCTGATCTCCACCCTTATTTCTCTTTGCACTCCCACTACCACCTTGTTGCCTTTCTTCAACCACTACTCTGTCTATTTCCCTGTCAGGGTGAGATTTAAACATGCTTCCTTGAATCTTCTTGTTTACTTATCGTCTTTGGGTCTATGCATTGTAGTATAGAGAGGGCAACTTTTTTTTTTTTTTTAGTGGTTAATTACTCTTGAATTTATTCCTGCTTGGAGTGCATTTGTAAAGAAAGCATTTAAACTGATGACATCAAATCTCTAGTCCTTCAAACAAAATTTCCAGTTACCAGGAACAGAAATGAAATGATGCTGATGTCGTGACAGGAGATAGAGAAGGCAACTTTTAAAAGAAAACATTTAACCAGAGCTGGCTTACAGTTTCAGAGGTTTAGTCCATTATCATCATGATGCAAAGCCTGGCGGCACACAGGCTGATGTGGCGCAAAGCCTGGCGGCACACAGGCAGACATGGCGCGAAGCCTGGCGGCACACAGGCAGACATGGCGCGAAGCCTGGCGGCACACAGGCAGACATGGCGCGAAGCATGGCGGCACACAGGCAGACATGGCGCGAAGCATGGCGGCACACAGGCAGACATGGCGTGAAGCCTGGCGGCACACAGGCAGACATGGTGCTGGAGAAGGAGCTAAGACTTCTCTTGATCCTTGGGCATCAAGGAATAGACTGTCTCACTGAATGTAGTTTGAGCATATATAGACTCAAAGCCACCTCCACGGCCGGGTGGTGGTGGCGCACGCCTTTAATCCCAGCACTCCGGAGGCAGAGGCAGGCGGATCGCTGTGAGTTCGAGGCCAACCTGCTCTACAAAGTGAGGCCAGGACAGCCAAGGCTACACAGAGAAAGCCTGTCTTGAAAAACTGAAAAAAAAACAAAACCACCTCCACAGTTGCACATTTCCTCCAACAAGGCCAACAGGGATGTAGAACTCCAACAAGGCCACAACTACTAATAGTGCCACTCTCCGTGGGCCAAGCACTTACACACAACAGGTATGCGGGCCATATATGTTCCAACCACCACAGTTGCCAAGGGGCATAGTGTGGTGGTTCTTTGCTTTGACTGACAGATGGAGCTATATAGAACCATTTTGTCACTAGCATGTCCCTTCCCTTAGTGCATCTTATTTGAACCATATGCTCATGCAATTATTCAAAGGCAAATGGAGGGGATTCTCCTTAAAAGTTCGTTTAGAGTACCAGGTGTGCTCAAAACCAGTCTGGGCCAGACTTGCCCACTGCATTTGAATAGATACAAGGCTCTATCGAGGAGTTGTTAAGGGGAGTTGTTTATTTCCATTGCTTAAGGCAAGTATTAACTAATTCTCTTCTACCCAAGCAAAAAGTGTGGAAGAAGTCCTGGATTGCTAAACAGGTTGCTAGGTACAATTTTTAGAGAGAGGTGCTGCCTGATCTAAATGAAATCTCAGCTGGCTAAGCTACTCTTTAGCTAGCTTGCCTCACCATCAAACTTAGCCATCACATCTTGCAATGATTAGTTAGATATAGGGATATACCTAAAGCATAACAATGATGTAAAGTCAGCTCTATAATCTCCTAAAATAAAGAACAGTTAAAGAATATGCACCATCTCCATTTCTGTATAACATTGTACTGTTATATCTAATGTGATAAGAGAAATACCAAAGACTTAGAAATGAAAGAAAGACAAACTATTATCATTCAAAAGCAAATGAAATATGTATTCAATCAACCACAATACACACACATATACACACACACACACTCAAGAAATTCACACAATTGCTATTAAAAGTAAGAAAATTTACTCAACTGTCAATATGAATCAGATTATATGACATAGCTACATTTAGATGGAATTAAAAAGGAAGCTATGAATATGAGAGATGTCTTTTTGTGGATTAGAAGACCAGATTTTACTCAGAGATCAATCCTGTGCATCATGAAATATAGAATAACGTCATCTCACTTTAAACACAAGCATGATCAGCCATGGTGACACATGCCTGCAACTCCAGTATTTGAGAGGCTGTCAGGAAAACCATCAATTTAAAGCCAGCCTGCAACTCATAATGAATTTGAAAATTCAAGGCAAGACTGGGATACATAAATACTGTTTAGAAATAAAAAAAAAAACCTAGGCAGAGTTTAAAGACACTAACAGGATCATTCTAGAACTAAAGAACTAAAAATGATCCATTATAAGAAGACTAAAGTTAAATGAGTTCCACTAACTTATTGTAAAACATAGTATAAACCAATAATTCAGCCACCATTTCACCAGTAACAAGGAAGACAAATTTAATGTGGAACAAAACACAGGGATGTAGAATGTATCTCTCATACATATGGATAATTGGTTTCAATGCATAGCTAAAACGGTTTAATGCAAAAGGGATCTTGTTTCCCAGCAACTGGTGCTGTAATAAGTATGTGTCCCTCCTACACAGCAGAAGCAACTCCTTTAAAGTAGATACTAGGCCTAATAAATGTTTGGTAGAACATCCTGCAGAACATTCAGAATGTCCTCTTTAACTTAGGAAAATAAAAAATTTATTATACAGGTGTATTTGTTACTTTTTATTATGAAATACCTGGTATAAGCCATCTAAAGGAAGAAATTTAGAATGCTGGCTCCAGTTTCCAAGAAGCCAGTCTATGTTGTTTCGTAGCAGGCAGAGAAACTATGTAGTAAAAGAGAGTTGTTTACTTCACAGTGAGCAGAAAAAAAGAGAGTGGTGAGGTCAGAAGCAAGATACCCCTGAGAGTCTACCTCTGGTAACTTATATCCCCCTCCCAGGGTGGATCACCTAAATTTCCAAAACTTCTCAAGATAGCACCAACAACTATGGTCCAAGCTCTCAACACATGAGTAATTCCTAGGAACACTTCATATTCAGATCATAGTGTGCTTTCGCCATAGCCCCTGAAAGGCATATGTGTTAGGAGCTGGATCCCAAGCAGCTTTCTCGAATGGTGCAGCCACAGTAGGTTGACCACCCTCCAACAGATGACTCCTACATGTATCAACTTATGGGAAATACAAACTGAAATCAATTGGTAAGGACACAGTGTTGTGGGATAAAGAGGTGAGGATGGATCAGGGAGGAGTTAGGGAAGAGAAGTAGAGGTAAATATCATTAAAATAGATTGTATAAGGCTATTGTAAGGCTACTGTCTGCTTTACCACAACCTGATAGTAAAGATTTATTGCTGAGGACAACACATAATTATTTCATTAACAATTATGTTGATTTTATTAACATGGAAAAATCAAACTGGTACCCAATTAGAAGCTTCACCATTACCAACAAGTATTCATGGTACTGGAAGGTTCTCTTCATACTACTAGAAAAGAAACATAATCAATATTACCCTGAGACATAAAACTGCAACCGATGAGTGGGTACAATAATGGCACAAATGTTTTTGAGAGTAACCAACCACTTTTGAATTGGATTTGGTGTCCACTCTGTCAGATGAAACCCATACCTAATGCTGCTAAAGTAGATGAGAATTAAGAGAGACACCCATTGCTGTGCAGCATGCAGTAAGTGAGAGACTTTGGGGTACTCAGTCCTCAGTCCTAAACGGGATGTCTTTATCAAACCCCCTCCCTCAAGGTTTAGGGATCTATGTGGATGAGGAGATGGAAAGATTCTAAGAGTCAGAAATAATGGCTAACTCCAAGATAACAATGTTTTCCAGACACAACAGGACTGATGTGCATATGAATTCATAGTGACTGTGGCAGCATGCATAAGACCTGCACAGGTTCAAGCCACATAGAGCCCCACCACTGGAAGAAGTGGACACAGTGGACATAATCCTACGTGACATCCACTGGCAAAGGGAAAATGGTTTCTTCAATGGAGTGTCACTGGGTACATCAACCACATGCCAGGACAGGCCTCATGCCTGAGAGTAGTTGGCCAGCACAAAATAAACTCCATGGGTTTTTGTTTGTTTGTTGTGTGGTTTTGTTTTATTTGGACACTTTTGTTTTATTAGTCTTCTGTTTGTTTTTATTTTTGTTTCATTTTGGTTTTTGTTTTGTAGAGGTTTTTTGGGAGAGAGAACAAGAATATGATGTTGCCTGGGTATTGGTGTAAGGAATATCTGGGGGAATTTGAGGAGGGGAAACCAAGGAAAAAGTGGAAAAATATATTGTAATAAATTCTCAAAGAATTAATAAAACATATTTAAAAAATAAAAGTAGAATAAGGAGTCAAGGTCTGCTTCTAGTTTATAGAAAAAGTATATTTAGGTACCAACTGCACATTGGATACTATGTCACTACCTTTACAGAGTGTCTCTTTCCTCACAATGACCCTACAAAATACACACACTTCCCTTTTACAACTAAACTAAAGTCAGTGAGACTCACCAATTTGTTCCAGAAAACAGAAATGACATGTGGAAGTGGAAAGTACTTAGCCCTTCCTGTGAACAATGCAATCATACAGCTAAAAAATGTTAATTACACACATGATCCCAGGCCCTTGGGTAAGAGTAAGTAAATAGTAGACCCAAAGGGTACATTTTGATTGCAAATGCTAGTTAGTTTTGTTTGTGGTATATTGATTTTAGGCAATAGATCAGATGCATAACTATCTCTGGCTGACAATGAAGAGGCACTCCATAAGTGAAGAAAACTAAACAGTGGCCATGGGTATAATTTATTAAATAAGAATAAAGTTATTCAGCTAAAATTTCACAGCAAACAATTGGCAGTGTATTAGTCCCATACCACCATACAGTGCCAAACTTCAGAACCTCTCTTGACAGCAGGCTGGATGTAAACAGTTGTTATGCAGCTCAGAAGGACAGAGCCTCCGTTCTGAAGTCAAGATGCTTTTATACCCAGCAGCTAACTTCCACACATGAAAAGCATCCCTTCATCGGGTGAAGGTTTCAATTTCCATAAAGAGTGAACATAAGTCTTCTCATTCAGCCATCATCAGGAAGAGCTGTTACTAGGCTCTTGTTCACCCATCTTGATGCTTCTAAATCTAGTACAGCTTGTCTCATAAAAGAGGAAAAATGAAACTATCTATTCTCCTTTACATCAGTGTAGCTAGCCTGACTTAACTCATAACATATTTGAAAAAGAGTAAAGTTCCCCATCCTCAAATCAGTGACCATAGAAGCATGTTTATTTCTTGTTTGAATAACACCAAAATTAGACTAGGCAAACTACTGATGATAATTGGATCTATGGGACATCATCCCTGGAGTTTCAGCATTTGTGATACTGTACTGACAGATTTGCAACTTTAATTTGCTGCAATATTTGGAAATTTTTCAGAAGCAACAAATAGACTAAATTGCCTTTCAGAGCCAGAGGCTGGCCCTTTGGAGAATGTTTCTGTAGCTCAGTCACTAAGGCAACTATAGACATATGACAGAGGCAGACATTAGGCAACATCACCATGAGAATATCCTTCATCACTTTTGTAGGTTTGAAAAGGAAACTCTGGCTTGTTTTTCAATGTTCAAGACTTTCAACTAATTTCTCTTTTATCTTCTGAAACCTTTACATTATTTTACTTATTGATTCTCCAAATCATTTTTGAACATATGTAGGAATAGCAGAAAAAATAACTGTGAACTTGGGAGCTAGAGCTTTTCCTTTAGAAGAATATTCCATATAATGCCCAACTTCAGAACCTCTCTTGACAGCAGGCTAATTGTAAACAGTTGTTATGCAGCTCAAAGGGATAGAGCCTCCGTTTTGAAGTCAAGATGCTTTTATACTCAACAGCTATCTTCCACACATGAGAAGCATCCCTTCATCGGGTGAAGGTTTCAAGCTAAGAGAAGAACATCATCTCAGTAACATAAAGGTAAATACTCATTTGTAGATCAGCTACAAGTGTAGTTTTGGAATTAGGAGTGGGGAGCAAAATATTGTTCCATTTGTTCTTCTCTCATGATGCTTACTTAATGAATTCTTTTCTCACTACACTTAATAGGAGAAAGGCCTAGATGCAAAAGCAACAAATCCACCATATATCTGTTGACTTCATAGCTAAATTATATTAATGACAGATTGTTCAAAAATGTACTGCTATAATAATATTCTCATTGAGTGAGGTACTTAAATACAAAGCACAAGTTAACACAAAGGAAAAACTGAGAAAACTTAAAGAAGGACCATTTGATTTATATATATGTTATGTAATCCATTAGTACAAACATACATGAACATATTTTAATAAAATGGTCCAGGGAAATTGGACCTCTGTCACAGTGTTTTTCTTCTTAGGATTTTCTCAATACCCCAAAGTTGAAGTCACCATATTTGTTCTGTGTCTGCTGATGTACCTGATCACTTTCCTGGGCAATATTATTCTGATCTCCATCACCATTCTAGATTCCCATCTGCACACTCCCATGTACTTCTTCCTCAGCAACCTCTCCTTTCTGGACATCTGGTATACCTCTTCTGCTCTTACTCCTATGCTGGCAAACTATGTATTAGGGAAAAACACCATCTCATTCTCAGGATGTGCTTCTCAGATGTACTTCTCTCTTGCCATGGGCTCCACTGAATGTGTGCTCCTCTCAATGATGGCTTATGACAGGTATGTAGCCATCTGCAACCCCCTAAGATATCCCATCATTATGAACAGAAAATTCTGTGTACAGATTGCAGGCAGCTCCTGGGTTACAGGCTGTCTCACTGCCTTGGTGGAAACTGGATCTGTGATTCAGCTGTCTCTCTGTGGTAATAGCATCATCAATCATTTTACCTGTGAAATTCTGGCTCTCTTGAAAATGGCCTGTGTAGACACTTCCATGGTACAGCTAATTATGTTAGTGATCAGCATCCTTCTTCTCCCATTGCCAATGCTGCTCATTTGTGTTTCCTATGCCTTCATCCTATCCAATATTTTGAGGATCAGCTCAGTGGATGGTCGAAGCAAAGCCTTTTCAACATGTGCATCCCACTTGACTGTGGTGGTTCTGTTTTATGGGACAGCTCTCTCCATGTACCTGAAGCCCTCATCTGTAAACTCACAGGAAATAGATAAATTTATGGCATTGATATATGCTGGATTAACACCAATGCTAAATCCTATTATCTATAGTCTACGGAACAAAGACGTTAAAATGGCTGTGAAAAAATTGTTGATCAGAAATCCCTTTAGTGCTATCATAACTTCTGTGCTCAAGTAATATTGGAAAAGGCACACTCGCCTAGATAAATCTTCAACTTTATTGAGAAAACCACATAATAATGCAAGCCACATCCCTAGAAAACACTAATTTTAATTACAAACTCATTATTATGTACTATATTCTGATTTGCCTTGTAAAGTGTTTTATATCAATGAATCATTTATATAGAAATATGTTATCCAGAAGGTAGTTAGCATTTATAGCATATTAGAATGAACTTAAAGATGATGTAACTATCTGCTCTTTTCTATTTGACCTACTAAATGAACTCACTGTCCAGATGTGACATAACCATGAAAAGAAGTAATAAAACAAGGTTATAGAGTTGTTAGCCCAGAGAATTTTGAAGTAATATCTTCTCAGTGATTTGAAATTATCTCTGCATACAAAAATAAATTTTAAGTTAGCATTACATAGCTCAAGGTGTACATATGTACATGTAAATACATAATATATTTTGTAAAATCAAATGAGCATCACTTTCTGTCACTCTTCCTAGTTTCTAAAACATTAAAATATGAAATTTATTTGTTCAGATTTTGTGAGACTAAGTTTGAGTGACAGTTATTTTAGGCTGCATTTGTAGAGGAATGGATGAATATCTGTGATATAACAAGCATATTATAGTAAGGCTTATACAGTTATAATTTTATTTATGAGATGCAATAAAAATATGAAAAATGGGAGATCTTGGATTATGGGTCTAATGTCAGAATAATCTCATATTGTACTTCAGTGTCTTAATAACTTTATCAACTACTCCCCCACAATATTATTTTAATGTGTTAAATAATTGTCCTGTGCTTCTAGCTCAATGGATGTTATTATGCATTATGTCCAAGGACTTAGACTTAACTCACAGTGTTGCTGAAAATAATTTTTAAAACTAGGATTTAGAATTGTTAGCCCAGAGAATTTTGAAGTGGGATTAATAAAGATAAAGCCCTACACTGCATTGATTACATTTTAAGTGATGTGCTGTATTTATATAAAAATATACTGACTAAAACATTCATCAACATATTTAATATGTGTGAACAAAACTGCAAACTAAGATGTCACCATGATACAAACTAATGTGTTTTCCTTTTTGATTAAACCCTCCTGGAATCTTGGCACTAATAAAGTAGACTTATATGTTACTTCCTTGAAATTATGTAAATAACGGTTTCATCCTGTGAAAATGTACTTCCCGCTACCACAGACAAGTCTCATGTGGACCTTATGGTTAAGAAAGGAGACAGGGTCACATGTAAGTGTCAGGCCAGCACGGGGATGAACTCATGAAATCCCAGCACTGTGGAGGTTTAGGCAGAAAAATCATAAAGCCAACTGTGCCTGCATAGTGGGATCCTCACTCAAAACACAGAGGAGACGAATAAAGGAAAAAGAAGGAAGACATGAGGGATGGAGGGAGGGAGAGAGAGAGAATGAGAAAGGAAAAGGGAAGGAAGTTATTATATGAGGCACATACCTGAGCCAGGCAACACTCACAAAAACAACTCAGTCTCTCATAAATAGATTTAGGAAGACAGCAAGTGAGACATATGTAAGGATTCAGTGAGGTAAAATTTTTCCGATGATCTTAACTCAAATGCCCTTAGCATGTGTGAGGAAAGTTCTCGCTCTCTGCTATCTGTTTCTACACTGTCAACTCTAAATTTCTCCACAGGTAGGGACAGTTATTTCTACTTCACCTCTAAATAGTTTGTTGTAAGCAGTAACCACAACATGATACCAGTTTGGGCTGAGGGTCCATAATTTATAGAGGATATGTATGAATTTCCTCTGGAACAGCACATGAACCTGCCCAGATGCAAAACCCAATAACGTGGCCTCAGTGGGTCATCAGTAGCTAAACAAAGTCCTCTCATTTCAGAAGTTTGGGGAGTAAGATTTTTATAGTCTGGGCATGTTCTGTGCACCCCATAGATAAAACTGTGTATGTAAGCCTAGATTGTGCTTTAATTACTTCATCACTGTTACCTGTCCCATCGTGAGTGGGTAGGCCCCTGCTGTAGCAGCCCTGACTGTCCTGGG